>VWZX01003659.1:0-27236 GCA_013399015.1 Galbula dea
GCATTTGCATAGAGGCACTTCAGTTGGGCTGGACGTGCCACCTTCTTAGGCAACCCCCCTTGATTTCTTTGGGGTGTCTTGGTGCATCATCTCTGGCTTGCTTCAGGGCATCAACTTGAGAGCTCTTAGTAGCTTTCCATTCTTCTGCCCCTGGTGTGCTGCCCCTCTGTTTGGCAAAGGCAGGCATAAGACTCCTAACCCCTTCCCCCTTCAAATCTTTTTAAAGCCCTATCAAGTCCCTTCAAACCCCCACCATGCTTGGATTGTGGGATTTACTTAGAAAAGAAGACCTCACATATCATTTCAAAAGGCAGGTCCCATCAATATACCATGCAAGGTAATATCCCTTAATGAAGGCATTGGAGATGGCTGAATTGTGCCTTTCTTTTTTGAAGGTGATTCACTGGTTGCTTGCAGATTCACATTCGTTATGCAGAGATCCACACTGGGTAGACTTGATGGCTGCTTTCCTCTCGAGAAAATGCACTGTGTGGCTCACAAAGGATAGGTTAAATTAGCTTTTAAACCCAGGTCATTTTTATTTAGGTAATAATCTATATGCTTTTCTCTTGCCAACTTGACCTTTTGATATGATAATGGACTGTGTCAGATGGAAGCGCTAGTGAAAAACAATTGGTGCCTGAAAAGCAGGCTGCTTTTATAATATTTTGCTGCATTTATTTTGTAGAATTGGGGCCCATGCTGGTGAAATAAAAGTGCAGGAGAAAGCTTTCTGATGATAATGAGTCTCATTCCAGAGGAAACAGAAAAATGTTGTGATGAATGCACCCATGGGCTTGTCGGTTCCTGTTGGACGTAGTAGCAGTTGATTCAAGTGGAGGTCTGTGCATTAGAAATGTTAACCATTCCTTTGGGATTCGTCTACATACTTTGTTCAGAAGCTGCTGAGAATACTTTACTAATCCCACTATGGTTACTTGGAACTTTGTGTAGTTGGTTTTTGGTAACTTTAAAGAGAAACCTTGGCAAAATTTGGCATCTGTGAGGAATGGAGAGGTAAAGGTAGCAGTAGAACATTGTTCCACAGTTTCTGGCTCTGTACATTTGGTGTCCAGCACATTTTTGAGCTGCCCTGATGATTTATCTGAATAACTTTGTAAGGATTACCCCATTGGAAGATGAGCTATTTCTGTCCCACTTTCATCTTCTGACATAAATAACAGAGATATTCTTGAACAGAGACAAATATATTGTAAATACAACTCTGTGATCTTTTAGCTGTAGGGACCTAGTGGTTTTTGGAACGGCTGGAAAGAGTTGTGGGATCATTTGTGGCTTTTCCAGCATGGGAGTTCTCTGCTAGACCACTTGTCCTTGGTTGTACCTCACCTACTCCTATGAGACACACCAAGGGTTGGGTCAGACCTTACTTCTGTGTCCAAGCATTGGTAAGGAAAAAAGATAGAAGGAAACCTAGATGCCAGTGAGAGCAGGAGGGCAAGTGTGTGATTGGTGCTGGCACCTGAGGAAGGTGTGGGAGGAAGAGATTTGGGCTCCAGAAGGGAAGCACCAGGGGAGGAGGTGGGAGAGCACCATCTCCCTGCTGCCAAATTGTCTTGGCAGAGCTGGAAAAGGTATTGCCAGATAAAGTTGTTTCTTACCATTCATCCAAGAAACTTCACAGGCTAGGGTGTGATGGGAATTGCTCCAAATGTTTTGAAACGTTGGTGTATAGAGCTATTCAAGCAGCATGGAGAAGAGAAAGAGCAGAGGGGGGAGGTCTGCGCTTAAAAGATGAGTGAATATTAATTGTTTTCACTGCAAAAGTTAGTAAGTGTGGTACCAAAAATCCACATGGCAAGTGACCCCTGAACAGTAATGGTGTCATATCCAAAGATGAAACTGTCACTGAACTGTGAAATGGAAGAAATTTAATCCTGTGGGAAGTGAAAAACTCAGTGCAGCCTTAACTCTGAAGTTCCTGCTGACACCTCCATCCCACCAGCAGCTGATCCACCAAACAAACCTTTTTTTCTCCTTTCCCTTCTTCCCTGTGAAGAATACTTAAGCAGTTCTCCTGAAGGCTCGAGTTAATTGCCATATATAGCTTACAGTCTACACGTAGTCCACATTAGACTCAGGATTTCTCCTCACATCTGATCCTTAGCTGGTGAGCATAAGCAGTATTGGGCCAATGCACTAGTGGCAGTATGGTGCCATCTATATTGCCAACACTCAACTGCAAGACTCTTTTGTTTTGATTTCTCATAAGTTTGCCCAAAGTTAAGCCCTAAATCAAAGGCAAGCCAGAAAACACTGTAGAAGAGCAGAGGATGCTGTCAAGATGGGTCTCTTCCTTCACAGCCACTGGCAGTGGGACCCACCCCACATTCCTTTGGGTGCAAGGTGTTAACTTGCCACCACAGTAACTTACTCTGTAATGCCATGTAAAGGAGGTTTATTTAAAAAAAAATTCCTGATGCTTGTTGATGGAGCCTGAGAACTTACTGCCATGTCCTATAGTAGTAGTATTTTTTAACATGTGCTTGTTTGCAGCATGCAGAGCATCCCAGACCCCACAGCTGGGCAGTGTACTTATTTGTCCTGACTCGCTGTGCTCGACTTACATTGATTTGCCCTCAGTTGCATTTGCTGTATTTTCTCAGTGCCTGACTGAATCCTCCATTAAGTGGTTTGAGAAGTGCTGAGCACTAAATCTTTAAATCATCTGGGAGAAAAAAAAAAAAACATAAAAAAGATTTAACTGATTTTACAGCTTTTACATAGGTATAGCAAGATAAAACATAATGTAGATACCATGAAATTTTGACTGTGAGAAAGCTGTAAACCTTTTAAGTGAAGATCAAAGCTTGATCTCACTTTTGTGTTGGATGTTTATGTAAAATTACCTGGAGGTTTATAATAGGGCTGTTGTAATTAAATTTCTGATATGAGTTAAAAGGACCTCATTCACAGCTGTCTTTAAAATTCATTTTAGTAATGGGAGTGAAGTGTTTCTAGCTCTGTCTGCTCACCATACTGTCACACAAAGATGTTTTTGCCCTCTGTCTATAATACCTCTTAGGTTTGCTTACCTCATTTCCAGGTTGGGTTGCTGTACAGAAGCCATCAAATAACAAAATTGGTTGATAGCAAACCAAAGGATTAGTCTGATACAGTGGAGCTCAAAAAGCCTTCATGGAATTGTGGTTGCAGTTTGCTTGGCAGTTGATGATCTACTGGGAACAAAATTCACATCTTGGTAAAGCAAGATCTTCATGGGATTACTGCTACTTCAAATGTGCCCTTGCTAAGCATAGAAACTGATATTTAACAAAACAAACAAACAAATAAACAAACAAACAAAAATTAATCTTTTATTGCTGCAGCCTTTCCAAAGGGTAAAGTTCTACAAGACTGAGCACGGGGAGCAGCAATCCCTAGTCATGGACTATGCTCAGCACCTCACAAAGTCCCCTTTAAAATTAAATATAATCAAATATTGCATAGTGCATTAAGAAAAGTGTGGCCAGCAGGTCAAGGGAGGTTCTTCTCCCCCTCTACTCCACCCTACTGAAGCTACATCAAGAGTACTAGATCCAGTTCTGGGCTTCCCAGTTTGAGCGGGTCACGGAACAGCTGGAGAAAGTCCAGTGGAGGCTACAAAGATGCCGAGGGCACTGGAGCATCTCTGAGGAGGAAAGGCTGAGATCCCTGGGGCTGGTTAGTCTGGAGGAGAGCAGGCTGAGGGGGGATCTGCTCAATGCTGATCAGTAGCTAAAGGGTGGAGGCAATGGGGACAGACTCTTTTCAGTGGTGTCCAGTGACAGAACAAGGGGCAATTGGCACAAACTGGAACCTAGGAGGTTCCATCAGAACATGGGGAAAAACTTCTTTGCTGTGAGGGTGCCTGAGCACTGACCCAGGCTGCCCAGAGAGGTTGTGGAGTCTCCTTCTGTAGAGAGATTGCAAACTTACCTGGAGGTGACCTTGGGCAACCTTCTCTGGGTGCCCTTGCTTTTAACAGGGGGATAGGGCTAGATGATCTCCAGAGGTCCCTTCCAACCGCTCCATTCTGGGATTCTGTGAAAGTTTGCCAAATCCACTGTATTTTTAAATCCAGACCTGCTGAGAGATGTAAAATCTATCTTCACCTTTGCAGCATAGCCTTGGACACTCTGTATTCAAAGCGTTACATTCATATTCTCCCAGGTTAGATTGAAGTGCAACCGTCGCGTAAGGAAATCATATACACACTGTCACCCTGCAAGAACTGTCCTCAAGGAGAGTTTTTTCAACTGCTTCCTACTAATTCTTTCAGCTCATAGAATCCTAAAATCATAGAATCATTATGGCTGGAAAAGACCTCTGCCATCATGGTGTCTGATCGTCCACCCACCACTACCACACTCACCACGAAACCATGTCACAGAATCGTTAAGGTTGGAAGAGACCTCTAAGATCAGGAAGTCCCAACTATCGACCTGTCACTTCTATGCCACCAAACCATGTCCCTAAGTAGCACATCTGGATGGTTTGTAAACACCTCCAGGGACACTGACTCCACCACTGCCCTGCGCAGCCTCTGCCAATGATTCACCTTGATTCGCCAACAGATACTGAAGCAGCAGATACTAAATGATGCACTCTAATATAGGCTCTAGAGCATGTGTGGAGTTGTACATGAACATCACATCTCCAAGTCATGAGCTGTAATTCATTACACCAAGAGCACAGGGGGTTTTTATTTACCTATCTTTATTTACTTGTTTGCACTAAAATGACCATAAAGGCAAGCAATGCAAATTGTTCTTTCCCCCTCAGAAAACACAAACCTCACTTTTAAGCACCATAATTTTGATTTTCAAAGTGAAAAGCATAAAAGCACCCAATCAACATTCTTCTGGAAGGTGGAAACTCAATTTCTATCAACCTTCTCACCATTAACTTGCCTTGATTTTTCCTTCCTAGTTTATTCAGCTCTCAGTTTGTGCCTAGTACACCAGGCTGGCAATTCAGCAGAGAAATGTATTCACTTCACTTGAAATGGAGCTATGGTTTTGGAGACCTCTCTTCATGTCATTAGTCTCTGTTGCTGTAACAGCTCAGGTTCCCATAGAAACTGAGAGTGACCAGCCAAAGCCTAAAACACAAATGAACAGGTCTATGCTGGCATTGTTATGTTTTATTATACACACAAATATGATAAAGAGGCACAGAGCACGTCTTCCTTTCTAATGGAAATGCCTGCTAATGCTACACCTTATCAAATAAACACAGGGCATATAAATCATACAGACTAGAGTCATGAGTGCTGACCACTAACAGGTTGATAATGCTTTCTGAAATCAAGTAGTTTTCTAGATTATTCATTTTTGGAGCAAGGAAAATACCTTCTTCACATCAGCAGGTCTGACTCTGAATTCCTCAACCACCCCAAATTACTATAACATAATCAAAGAATCATAGGATGGCCCAGGTTGGAAGGAACCTTAAAGATCATCTAGTTCTAACCCCCCTGCCATGGGCAGGGGTGCCACAGACTAGACCAGGTTGCCCAGGGCCACGTCCAGCCTAGCCTTGAGCACTGCCACAGATGGGACATCCACAACCTCTCTGGGAAACCTGTTCCAGTGCCTCACCACCCTCTGGGTAAAGAACCTCCTTCTAATCTCTAGCCTAAATTTCCCCTCCTTCAGCTTGTATCCATTCCCCCTTGTCCTACTGCAATCTGCCCAGCTGAAAGGTCTCTCCCTTTCTATCTTGTAGTCCCCCTTTAGGTACTGAAAGGCTGCTATAAGATCCCCTTGAAGCCTTCTCTTCTCCAGGCTGAACAACCCCAACTCCTTCCGCCTGTCCTCGTAGGGGAGGTACTCTAGTCCTCTGATTGTCTTTGTGGCCCTCCTCTGGACCTGCTCTAACAGGTCCACATCTTTTTTACTGAATCCATGTTGGCTTCTTAGAATCACCTCTTTGTCTTTCATGTGCCTTAACATCACTTCCATGACAATACACTCCATGATCTTCCAAGGCACAGAGATGAGGCTCACAGGCCTGTAGTAGCCTAGGTCTTCCTTTCTACCCTTTTTAAAAATTGAGGTGATGTTACCCTTCCTTCAGTCACCTAGGACTTCACCTGACCACTATGACTTGTCAAATATAATGGAGAGTGGTCCTGTAAGTGACCTGTGAGTGATCCATCAGCCAGTTCTCTCAGGACCCTGGGATGTATGTCATCAGGACCCATAGACTTGTTCTTATCAGGTTTCAGTAGGTGATCCCGAACCTGCTCGTCCCTTACAGTGGGAGGTCTATCACTCCCCCAACACTCATCTAGGGCAACCAAAACTTGGTTGGTATGGGAAGCTTGGCTGCCAGCAAAGACTGAAACAAAGAACTCATTGAATCATAGAGTCATAGAATTGCCAGAGTTGGAAGGGAGCTCAAAGATCATCTAGTTCCAACCCCCCTGCCTGGCAGGGACACCAGCCACAAGATCAGGTTGCCGATAGCTCCATCAAGCCTTGTCTTAAAAGCTTCCAGGGATGAGGCTTCCACAACCTCTCTGGGCAACCTGTTCCACTGTCTAACCACCCTCATAGTGAAGAACTTCCTCCTAATATCCAACCTAAATCTACCCTCCTCTAGCTTACACCCATTTCCCCTGGTTCTATCACTGTCTGACCTCCTAAAAAGTCCCTCACCAGCTTTCTTGTAGGCCCTCTTCAGATACTGGAAGGCTACAATAAGGTCTCCTCAGTCCTGAGGGTCCTTTCCAACTGTAATGATTCTGTGATTCTGTGAGCCTTCTCCTCTGCAGACTGAACAATCCCAAGTCTCTCAGTCTGCCCTCATAGGAGAAGTGCTCCAGTCCTCTGATCATCCTGGTATTCTTCTTGGTATTGAGGTGCTCTGCAGCCTTCTGAAATGTCCTTTTGTGCTTTGAAGTATCTTTTAATTGTACCAAAAGAAGAGAATAAACAAAATAGTGACCAGATTCTCTTCCCTTCTGCTCTGTAGGTAGTTTTAGGGGTTTATGTTTTGTAGGTCTTTTTCAGGGTAAGAAATGATGCAGCATCCTGGTCCTTCTGGTGCTGCACATCCACATGATGGAACAATACTGAGGCTCATGGCAGAACCTGTGGTCTCCAGAAAGTTGTTTCTTTCCACCTCCAAGGAAGGCTGTGGACTTCTCCAGTGGCATGCAGGTTGGAATGATGTTGATGACTGCATACAGGTTTGCTAAAGTTGTAGCAGTTAAAAGACCTGTATTGGTGATTCACCCTTCTCAGAACTACAAGGCTGCCAGGTGAGCTGAAGAGGAACTGAAGGTCTTACACTACCATCAGTGCAAAAAATTTCTTTTTTCTACCTAGTCTATATTTCCCTCTTTTAGTCTAAAGCCATCACCCCTTGTTCTGTCACATCAGGCCCTGACAAAAAGTCTGTCCTCATCTTTCCTGTAGGTCCTTTTAAGTACTAAAAGGCTGCAAGAAGGTCTTCCTGGAACCTTCTCTTCTCCAGGCTGAACAATCCCACCTCTCTCACCCTGTCCTCACAGCAGAAGCATTTCAGAGCTGGGCTTATTTTTGTGGCCTCCTCTGGACCCACTCCAACAGGTCCATGTCTGTCCTATGCTGAGGGCTCCAGAGCTGGACCCAGCACTGCAGGTGAGGTGTCACCAGAGCCAGGAGCAGAGGGGCAGAATCCTCTCCCTCAACCTGCTAGCCATGCTGCCCAGGATGCAGTTGGCTTCTGGGCTGTGAGTGCACATTGCTGGCTCATGTCTAGCTTCTCATCCTCCAATACTTCCAAGTCCTTCTCCTTAGGAAATACCACAACTATGTCAAAAGGGCTAGTGCAGGTCTTGCATAACCTTATGTAGAAACCCACTTTACTAGAAAATAAACAAGCCTCCTATTATTATACTATAACAAGATGAAACACTGCTACCTATTGAAAAAGCCAATCTTTATTTATAGCTGCTGGATGCAGCTATTCCTAATCCCTATGCATCACTTACAGAATCACAGAATGTTAGGGGTCAGAAGGGACCTCAAAAGATCATCTACTCCAAACCCCTTCCACAGCAGGATTCCCTAGACCAGGTCACACAGAAGCATGTCCAGATGGGTTTGGAATATCTCCAGAGAAGGAGACTCCACAGCCTCTCTGGGCAGTCTGGGCCAGGGCTCTGGCACCTCAACTGGGAAAACATTTCTACATGTATTCACACAGAACCTCCTATGCTTCAGCTTACAGCCATTGCCTCTTGTCCTGTCACTGGGCTTCACTGAGAAGAGCCTGACCCCATCCTCCTGGCACCCACCCTTCACATATCTAGAAGCATGGATGAGGTCACCCCTTAGCCTCCTCTTCTGCAAGCTAAAGAGACCCAGCTCCCTCAGCCTTTCCTCAGAAGGAAGATGTTCCAGCCCCTTCATCAGCTTGGTGGCTCTGCACTGGACTCTTTCAAGCAGTTTCCTGTCCTTCTTCAACTGAGGGGCCCAGAACTGGACACAATATTCCAGATGCAGCCTCACCTTACAAACAAGTTGTGAACTTCCCTGCCATGCCTGGTACTAATCACAAGTCAGAAGCGTTAGACGCTGAAGGGCTTGACAGTAAAATGTCACAGAATTATGCCTGTTTGGCATGTAGCTGAGTTCAGACCTTTTCTAATCCAGTGTCAGGTAAAGGAAGGCAAATTTGAAACCACCACTGCTAATTCCAGGGAAAGAAGAAGGCATTAAATCTCCTCAGGAAGTTTCAAGTGACATTGTAGCTATTAGCAGAGGGGAAATGCAGGAAGATGGTCTTGAATCAGAAACCATGTGTTTGGCTCTGTAGTTTTCCCCCAGAAGTCACTGTTTACTTTTTAAGTATTATTTTGTTTAATTAAAAAATAAGTATTATTGAGTCTCTGCATCCTCTTGGTAAGCAGCAAATAGAATTTTGTTGTTTATTAAAGGTGCTGAAAGAGGGAGGAGAAAATTCTACTTGAATTCTACAGACTTGACCACTGGTTGATACCAAAGGAGTGTTTGCAGTGCAACAAAACCCTTCTGTGATCTAGGCTTTGTGTCATATCATGGAGTAGAAGAACTCATCCCTTTGTGACCACTTAGGTTTCTGTAGGATAAAGCAGGTCTTGGCATCCCTGTGCCACAGAGATACTTAAAAGTTTAATGAAAAAAGCCTTGGATATATTACAACAATAGAAAGGGTGGCACAGTCCTCCTTTGGTGTGGGGCAAGGAGGATGCTAAGTAATGTTTTCTGGTTCTGAAGCCCTTGTTGTGGAGCCTCTCTTGAGGTTCATGACCATCAGGATCGTTTTGGTGTGAAGAACTCAGCTCCTTCATGTAAAACCTTTACAATAGATCTTGCAAGCCCATTAAGTACTCAAGGAAGTATCACTAGATGCTTGCTCTACTTCTCCAAGGGCTTCCTCGCAGCTGTTCTCCAGAGGAGGAGATACTAAACAAAATGGACCTGTGACCAGATCCCAGCCATCCTACAGGTGATCTGTTCCTGAATAAGTCTCCTAATATATTTTTTATTTTACAGATAAGAAAATAGATACAGGGAGATTAAGCAAATGAACTAGAAGTCTTGAACTAGAACTAGAACTAGAGCTTGTGTTGTCCTACTCTCTCTCATCACCCTTAGTCATAAATCTCAGTGGCAGAGGAGAAGACAGTGTGGAATAAGCTTCATCTGCAGAATTATGTCCCATTTAATGAGCTAACCCTTTAGTAAGTAAATCTTGAAAATGCCAAATTGTAGGTAGTTTTCAGGCCAGCGGGTCCTAGCTTGCTCAGTCACTATTCATGTAGAGGCATTTCCCTTTTACCCAGCCCTGTTGCCTTTCTCTGGGTGCTTCCCAGCAGGGCACTTTCTACATGAGGGAGGACTAGAAGGTCACAAAGGTACTGGGTGCTGGAGGTTTGTGTAATTTAGGCTGGTTTCTGCTCCTTTCCTTGTAATCTCTGACATTCAGTCTATCTTCTTCACCATGCCTGAGTGCTGAGCTGATGCTTTCATGGAGCTGTTACAAGTTCTTGACAGGTAATGATCATCTTGGAGCTTGTCTTTTGACAAGAGGAGTTTGGGTTGTTTTTGCTATGTGTATCAGTTAATCTCTCTGTCATTTCATCTGACACACTATTGGCAAGTCACTGAATCTCCTAAGGTCCTTTTTCTGCTACTCTGAATAGCTTAATGTCAACAGAAAACCTCTGTGCTATGCTGTTGAACCTTTATCCACATGAATCTTAAATCTCTCAGACAGCACAGGTTTCAGCACACCACACCACAGGTGATGTATCTGCACTCTGTTATTCTTCATGGGAAGACCTTTCTTTTTGTCTTCTGGCAGCTTTATCTCTTTGGAAGCCAAATTAACTCTGACAAGCAGATCAACCTTATGTGTGACCCTTCAATAGCTCCAGTATATCCCTTTATGGAGGACAGTCTATCTTTTTTCTACTCTTGGTGATAGAGATCCAGACTACACAAACCATAGTTCTTCAGATCAGCTCTGCAAGCTCAGAAACATCTTTTTAGTGCCTCCTGGGGAAGCAGTGAGGATGTAAAACTGCTGCTCAGCAGATTGTACATACTCCCAATATATTTGTGCTACCTATAGGAAGGGTAAGAGGGGGGAAATGGAGTGCTACAGGTAATGCAGGGAGCAGAGGAGAAGGAGCACTGAGGGGAGGTACTGATGTGGGGTAAACTGTAGGTGTTTTGTGAAAATAATAGTATTGTCTTGGAAAAAGAAACAGGTAAGTGTGGAATGTCTCCTTTTGGCCTTGCTAAAGCTGTTTGAAGCATATGGGTGTGAGGAAATGTGGGATATTCCTGCCCTCCAGTGGAAGTATGGGAAAGTGTCTTTCAGAACTTGTCTCAGATAGAATGGGAGCCTACAAAGGGATGCTGAGAAACTGCCAGGAAACTCATTGCTTTTGATTCAGTGTCCCCTGAATTACCATTGGTGTTTCTCAGCAGAGCCACTTGGTCCTCTCTAGATTCACAGAATGGTGGGGGCTGGAAGGGACCTTTGGAGATCATCTAGTCCAACCTTCCTGATAAAGCAGGGACACCTAGAGCAGGTTGCCTAGGAACATCTCCAGATGGGGTTGGAATCTCTTCAGAGAAAGAGACTCCACAACCTCTCTGGGCAGCCTGGGCCAGTGCTCTGGCACCCTCACAGGAAAGAAGTTTTAACTCATGTTTAGATAGAACCTCCTGGATTGTGATTAGTGGCTATTGTTTCTTGTCCTGTTGCTGGTCACCACTGAGAAGAGTCTGCCCCCATCCCCTTGCCCCTCACCCTTTATCTATTGCTCAGCATTGAGCAGATCCCCTCTCAATCTGCTCTCCTCCAAGCTAAGCAGCCCCAGGGCTCTCAGCCTTTCCTCCTCACAGGGATGCTCCAGTCCCCTCAGTGTCTTGGCAGCCTCTGCCCAATAGTTCCTTGTCTCTCTTGAGCTGAGAAGCCCATAACTGGATGCAGGACCGCAGATGTGGCCTCAGTAGGGCAGAGTAAAGAGGGAGGAGAACCTCCTTCAGTCTGCTGGTCACAGTCTTTTTAGTGCACCCAAATATTTTCTTTCCTCCATTAGAAGAGAGGCAAAAGAGTTGTTGCAGTGTTGTGTTGTGAGGAGTTTTGAGCCTTCTGGCTTCCTTGTATTCCTGAAATGAGACAGCTTGCCTCACTTTTCAAGCCAAGGAGGTATCTACAGTAGAAAAACTTGAAGGAGGTTGGGGTGGTTTCCTTGGTTCTGGTTTATTGTTTGGGTATTTTTTTTCTCTCTCTAATTAGCACAGGATAGTATTCAAATATTGACAAAGCACTTCATAGTTTTCTCTTCTGGTGAATTAAGGGTTAGCATCGGTGAATAAGTGAGAGCTATGCTTTTTCCTCATGGTATCTGCCATATGTTCAATAAATGTCTGATATAAACTTCCTTTCATCTAGTTTTAAGACATGCTGTGAGATTGAACAGCTTATCAGAACATGAGCCAGCAGTGTGCCCAGGTGGCCAAGAAGGCCAATGACATCCTGGCTTGCATCAGGAATAGTGTGACCAGTAGGAGCAGGGAGGTGATCTTGCCACTGTACTCGGCACTGGTGAGGCCACACCTCGAGTACTGTGTGCAGTTTTGGGCACCACAGTATAGGAAGGACATTGAGGTACTGGAGAGGGTGCAGAGAAGGGCAACTAAGCTAGTCAGGGGTCTGGAAAACAGGCCTTATGAGGAGAGGCTTAGGGAGCTGGGGTTGTTTAGCCTGGAGAAGAGGAGGCTGAGGGGAGACCTTATTGCTCTCTTCAGCTACTTGAAAGGTCATTCTAGGGAGGCGGGTGTTGGCCTCTTCTCCCTTGTGACTAGTGATAGGACTAGAGGGAATGGGCTTAAGCTGTGCCAGGGTAGGTTTAGATTGGGTATTAGGAAGAATTTCTTTACTGAAAGAGTGGTGAGATATTGGAATAGGCTGCCCAGGGAGGTGGTGGAGTCCCCATCCCTGGAGGTTTTTAAGAAGAGGGTGGATGTGTTTCTTCAGGGGATGATTTAGGGCTAAGAGTAGTGTAGGGCTATGCGTTGGACTAGGTGATCTTGAGGCTCCTTTCCAACCATAATGGTTCTGTGATTCTGTGATCTCTCACTGTGCAGAACACAAGCAGGCTTCCAGATCAGGCACCAGGCACTATGAAACACAACTCTTGGGATTTTTAATGCTATTACACGTGATGAGTAGGAGCCTTGAGTTTCTTAATTTATTCCAGTTATATACAGATATATCGGAAGTGCCAATATAGGAGTGGCCTTACTTCATCAAGATTACCTTATATCCTGTCTCTGACTGTGGCCAACTGTAGGTATCTAGGAAGGAGAGGAAAAGAGAGGTGTGCTGGTTTGTGGTCCTCCAGTCTGCAGTGATTAAGGACTCAGGGACTTCTGCATGTAGGTGCTGTCAATAGATTTAGTAGCTTTCGGTGTTTTGGTTTGGGTTTGGTTTGGGTTGGGTTTTTTTCCCCCCAAACCTGCTTAGCTGCTTTCCATGATACACCCAAATTTTAGACCTATGTCATCTCCTACCCAAGGTGTCTTTTTCCCAGGAAGAAGCCCCTAATGCTGTCATTCTTTCAAAAGAAACCAATTCAGACCTGTGCTTCTTACCATCACACTGCTCAGTACCTTTACCAATGCTACTCTGTAGGTTTTGAGATGGGAGGGGAGGTAAAGGTGGACAAGTCAACCCATTACTACATATGCAAGATCAAGATTTTTTTTTCTCCTCATGTTCATCCCTTTCTACAGGATTTCAAGTGAATGTAGTATCCTGTCCCTTGCTATTTTGACATCCTTAGGCAATTTTTCACCTTGGCCTTTTGTTGGCTGTGTTTGGTAATTTAATATCCTTGACCAGTGTTGTCATTTTCCTTCTTCCCTTTTCCCTTCTTTTACAGATTATGTACAAAGATGATGAGCAGGACAGATTTGAGCACTGTTGGCCTCCATCCTTTAGGAAAACCAGCTATTTATTACTATCTTCTGTTTCCTATTTTTAACCTTTTTTGAATGAACCCAAAGAACTCTCTTTTGATCTCACAACAGCTTAATTTCTTTAAGAGCCTTTCAGACCTTGTCAAATGCTGTTTGGAAATCTAGGCCAACTGTATCAATCAGCTCTCTCCTGTCCATGTGCCTGTTAACCCCTTCAAAGAACTCCAGTAGACTTGTGAAGCAAGTTGGCTCTTCCCCAAAGAACTCAGATTTATCCATGTGTTAACTCATTCTGTTAGGACAGATGTTGGGCTGAGTGGAGTACAACACTCTGGATGACATCAAAAAGCCAGTTACATCCCTCAGCAAGCAGAGCTGGTTACAAACCACAGTCAGTAGTTCACCTTGAGTTCATGCAGAAGTGCTTGGTGAACATAATCTGGGACTGGAGAAGGGTTAACATTCCTTTGGTCAACTTGGCTCCCCTGCTGACATTTCAATTGGAGCTGGTTACTCTGGTGATTCCCTTGGGAAGGAAGATTGTGGTGGAAGGATGTCCCCAACATCTTCTGTGTTGAACCAAGGGGCAAAAAGGACACTGAGCTTTTCTCACATGGATTTGTTCTTCTCAGTGTGGTCTTTCTAGAGTGTGAGCCTCTAGAGACCCTACAGCCTGTGGCCAGGCTCCTTGCTGCTGCTGTGATTGAGGAGGATTTATTATTTGGTTTTAAGCCTTTTGAAGTTGTTGCTTGTGTTGGTTTGGTTTTTTCTTGTCCTCCCTTATGGTGTTTTTCTTTTCAAGGGTTTGATTCTTTTGTGATTTTCTCTTTATTGATTTGTTTGAAACTGCTTCACATTTGAAGGATGTCTTCTTGCTTTTGATGTGCTGTCTCATCCTGCTGTTCAGCCACACCAGCTGCCTTTTGGCCTTAGGTCCACATTGCATAATGCTATGTTTGCTCCATGTAGTGGGAGGTGATCTTTAAAGAAGGAATTCCTAGGCATGCACTCAATACTTGTTTCAGAAACAAAGAGTTTTCACAGAATCACAGAATTATCAAGGTTGGAAGAGACCTCCAAGATCATGAAGTCCAACCATCAATAAAAATAATATGCTTCCAGACACCTACCTGCTGGTGCAAAGATTTGATTTTCCTAATCAACTCTTTTAGCTGCCCTTTGCATTTCCTTTTTGAATTTTTAAGTGCAGGAGTAGTGGTTTTATTTTAAACCACTTTTTAGACCTCCAGCCATGATCCCAAAATCCCAGTATGGTGAGGGTTGGAAGGTACCTCTGGGGATCATCTAGCCCAACCCCCCTGCTAAAGCAGGATCACTCAGAGCAGGTTGCCCAGGATCATGTCCACAGAATCACAGAATGTTAGGAGTTGGAAGGGACCTCGAAGGATCATGCAGTCCAGCCCCCCTGCCAGAGCAGGATTCCCTAGACCAGGTCACAAAGAAGCGCATCCAGACGGGTTTTGAATATCTCCACAGAAGGAGACTCCACAACCTCTCTGGGCAGTCTGTGCCAGGGCTCTGGCACCTCAACTGGGAAAAAAAAAAATTCTTCTATTCACATGGAACCTCCTATGCTTCNGGGCTATCAGGTTGATCAAACATGACTTCCCCGTGGTAAACCCATGCTGACTGCTCCTATTGAACTCTTTATCCTTGATACACCTAGAGACAGAGTCAAGGATAAAGTGTCCCATCACCTTTCCAGGGATGGAGGTGAGGCTGACTGGTCTAGAGTTAACTGGCTCCTCCTTCTTGCCCTTTTGGAAGACTGGAGTGACGTTTGCCTTCCTCCAATCCCCAGGCACCTCTCCTGTCCCCCAGGACTTACCAAAGATGATGGAGAGTGGCCTGGCAATGACTTCTGTCAGCTCCCTCAGCACCTGTGGGTGCATCCCCTCAGGTCCCATGGATTTATGGATGTCCAGATGGCTTAGCTGCTCCCTAACCCAGTCCTCCTGAACTAAGGGAAACTCCATTATCCTAAGGTCACTGGGGGCTCAGAGGTCTGAGGCTTCTGAGGACAGTCTCTAACACTATAGAAAGAGACAAAGAAGGCATTCAGTAACTCCACCTTCTTTGTATCATCTGTCACCAAGGCACCCACCTCATTCAGCAGTGGGCCTACATTGCCTCTAGTATTAATTATTCCTGCAATGTATTTGAAGAATCCCTTCCTATTGTCCTTGACCTCCCTTGTAAGGTTTAATTGCAGAGAGGCCTTAGCTTTCCTGATTGCCTCCCTACATCCTCTGAGAACCATCTTGTACTCTTCCCATGTTGCCAGCCCCTCCTTCCATGGTCTGTAGACTTTCTTCTTCCCCTTGAGTTTGCCCAGCAGTTCCCTACTTGTCCGTATGATGTGTGGTCCTAATAC
Source organism: Galbula dea (assembly GCA_013399015.1). NCBI lineage: Eukaryota > Metazoa > Chordata > Aves > Piciformes > Galbulidae > Galbula > Galbula dea. Next base: position 15,871 of record VWZX01003659.1, read on the forward strand.
TCTCCTTCCCTGTTTAGACTGGAATTTCCACCTACAGATGATCCTTGTGACTTGATAATTTGATTTGTTAACCTTATTTAACACAGAAATCAATCTTTCCTTAGGACAGACTCCTTGGTGTAACCTTCATATTTCCTGTGTCTGCTGTGGCTTCTGTTATGTCATGCCAGTTATGGTCATTTCATACCTCCTATTTGTTTGCCATGCCATAGACTTGTTGAGGGCTAGACCTTCTAGCTCTCCCATTGTTCTTTCTTAGACCTTCTTTAGATGTTTTTGTGGGACAGAGCATACACATTTGCTTTGGTTTCCCTCTTTCTTCAGATTTTCTTTAAAGATCTTTCATTGTGTTGGGATTTTTTCTTGACTTTTGCCAGATACTGGCCTTTGTTATTTGTGTAGAGTTGTTAAGCTCCAGAGGAGACTTTCTGCCTCTCACACATGGATTCAAAAGGACCTGCATGGCCCAAGATGTTGACTGTGTGTGGACATCGATACTCACACCAGAAAGCAAAAGCTTAGCAGATAAATCAAATTAAAAATGGGTTTGTCACAGGATGATACCAGGATGGTGTTGGTTATGTGGAACCCAGTTTCACTGATCTCTTCCCACCCTTTGATCTCTCTGCCAGGACAACGCAGTGGAGCAAGAAGCCTTGCTTTGTCTGCACACGTACTTGCTTTGTAAGGAGAAATCTGCTTCCTGCCTGCTCCTACTTTTTCAGTAGGATTTTGTGTAATATTCCCCTCCTCCTTCCCTCTTTCCCCTTACCTTTCCCCTTTATTTTTTCAAAGTGAATTAGGATGAAATATGCCAGATGCCAACAACTTCCACCAGCAGTGCCAGCATGGCTGGAGCACTCTAGCGTTGGCCAAAGGAGTAAAAGCTTGAGGGCATAACAGTGACACTTTGGGAGGTTTAGTTCAGCCACCCCAGTGCAATCCCCCAGTGCAAATTTGGACCCCTGGTGTCCAAATAAAGGCAACAAAGCTTATGAAGGGTCTAGAGCATGAGTCTTGTCAGGAGAAGCTGAGGGAACTGGGGTTGTTTAGTCTGGAGAAGAGGAGGCTGAGGGAGATCTTCTCACTCTCTACAATTCCCTGAAAGGAGTTTGGAGTGAGGTGGAGGTTGATCTCTTCCCCCAGGTAACAAGTGACAGGATGAGAAGAAATGGCCTCAAGTTGTGCCAGGGGAGGTTTAGATTGGACATGAGGAAAAGTGTCTTCCCTAAAAGGGTTGTCGAGCCCTCGACCAGGGCAGATTAACAGTTGGACCTGATGATCTTTGAGGTCTCTTCCAACCTTAATGGTTCTGTGATTCTTAGCAGTTATCAAGCTGGAAACCATCTAGCAAATGATTCTTTTCCCAGAGGATTAGAACTACTTTGAGAAAAGAAATGGATGGTGGGGAGGGGGAAGGAAATATAGTGGCAGGCTGTTGGCTGAAACTCACAGGACTTGATAAGTAGAGAACACAATGAGTTGGGCAAATAAATATGTCTACCATCAGTGATACATTGATCTGCTCTCCACATTCTTCAACAAAAAAAAACAAATAGAAGAAAATTGCAACCAAGTCATCTTAATCTAAGCATTGCTGTTGCCATGGTGAGTCTTCATTTAGGCAGGCAACACAGGCCCACATTAAGGCTGGAGGCCAAAGGGCTATTTATTGTTTCCCTGCTTAGATGAGCCAGTCTGGGGTTTGTGGGATCTAATTAGCAGTTTGCAATTAAGGTGTGAGATTTTTGTAAAGTAGAAGAGCAAGGAGCAGAGCTGACTGTGATTGGAGCAATTTCAAGCTTGAATTTTCCTTGAGGTCCCATTTTGCTTTCCAAGGTTGTAACACAGTCATGGCTCTTCCCCAACAAGGTGACTTAGAATAATTTAGAAGTTTTTCTGTAGTACCTAGTGGCACCTTTAAACCAAGTTTGGTAGCTGTCATTTATTGACCTTACAGAGGTTATTTGGTGTTTCAATGTGAAATGCTTTTTTTTTTCTGAGTAATTCTCTTAAGTATGGACTTTCCTTGGTGTTTCCCAAAGGGAAAAACATGGGATTTGTAGGTATTTCCCCTGAAATCAATCAGAAAGGTGACAGAAAAAAGCACAGGTGGCCTTATACTCCAAATAAATTTTCTTTTTGACAGATCCAATCTGTTAAATTCAGAGCTAATGAGGAGATTGGAGGAAAGTTAGGGAATTGTCACCTTCCTTATCATAATACTTTCCCCCCCCTTTCTAAATTATTCAAGTACAGTTAGCATCACCACAGGAGATATATTTTTCACTGACTTTCTCTTATTTATGATTTAGGACATGAGTGAAGGTGAAGAGTCTGGAGAAGAAACCTTATGAGAAGTGGCTGAGGTCACTTGGTTTGTTTAGCCTTGAGGAGATTGAGGGAAGACTTCATTGCTGTCTTCAACATCCTCACAAGGGGTGGCAGAGGGGCAGGGACTGATCTTCTCACTCTAGTGGACAGTGATAGGACTAGGGGAAAGAGGATGAAGTTGAGTCAGGGGAGGTTCAGGCTAGAGATTAGCAGAAGGTTTTTCACCCAGAGGGTGGTTGGGCTCTGGAACAGCCTCCCCAGGGAAGTGGTCTCAGCACCAAGCCTGACAGAGTTCAAGAAGTGTTTGGACAACACTCTCAGGCACATGTTATGATTCTTGGGGTGTCCTGCACAGATCAAGGAACTGGACTTGATGATCCTCATGGGTCTCTTCCAGCTCAATAGATACTGAGATACTCGTGAGTGCTTCTGTATAATTCATTATTGCTGTGTATACCCAAGCTATTGCTAATTCAGCTGCTGAATCTGGGGGTTTAAACCTAAATTTTATCTCAGTAGTGACCCATGAGTTAAGAAAAGTTCTATAGGAATTCCTATGCTATAGGCAAAAAGTCCCTGGTAATCCTTCAATGAAGTGCATTTAACTCCAGGTAGGTCACCCTGTAGTGAGATGTTCCTTGTTGTGCTGCAACCCAACAATAGGAGTGAAATCTAATATTTTATTTGGAGATGTTGCTTATTCATACTAGGGTGTGAGGAGAGAAATGTGCCAAGAAGGTGATTAAGGCATAATACTGCAAGAGAAAAAAGCCAGCTGAAGTGTCTTGTGCTCTCAGATTATTCCCATCAACCAGGCAGGAAAACTTGCTCCTTGTAATGTGTGTGTCTGAAAGCATCATAAATGGTTGTGATTTGATCCTTAGCCACACTTCTGGTATAATGAGCACAACTGTAGGGGAAAAAACAGCAACAACAAAGCACACCAAAAAAAAAGGAAGAAAAAAACCCCACAAACAAACAAAAAAACCCAACAATAAAAAATCCAAGAAAACCCCAACAACTTTCTTGGAAGTAGGGATAAGGTGGCCAGGACATGAAACTCCTAATGAACTATAGGGAGCTAAAGCATATAATAGGTAACTTTTATCTAGTGGGCATAATATTTCAGCTGATTATCCATTGAAAACTCACAGTAAAACTCAAAAGACCCCCAGGGAAGAGCTATGGATGTCTTCTCTCTGGATTTCTGTAAGGCCTTTCAGTTGGTCCCCACACAACATCTTTCCTTGTAAATTAGAAAGGTAAGGATTTGGTGGGTGGACTGTTCAGTGGATAAGGAAGCAGTTGGATGGTCACATCCAGAAGGTAGTGGTCAACAGGTCGATGTCCAGATGGAAATTGGTGACAAGTGGTGTCTCTCAGGGGTCCCTGCTGGGACTAGTGCTGTTTCCTATCTTCATCAGTGTCATAATGGGATTGAGTGCACCCTCAGCAACTTTGCAGATGACACCAAGTTGAGTTGTGCAGTTGACATGCCTGAGGATCCCTCCAGAAGGACCTTGACAAGTGTGCCCCTGTGATCCTCATGAAATTCAACACAGTTAAATGCAAGGTCTTGTGCCTGGGTTAAGGCAATCCCCACTCTCACTCCAGGCTAGGGGATGAAGGGATGGAGAGCAAGAGCTCTCCAGATAGCAACATCTAGAGGTGAAAAAAAAAAAAGACCAAAAACAACAAAAGAAAATGAGGGGAAAAAAAGAAGAAACAACACTCCCCTCCTTAAGCAATAACTTTTAATACTGTACAGAACAGGAAACCCCACCAGAGGAAGGATCACTCCATATCCTCCCTCCACTCCTTTTAATTAAAATGGATTCACATCTTGTTTTTGTCAGTCAGTCTGTTCTCTAGAGCATCTTGTTTGAACTATTTCAGGACATTCTCAGCACTAGGCTTATTACAAAAGTGTGGTGGAGATTGGAAGGGACTTCTGGGGATCATCTAGTCCAACCCTCCTGCTAAAGCAGGGGCACCCAAAGCAGGTTGTCCAGGATCATGTCCAGGTGGGTCTGGAATCTTTGCAGAGAAGGAGACTTCACAAGCTCTCTGGGTAGCCTGGGACAGTGCTCTCACACCCTTACAACTAAGAAGTTTTTCCTCATGTTTAGATAGAACTTCCTGGGTTCCAATTTATGCTCATTGCCCCATCCTCTTGACCCACACCCATCAGCTATTGATCAGCATTGAGCAGATCTCTTTTCAGTCTGCTCTTCTCCAGGCTAAACATCATATGGATATGTAATAAGGGGGTGCAGGCAAAGTACACCCACATTTACACAGAACCCTTATATCTGCTTGAGTTGGATAACAAGGGATTGTTCTTCTGAGCAGTTTGATTGTGAACTTAGAACCATGGGAGCAGTTGTTTGTTTTCAAGGGGCTGATGCATTTCCCATGTTACAAGAGGAGAGGATCCCATGGTGAGAAGGTGAAATTTGGATTTTAGGAATTTTGTTTCCTCATAAAATTGCTGCTTCCATATCTTGCACTCAGTTAAGGTCCCACTGCAAAGCTCTTCCTGTTGCTGGATGGGAGGCTCAGAACCCACTAGGCATTAGTTGTTTAAATAAGGTGTTACCAATCTTTTGGCACCTTTAGGAGTTCAATAATATTAGCTCTGAAGTTAAGACTCTTTAAGGATGAGAAGGTCTTTCTGAGCTGTATTAACTGACTGTATTTGAGTGCATTCAGTTACATTTCTCAGTGAAATTGATCTCTCTGCCTTAGCAAGTCTTCCAAGCCTCTTAATCAAACAGATCTTCTATTTGCTTAACTACTGAAACAATTTAATAATGAGCAGAGTTTATTATGTTCATGTTGTAGAGCTCAAATTCCAGAGTCATGTGATTTTAAAATAGGGGGGGAAATAACTTCTTTTAAGTTTTTCAATTTATACCTATTTCAGTTCTCCTTCCCCTTCCAGAGGGAGTTAGAGATGCCATAGCTTTAACTGGTGTAGGTGCTATTCAGAGGTTCACTTTGTATAAGAAAATCCAAACCAGGAGGTATGCTCTTTCTCCTGATGTTAAAGTCATTAAAGGCAAGTGTGCTGCAAGTTCAGGTGCTGGAGGGTCCAAAGGAAGTTCCCAACCTCAACAACTTGAATGTGAAAGGAAGAACAGCCTTTCTTTCTGATGTGATAGTCCATCCAGCTGGAGCTTTCAGCTGAATCATCACCACCAGCATATTGCTTTTAAAAATCCAAATAAATTCTCTCTTGATTTGGGTTTTCAGTCCAAGGTGTAAGATGTAGAAGGAAGTGGTGACAGCTAAATTGGGAGTTAAAGCCACTGCAGGATAGCCTGGAAGAAGGAGACTTGACCTAAGGAAAAGCTGGGCTATTATTTTTCCTGCTTTCTCCCTATATCTATCTACAGAAACACATCAATCAGTGTACATCTTTTACTTTTTTCAGTATTGTTTGCAGTTAGAAAAAATAGAAGAGTAGAAGAGTCTGACCTTCTCCTCCTTGGTGCAGGGTAGCAAATCCTCCTCTGCTCCCTAACAAGTCAAGATCTGTGGGTAACACCGTAGCACCCAACCCTTGCAGGAATGGCTTAGCATGAGCATAGCAAATACCAGACAGATATGATTTAGGGCTTACTAACCTGTCAGCAGTCTCTTGTCTCTGGGAAAGGGCAGAAAACCCCATTTGGATTTAGGGCAATGGCATCTCAGTGCTCCCTGGTTAATACAACTTGGGGCTGGGTGGGCGACAGTAACCTTGCTGGTGATGGGAGGTATCACAGTTGTCTTGTGCTGGTGCTTTATCCAACAGCGTGCTGTCACTGATGGGTATTTTTTGTGCCTTCACTGCCAGTGGAGATGTTCTGGAACAATTTTGGCATCAAGCTCATATATTGCAGTAGTGAGGCAGAGCTTGGAATGAATTTTCTGTAGTATTACAGGGTGGTCAGTAAAAGCTGGTTTTTTTCTTGATATTTTTGTCCTTAGCAATGCCAGCATTTATCTGGAAGGGACATTTGGAAGTTATAAGGTGTATGTGTGTGTAATGAGAGAGGTGGTCACCTGGTACCAGGTGGAGAAAACACAAAACATAGGCTTTTCCCATACAGAGAAATGTGTTTAGGAAATAGTTATTCTCTGCTATCACTGCCTGCTTTGTCTGAGTGTAATTTTGGGGTGAGCATCTCCCTTTCAGATAATACAAATCCATGAAGACATGAGAGTGTTCTTCACCTTGCAGGATCAGCTTCTTAGAGAAGTCTTATGAGCACATTATGGTCTCCTCACCAGGGTTTTGGGTTCATACCCTTGGTTATTTTTTTTTTGCTGCTGTGGTTTGTCAAGGGACATCTCTCCCATAAAGTGTACTGACCCAGGTGGATAGATAGCTGGAGGGAATACTAGATAAGAGGCCCTGCTGGAAGACAGCCGGTCTAATAGTTTTATTTTCCAATCCACAAGTCTCTCTGTCTCTCTCTAATCCCCTTTCCCTTCCTGTGGTGGGGGAAGAGAGGGTAACAGGGAGCATCTGTCATTGGGTTGGTGGTCGGCCCAGCCTCGACTCTGGACAGCAGAGCCACCAAGATGATTCAGGGGGTGGAACATCTTCTTTATGAGGAAAGGCTGAGGGAGCTGGGTCTCTTTAGCTGGAGAAGAGGAGACTAAGGGGTGACCTCATCTATGCTTTTAAGTATGTGAAGAGTGGGTGTCAGGAGGATGGGGTCAGGCTCTTCTCAGTGAAGGCCAGTGACAGGACAAGAGGCAATGGTTGTAAGCTGAAGCACAGGAGGTTCAGTGTGAATACACATAGAAATGTTTTCCCAGTTGAGGTGCCAGAGCCCTGGCCCAGACTGCCCAGAGAGGTTGTGGAGTCTCCTTCTCTGGAGATATTCCAAACCCGTCTGGACATGTTTTTGTGTGACCTGTCCTAGGGAATCCTGCTGTGGCAGGGGGGTTGGACTAGATGATCTTTTGAGGTCCCTTCCAGCTCCTAACATTCTGTGATTCTGTGATAATGGTCTTGCATGCAGGGTGGGGCCAATGAGAGGATGAGTGGTAGTGCACCATAAAGAAATAGAGATTTGTTCTCAGTTCCTGTCAAGATTTTGCTCTCAGCCATTCCAAGGCTCTGGATCTTGCTGATTTTGTAACATGCAGTGTCTCTGTGCCATGCTTGAGTCTGTTGCCTGAATACAGCTGTATGTTCTGAGCCCCACTCAAACAGGGCATAGTTAAAAGTTAAGATGTCACGTGGACATGACACAAGGTGCTTTTTATTTTGCTTTCAGCCATGTGACCATTCATAGACTTTCCCCTGTCCACAATCACTCAGAAATACTTAAACCTGAGCTTTTCAGTGGCATTTGGCAAGGAAGGGAAGAGGGCTGACCAACATGGAAATAATGGTATGGGAGGTCTTCTGCATCTGCCCTTCCTTATGTTGCATTTGGATAATGAAGCTTTCTTGTTACATGAATTTGATCCATGTCCTCTGCTGTTTTTTCATTCCCATTTGGAATTGCATCTCTTTTAACTCAATAACGTGAATCCGATCCAGAACATGACTTTAGGGTTCCAGGGAGGTGAACAGCTGCCAGGTGCCATGAATAGACTAGATGTAGGTGGGTTATTTCACCAGGGCTCAAATATGGATGTTCAGATGTATAGAAAAAACAGTCACAAAATGGAAGATTTGGGGAAATTTTTCATTTCATTTATCACAAACTTGTTTTTCAAAGTGTGACGTCAGTTGAAGAAGCATGGAATCATAGAATTGTCAGAGTTGAAAAGGACCTCAAAGATCTAGTTCCCACCCCCCTGCCTGGCAGGGTCACCATCCACTATATCAGGTTGCAGACAGCCCCATCCAGCCTGGCATTAAAAACTTCCAGGGATGACCTTTCCACAACCTCTCTGGGCAACCTGTTCCACTGTCTCACCACCCTAACAGTGAAGAACTTCCTCCTAATGTCTAATCTAAATCTACCCTCCTCTAGCTTACACCCATTTCCCCTGCTTCTATCACTGTCTGACCTCCTAAAAAGTCCCTCACCAGCTTTCTTGTAGCCCCCTTCAGATACTGGAAGGCTACAAGAAGGTCTCCTCAGAGCCTTCTCCTCTGCAGACTGAATAACCCCAAGTCTCTCAGTCTGTCCTCGTAGGAGAGGTGCTCCAGTCCTCTGATCCTTCTTGTGGCCCTTCTCTGGACTCACTCCAGCAGGTCTATATCCCTCTTGTAATAGGGGCTCTAGAACTGGACACAATATTCCAGGTGGGGTCTCAGGAGAGCAGAGTAGAGGGGGAGAATCAACTCCCTCGACCTGCTGGCCACGCTTCTCTTGATGCAGCCCAGGATACAGTTCTCTCTCCACCACCACCAGTGGCTCTTAGGCTTATTTCACCTAAGTCTTTTCTCAGGCTGGGTTTGATCAGCACCATCCAAGTGTTGCAACTCAAGTAGTTTTAGTCTTTGCAAGGATTCGATATTTCTCTCTGCAGAAATGCATTGCCCTAACGATGGGTGATACAGTGATGAGGCCAACCAGCAAAAGCTGAATACAAGACCAACAGGAGGACATGTCATGTTCCTGAGGAAGGCTCTGAATTTCTGGTTTTATCCACCCAAAACGGTTACGTTCACTCATATCATGGGGATGATAGTTGGTTCCCATTTGGTTGCAGTTCATGTCTAGTTGGAAGCATGTAGGTGGAAAGAAGCCAAGTTTTCTATCAAGATGACAGTTTGGTAACAGATGTCTAACATTTCCCAACACATCTATCTCATGTGATAGGAATCCTGAGCTAATTTAGTGGAGCTGAGTAGTTGGGTAATTGCAAACCTTTGCTCTTCACATTTTTCTCATTTATCTTTTTTAGCTGCCTAGGTAAGAGGATTTTTATTCCCCCCCACCACCTTTTTTTTTGTATTTGTAGTTTGGGGAGGAAAAGCTTGAAATAATGTCTCAGAGTAATGATCATCCTAAGAGGCAATCAACTCATTTACATAGTTGGAAACCTCCAGGAGTGCAAGAAGCCACACGTTTTCCTCTCCTGTTCTGCATAACAGGCATTGCCCAAATGCTTGGGCGGGGACTCCGGTGCTGCTGTTCCTAAGTAAGGAGACATGTGAATGGTGGTATTTACTCCTGATCCCCCTGATAACTCTGGTTTCTTACACGTGATGCTAGTCTGTGCCAAAGAGGAGGCTGAATCAAGGCATTTTAATTAGCAGCTCCTTAGGAGGATCTGTGGTGTATAGGAGTATATGTGGTTTAAGAGGAAGAAGTGGTAGTGTGAAGCCCCAGCTCTTCCTGGGGAAGGCATTGATACTTATAAGGGCAAGATCATTACAGAGAGTCAATCATTTGAGTGGGATTTCAGTAGGTATCTCTCAAGAAGCCTTGGAGAAGAGCTTGGGAGATACTGCAGGATGCTTGGGTTTGACCTAGATGTGAACATCTCCTCCTCTGACATCTCCTAGGGAGAAGATACCTCTCCTGTTAGCTACAGGAGTGGACTATAAACTCTGGCAGAGTTGGTTTGGTAGGAAGGTGGCAAAGCCTGGTTTCAAGAAGGAAAGAAGTCCCATTAAAAGTGCACTGGGAATTGGTACCTGGCTTCCCACAAGCTCTTTTGAACAGGCTTTTTTTTTCTTTCTCACTCTTTGGATCACACTTTCTCTGTATCTTTTCTTTTTGTGCACTTCCCTACTTGCCGTTGTTGAACTTCATTAGGTTCCTTTCCTAGACAGCTAAGTACCAGATGGGAAGAGGTTATGACCTGGCATATGAGTATTTTTCCCACAGAGTACTGAGTGTTTTGCTTTCACTATATATTTGTAGAATTTCTTTGGGGTTTTGGGTGCCTGTTGCACAGAAAACTGCACCCAATCTGTGTGATATGCTTCATTGCCCTTGTATCTACTAACTACAGGTAAGTAGTTTGTCATGACACGACGTGATCTGTATGTCATTTCACAGAATCCCAGCATGGTAAGGGTTAGAAGGCACCTCTGGGAATCATCTAGTCCAACCCCTCTGCTAAAGCAGGGGATCCCAAAGCAGGTTGCTCAGGATCACCTCTAGGTGAGTTTGGAATCTCTTCGGAGACGGAGACTCCACAACCTCTCTGGGCAGCCTGGGCCAGTGCTCTGGCACCCCCATAGCAAAGAAGTTTTTCACTTATGTTCTGATGGAACCTCCTGTGTTCCAGTCTGTAGGACATGGCTGTCTTTCAGGATAAGATGTATTATAGGGGAAAAAAACATTTCCCCTCTCTGTCTTATATGGTTTTGGAGACCCTAACCCTTCTGACACACTGCTGTTTGACATCTCTCATCTCCTGCTTGCTGAGCATTGAGAAATCCTCACTACTTGCCCAGGGGAGAAGATGGGTTTGCTGGTCCTTTGCCTCTGGAAGCATAAAGTGGCTTCCATCTGCTCCCAAGCCATGGGCAAAGGTAACACAGGGCTTCTTCACCTGAAGCTTTGCATCCCTTGTTTGACTGTTGAAGGGAAATTTTCCACGTTGGGCTTTCATCTTACCAGCAATTACAAATCATTAAAGGTGTTTAACTGCTCCATACATTTATCATGAAGATTAGTGCCATCTCATTGCTCTGTCACCCCTAAAATGATGTGTCTGGTGTGATTTAGAAGAGAATATATTAATACATCTTCCCTGTAGCAAAGGAGTTTTAGTGGCAGGTTTAGTATGCACCTCGTGATGAGTACGAAACGATCAATAAGTGGCTGTGTCACACAAGGTTATCCCAAGTTCAAAGCAGACTCAGTACTGATTGGTTTCCAAAATCAGATGCATCAGGCTGCTGTGGCCATGGGAGCAAGGTCACCAAGAGGATCTGGTGACAGTATGAATAATAAAGCAAAACTTAAGTAATTTGTTGACACCTCCCTGAGATAAAAAGTATGCTTTATTACAATGGGTTTGGGGCTTGATGATGCCACCGTTCACCTTTCCTGACACCTCTTTTTATTTTTCCCTTTTAATTTTATTGTTTTTTCCTCTCTTTCTTTCACCCCCCC
>VWZX01003659.1:27251-82336 GCA_013399015.1 Galbula dea
AAGAAGGTGGTTTGAAGGGAGTTTGTCAGTAAATCAATTCCATCCCATTACTGAGTTAGAGAGAGGCGTGACGGGCAAGGTGCATTGAAAAGGGAGGTAGATGGATACATAGATAGGATTGTGGCTGGCACTGTGATGTTTTATCTTCATGCTTGCATTATCATGCCCAAGTGAAGCATCTAGGTGAAATAGTGGATTATGATCTATTTGTTAACTGCAAGATGTTATGGGTAGAATGAAATCCCACAAACCAAGCCAACTCCATGCCTCTGTCTGTAATCCCATCAGCACTCTTTTCCCATACAAGTCTGTGTCACCAGCAGCCAAAGGTTGTGCATGCACAGGGACTTCTCCAGCAGCTGAATGTTAAACTTCATTGAGTGGGTGGATCCTGTTCATCTATTTCCTCTCTGAGCCTTTCTAAAAATACCATAAACCTTGACAAGGAGCTATTTTAGAGGAATCATATTCATGAGGACAGTCATGGGAAGCTTATTTTGGCAGGCTTGCATGTGTTTGATTTGCATGCTTCCTTAGTCAAGGGCTTGGTGAACTTGTGTTACGAGCCAGTTGGACATGGGCTTAAGAGAGAGCATCTGGATTTTGAGACCTCCTGGGTTGGGACATCTACTCCAAGTGAGTTTATAGGAGGAAAAGAAGTGAAGATATTCTGATAGCAATGCTGATATGTGGCTGAAGTAATTCATTACAGGCATTTGCACACCAGCCCGCGGCTTATCGGATCTGATTTCATAAAACCTGGCTGTCATTTCTCTCCAGGGACCTTAATGATCTTGCCACTTCCAATAAACATTTATAGAAACTACTACCAGCCTGTGGACAAGAGACACTCCTACGAGAGACTTTATCTTCCAAAAATCCTTAAAGACACCAAAAAAAAAAAAAACCAACAAAAAACCAACTCCAAACCCAAACCACCCCCACACAAAGAAGATCATCAGAACATGTCAAAATGTAGCGTCTGGTAGCTGGATCTGAGGTGCAGTAGTAGACGTTTGCGTGGTAGGCATGCAATGAGAACGTTTGCTTTCCTCACTTGGAGACCCGTGCCCATCGGAGCGGTGCTGTAACTGGGACCAGCCCAACGATGAGGGTGGCTAATAGCAAACTGTAAGAGCTAAGATGGCAATGAAGCAGGTAAAGGCTGTTCCACACTCCCGCTGTTCGGGTACGGTATTGCACGCTGCTCATGTTTGCACCTCTAAGAGATTTCCGTTTTTTCGCATCAAAACATCCAGATACGAAGCCGAAGCTGCCTTCTTCGCCAACCTGAAACTGGCTGACTTCAACATCATCGACACCCTTGGAGTTGGAGGGTTTGGACGAGTTGAGCTGGTGAGTAACCTTCTCTTCTTTGACGTTTGCATGATGTCCTAGAGTAAGTCCTGTGTTATGAGTCTTTTAACTTCTCTTGGTTATTACACCCGAGTAGTTGGAAGTGAGGCCACGTCTGGAGTACTGGGTCCAGTTCTGGGCTCCCCTGTTCAAGAAAGACAGGGAATTTCTGGAGAGGGTGCAGAAAAGGGCTACAAAACTGATTAGGGGACTTGAACATCTCTCTTATGGGGAAAGGCTGAGAGAGCTGGGGCTGGTTAGCCTAGAGAAAAGAAGACTAAGGGGGGATCTGATCAATGCTTATCAATACTTAATGGGTGGGTGTCAGGAGGGTGGGGACAGGGTTTTTTCAGTGGTGCCCAGTGACAGGAGAAGACGAAGAAGGCACAAACTGGAACATAGGAAGTTCCATTTAAACAGAAGGAGGAACTGCTTTCCTTTGAGGGTGGTGGAGCACTGGCACAAGCTGCCCAGAGAGGTGGTGGAGTCTTCATCTCTGGAGACATTCAAAACCTGCCTGGACTCCATCCTGTGCAACCTGCTCTAGATGATCCTGCTCTGGCAGGGGGTTGAACTAGAAGATCTCCAGAGGTCCCTTCCAACCCCTAACATTCTGTGATTCTGTGGGATTCTGTGATTGAATTGTATTTTTTCTTATGATTGAAGAAAGCTGAATTACATTTCCCAGTAAGTAAAAATGTACGATTTTTTTGCAGTAACCAAGAAGAATTTAGGTAGTAGGTTGAGAGAGGAGCACAAATCTCTCTCCAAGTGGCCCTAGGTTTATGGCATTGATTGCCTTTTAAGAACAACCTGAAGAATTGTGTGTTGAGTGCTGAAATGGAAAAATCTTACTTAACCAAAACTAGAGTAGTAGTATGATGCCTTCTCTTAGCAGTTTCTAATTCAGGTCTAGAGATAGTTCTGCTTGGTTGTCATGAAAGCTGTGCATTCAGTGCCTGAACTATGACAATACTTGACAGAAAACTACTTGGTTTTCACTGAATTTTAGACAGAGGACAAAATCTGAGCTTGCTTGGGTTTAGAGCTCTGCAGCCTTTCTTAAAGCGAAGCCTGAAGCAGGAGGAGACTCAAAGAGCAGCCACTGTGTGACCCGTTTCTCATAGCATGTAAATACAATAACTTAGAATAGGAAAATGGAGCTTAGTTTACATCACAGTGTTGACCATGGAGCACCTTCTGATACTAGACACTGGTACACTATGTTAGGAACTCCTGTGAGGTGGGGACAGAATTGAGCAGAGTTACTGCTGCCATCACAGGACTTCAGGGATATCCCTTCTCTGTAACCCTGCAAGAAGCCAAACACACCTGTAGTGATGGGAAGTGGAAAATGGGCAAACCAAAATGTTTTGGTGATTATTTGTGTCATAACAGGTGAATTCTGGGTTAGAAATGCAACTCACTCTTCCATGTGATTTATTTCTGACTTTTCCCACTTGGTTGTAGGTAAAATCATGGGGAGGAGAAGATGTCCATCAGGACACCGGTCCCTTCCTGGCATTGGGATTCTTTCTTTCTTTATTTATTTGTGTGATACTAGCAGCTGTTGTTTTGGAAGAGAGTCACAAGAGCTCACCCACAGTTCAAGAAGGCTGTTCTTTCCCTGCTCCTTCTGTAGTCATCTGCTGCTGAGGATGCTTTAGAGTGGGAGTTGAACTCAGGTTGCACTCAACCTCCCTTTTGAAAGCCCTTCACTCTCTGTTGACAACGGTGTAAAGCTCGGGAGATTTGTCTCCTAAATTAACATCACCACTGGTTTCTCCACCTGAGGTGACCTCTAGTGAGGGACCCACCAGTTTGGAGCTTGTTTTGAATCTTGTGAAGGAGCTTGTGAGGTTTGTTTTTATTTTTAAGTGCTGGCAGGATGTTTGGAAACCTCAAGATGTTCCTGGGAAGGTGTGTGAGGTTTTCTTCATGAAGGATTCCTTATGGGACTTTCGAACTGCACAGATATGAAAGCAAATGGTGCTTATTTATGACCATGGGCTAGTCCTCTGCCTCTAGCTGCTTACTGGGTTAACTTGGAAGCTCTATGATACTGACATCTTGAAATCTTATTGATGTGTGACACTTGGCCAGGTCTGAGGAAGAGAAAGAGTAGACTTGTTCTGTCACTTCAGAATATCAGTTCACTGTCAGGTGGAGATATTTAATTCTTAGGAGATGTCCAAATCTCAGAAGCCTTCAAGAGGCGTTGGTGCTACCTACACAACCACAGATGGGAGAATTTTTTCCATCACCTCATAAGGGTTTTCTTCAGGTGTGGGTTTAACAGAGGAAATGTCTTTTCCATTGCCCATGTGTGTTACACACAAGGGTTTATTGTGTTTATTTATTGCCTACAAGTACACAGCAGCATTGGCATTTGTTCCTGGAAAACTTTCACATTTTTGTGCTTTCCAAGAGTAAAACTGATCAAATAAATAAAGTATATTTGCAAGGAAGGGGCTTTTTATAGATAATTAAATGCTGTGGGCAAGCCCCATCCTCAGGGTATATTCGTACCCTTTAAGAGGGCAACTGGTGGTATCTGGCTGGAAACCAGAATGTCTAGGACTTAGTTGGGGTCTTGCTAGCCCAGAAGGAGAATGTTCCCTTGGTTCCCCGGGTTTCCTTTTCCAGATGGTGTTTGTGGATCAATATATGCTGGTTTTCCAGCCACCTTTGCAGATGACACTAAGCTGGGTGGGAGTGTCGATCTGCTTGAGAGTAGGCAGGCTCTGCAGAGGGACCGAGATAGGCTGGATAGATGGGCAGAGACCAATGGGATGAGTTTTAATAAGGGTAAATGTAAAGTCCTGCATTTTGGGCATAACAACCCCCAGCAGCGCTACAGGCTCGGGAAGGTGTGGCTGGAGAGCTCCCCAGCAGAGAAGGACCTGGGGGTGCTGATTGACAGCCGGCTGAACATGAGCCAGCAGTGTGCCCAGGTGGCTAAGAAGGCCAATGGCATCCTGGCTTGCATCAGGAATAGTGTGACCAGTAGGAGCAGGGAGGTGATCTTGCCACTGTACATGGCACTGGTGAGGCCACACCTCGAGTACTGTGTGCAGTTTTGGGCACCACAGTATAGGAAGGACATTGAGGTACTGGAGAGGGTGCAGAGAAGGGCAANCTGGCTGGCAGAAGAGGTCACCCCTTAGATGTGCTCGTACTCAAGTACATGACTTCTAGGTGAGACAGCCTAAACTTAAGATTTTTTTTTCAATTCTATGGAGATTTCAGATGGAAAGATCTTTCCATCTTGTTTTTCTAGGTAGTTTTGAGGTTTGTATGTCGAGAGACATTTCAAACAGATTTACATTGGTGGTGTTCATTGTTGGCTCAGTTTTTTGGTGGCTACTGAAATGCCTCTTGTAACATGTCTTGTCCTTAAGGATGATGTTCTCCTTCTTCATCCCCAACTAGACTATGCAATCAACTTTTACCCAGGTTCCCCTTGAGGGGAAAAAACAGCTAAGTAGTGACTGTGAGATTTTATACAGGGACCAGGCACTGGATCAAGAGCAAATAAAGGCTTTGGTCACTTACAGCAGGACTTGTGTGATCCTCAGTGTTTTAAAAGCAAACAGGTGGGTTGAAGAAACCACAGTCTGCCCAGGGCCAGTGGAGCCACATTCCTAGGACAACCCTCCTGCATTTCAGAGGGCTGCCAAGTAGGTGCAAACTGCTCCAGGACATGCCCAGCTGGTGGGTACCTCCCTTAAGAGGGCAGAAAGACAGCAGAAGTGACTTCTTGGTTTTTAATAGCATGGATTAACATATGCATCCACTACTTTTTGCAACTTGGCTTCTCAGCACTGTGTCAGCTGAGTTTCTTTCTGTGTTGGGATTCAGGTGTCTCAGTAAAGGTGGTGAGGCACTGGCCCAAGTTTCCCAGCGAGGCAGTGGAGAGATGCCCCATCCTGGGAACCATTCCAGGTCAGGTTGTTTGGGGTTCTGATCAAGTTGAGGACATGGGATGGAGTCTAGCTGGAGGCCTGTGTCTAGTGGAGTCCCTCAGGGGTCAGTACTGGGACCAGTACTTTTCAATCTATTCATTAACGATCTGGACGAGGGAACAGAGTGTGCTCTCAGCACGTTTGTTGATGACACTAAACTGTGTGGAGTGGCTGACACACCGGAGGGTTGTGCTGCCATTCAGAGAGACTTAGACAGGCTGGAGAGTTGGGCAGGGAGAAATTGAATGAAATTCAGTAAGGCCAAGTGTTGAGTTTTACATCTATGCTTCTAAATATGTGAAGGGTGGATGTCAGGATGATGGGGTCAGGCTCTTCTCAGTGAAGCCTCATGACGAGACAAGGGGCAATGGCTGTAAGCTGAAGCATAGGAGATTCCGTGTGAATACAAGAAAAAACTTTTTCCCAGTTGAGGTGCCAGAGCCCTGGCCTGGACTGCCCAGAGAGGCTGTGGAGTCTTCTTCTCTGGAGATATTCAAAACCCATCTGGATGTGCTTCTGTGTGCCCTGGTCTAGGGAATCCTGCTGTGGCAGGAGGGTTGGACTAGATGATCTTTCGAGGTCCCTTCCAACTCCTAACATTCTGTGATCCCTGCTGACTGCAAAGGGGTTTGACTAGAAGACCTTGAAAGGTCCCTTCCTACCCAAAGATTTCTATGTCTAATACATTAAAATAGGGAATGTCATCTCAGGTTTGTGTGGCACAAAACACCACTTTGCAGAGGACAGGGATGTAGGTCAGGTGTCCTCAGCCTTCATCAATCTTCTCTCCTGAGCTTTATTGCTGCTGTCTTTTTCCTTTAATTTCCTTTTAATTTAAGTCCTGTGTTTCTTATCATCTGCCTCAGGTCAGCTGTTTTGGATTTAAATCAAGATTATTTTAGACAGCTCTGAAATAAATGTGTCAGAGTATCTAAACACATGGGATTAGAGTCATTATTGCTGTGAAATCAGTTCATGTAGGCAATGGCTGAGCACAGGTAGAGTCAAAATCAGGTCCATGCCTGAACACCTGCCTTGTTCTCATGATTTGTTCTCACAAAGTTACTGCTTCCAACAATCACTTAGTGATGGGGGAAGGAGAAGATTTGAATCACTGCTGTTGTTATAAATTGCAAAAATATGTTTTCTCCACACTCCATCACAAGCTTGCTGGAGATTTAGGCTCAGCTATGTCTTTGTTCACTTTTCAGGACAGAAGTGCCAGTGAATAGCCATAGACTTACCCACTGTCTCTGGCACCTACATGAGCTTGGAGGAAGCTGTGCCTTCTGCGCTCCCATGAGTGGCATGTGGTTTGGAGCATCCTGAAGGCAGTAGGCAGATTAAGGACAATCTCAGCCTTTAGCATTGGCTTGACAAAGCATCTCATCCAGTGTTTCAGTGTTCAGCAGTTTTGGGGAAGTTGGTGACACTGACAGAACATATTTCAAACATAGAGTAATTAAACCTTGGGCTGGGACCTAATGAGATTGTCATCCAGGCAGATTCAAATATACCTAACCACTTCTGACCAGTTTTCACTAATTTGTTGTTGAAATCTTTAGGAAGGGAGGTTTCCCAGGAAGGGTTTTCCTGAAATTTAGTATCTCCCAGCTGTAGCCTGGGGTAGGCTTGAAACACTCCAGGTCAGGTTGGACAGGGCTGTGAGCAACTTCATCTAGTTGAAGATGTCCCTGCTTACTGCAGGAGGGTTGGACTAGATGACCTTGAAATGTTCCTTCCAACACAAACCATTCTGTGATTCTATAGTTCTACAAATGTATACAACCCTTGATGGTCTTGTATGTATTTGAAGGCCATTATCACATGAATCTGAACAACTCTTCACTTTAGAAGAAAAATGTGCTTCTTTTAATTCATGCTTGTTCTTGTTCCTCAGTCTCCAGCTGGCTCTCACTTCTCTGGAGTGATGCCCAAACAAGGCACATTAGTCTAGCCTGGACCTTCCTCTCCTCAGGCCTAGCTGGACAACTAGGAACAGCACTTTACCACTATTAAATGGTGCCCCTTTTATTATAATTTGTAAAAATTACCTTCAATTTACTTCGAAGTGAGTCTCAAAAGTGTTCCCAGGCCTCTCTGGATGGATTTTAATAGGTGCAGAGTTAATAACATTCTTCTCATTTCATAATCCAAGTCATTAATTGAAGCAGTTTATGGAGTCATATACTAGAAGGACCCCCTTGAAGTTCTTCTGGCTTGATGATGGCCACCAAAAGCAAAAGTCCTTTACAATATGGAGATGAATAAAGACATACACCTAGAAATGAAGCCTTAGGTTCAGCTGGTTTTCACTGGGGTATATAAAACCCTTTTAAAATGGACACTACAGGATTTTTTTTCATTTTTATTCATGTTTTATGAGAAATCTGGCCACAGATTATGAAGTGCAATCAAATTTATTCTAGCCTCTAGCCTGCTTTGTAAACAAAGCCATTACTGAATTAATTAGATGATGAGGAAAAAAAACGTTGTTAATTGTCTTCCTGCAGACTGACAGATGCATAATTCAGATATCTATTAGTGGAAATTTCCAATTGCATTGCTATCCTTTAGTTCCAGCTATTATGAAGCTTTTCATTAGAAAGATCAGTCTTTGCTATGAAATGTCTTAATTTTTATTTGTAATCATCAGGACTCCTTTGGCCCCCTTCCTTTCAGAAGAATGGGTATTTTGGGTACCACCAAGGTGAAGAAATGGAGATTTAAGTGAGGAATCTGAAGATCAGGTGCCTGAGTCAATCCCACATCCATCTGACAACCAAAATGTTGCTGCTGAGCAGAGCAAAATGCCGCTTACGAAGATTTGACCCTTTTTTCCTCATCCCTTCCTAACCATATGCAAGATGCTTAATTTCAATGACACTGACAGATGGGGCTGGAGTGTTGATCTGCTCAAGGGTAGGGAGGCTCAGCAAAGGGAGCTGGACAGGCTGGATCAATGGGCTGAGGCCAATGGCATGAGGGTCCACAAGGCCAAGTGTTGGGTCCTGCGCTGGGGTCGCAAGGACCCCATGAGTGCTTCCAGCTTGGAAGAAAATGTCTGGAAAGCTGCCCAGTGGAAAAGGACCTGGGGATTCTGGTCAATGATGGCTGAAGATGAGCCAGAAGTGTGCCCAGATGGCCAAGCTGACCAGCAGTGTCCTGGCCTGGATCAGCAATTGTGCAGCCAGCAGGACTAGGGCACTGATTGTCCCCATGGACTCAGCACTGGTGATGCCAGAACTTGAATCCTGGGTTCAGTTTTGGGCCACTCACTCTAAGAAGGACATAGAGGTGCTGGAGTGTATCCAAAGAAGGGCAGTGAAGGGCTGGTGAAGGGTCTAGAGCACAAGTCCTGTGAGGAGCTGCTGGGGGAACTGGGGTAGTTTAGTCTGGAGAAGAGGAGGCTGAGGGGAGACCTTCTCACTCTTTACAACTCCCTGAAAGGCGATTGGAGCAAGGTGGGGACTGGTCTCTTCTCCCAGGTAACAAGCAACAGGAGAAGAGGAAAGGACCTCAAATTGCAGCAGGAGGTTTAAGTTAGACATGAACAAAAATTTGTTGCCCAAATGGGTTGTCAAACCCTGGCCCAGGCTGCCCAGGGCAGTAGTGGTCACCATCCCTGGAGGGATTGAGAAGACATAGAGATTGTATCAGTATAGGTTGGGGACTGACCTGTTGGAGAGCAGTGTAGGGGAAAGGGACCTGGGGGTCCTGGTAGATGGAAGGATGACCATGAGCTAACTGTGCTTTTGTGACCAGGAGGGTCAGTGGGATTCTGGGATGCATTAGAAGTGGTATGGTTAGTAGGTTGAGAGAGATTCTTCTCCTCCTTTACTCTACCCTGATGAGGCCACATCTGGAATATTGTGTCCAGTTCTGGGCCCCTCAGTTGAAGAAGGATAGGGCACTGCTGGAAAGAGTCCAGCACAGAGCCACCAAGATGATGAATGGGCTGGAATGTCTTCCTTCTGAGGAAAGGCTGAGGGAGCTGGGTCTCTTTAGCTTGGAGAAGTGGAGACTAAGGGGTGACCTCATGTATGCTTTTAGATATTGAAGGGTGTGTGTCGGGAGGATGGGGTCAGGCTCTTCTCAGTGAAGCCCAGAGACAGGACA
This sequence comes from Galbula dea, assembly GCA_013399015.1. Taxonomy (NCBI): domain Eukaryota; kingdom Metazoa; phylum Chordata; class Aves; order Piciformes; family Galbulidae; genus Galbula; species Galbula dea. Next base: position 36,692 of record VWZX01003659.1, read on the forward strand.
AAGGGCAAGGATTGTAAGCTGAAGTGTAGGAGGTTCCATGTGAATACAAGAAAAAAAATTCCCATTTAAGGTGCCAGAGCCCTGGCCCAGATTGCCCAGAGAGGTTGTGGAGTCTCCTTCTCTGGGGGTATTCAAAACGTGCTTCTTTGTGCCCTGGTCTAGGGAATCCTGCTGTGGCAGGGGGATTGGACTAGATGATCTTTTGAGGTCCCTTCCAACTCCTAACATTCTGTGATTCTCCGTGAGATGTGGTACTGAGGGGCATGATTTAGTAGTGGCTTGGCAGTGCTGGTTAATAGTTGGACTTGATGATCTGAAAGTTCTCTTCCAACCAAAATGATTCCATGATTCCAAACACATCCTTTTTAAATGTAAACATGTTTTCAGGACTTTTCTGTTAATGGAAAAGATTTTGTCAAGGTTTGGAAGCATGAGATCCCATTTGTAATCCATCAAATATTGTCGGAGGCCAGATCAGGATATGAGCTACCAAGTCAGAGATTTCAGCTCTGGTGGAGGCAGGAGTAAGATGTAAAAATAAGTGCTGTGCTGTGGACAAAGCCAAACTCAGGAGCAGGGCAGGATCCTGTATGGGGTTGGAGAGTTTAGGTCTTTCTGACATTTTCAAGAAACCACAGTAGTGAGTTTTTCCATTTGGTTTCACATATTTTAGGTATATAACCCTTCTGCTGCTATTTCCTTTTGATGGTAATGATTTTATGCATGAAGCAGTTCATGTTCCTGCTTGTTTATCCTTTTCCTTATAGACACTTTTGAAAAATATTTACCTCTGGGCTTTATAGAAAGACACAAATTTTAATATGTTTCCCAATGCCCTTGCTTATAAAAACTTAGCTGTGCCCCTTGTCAGGCATTGGATATCAATTTTCAGTTCAAGGATTCAAACATAGAATTACAGGTTTGTGGCACAGTCAAGTGATTAAGCAACTTGAATCATTAAATAGCTTAGGTTTTCTAAAGGTTGTGCATTTGTAGTGAATTATTTGGTCTGTTCAGGGAGTGTAATTTTGCAGTTTCTTTTCCTGTCCCATAGCACTCAGATTATGATAACGATATTTAGTGCTTTCCCAAGTAGTTGAATCAAAACTTTATCAAAGCAAACAAGGTCACCATCCTGGCCAGTTTCCACCTTGCTACCCACTTGTAATTAATTCTTGATTCATCCTACAGAATTTCAGTGTATCTTAAAGACTTTCTTTTTATTCCATGAGATTTCATTCCAGATTAAGTCTTCTTTTCTTTAGTCTTCTAGTCCAATCGCTGTGCTGTGCCTGTTTGCTCCCAGCTTGCAGCCAACCCAAAACCAACATGATGTTGAGCTCAAGGTGGAAAGGGCAAGCAAGAAGCACTCTGTAGCCTGTTTATAATTTGAATATACAAAATGCAGTTTCCCTTGGAGCCTTAGCTCAGGAGAGCAGCTAAATCTGTGCAAAGTACCATCAGAACCCCAACAGAGAGCTCTGCAATAGTAAGCACCACAGTTGGCATAAATGTGAGTGAGATATTCCCTCCTTTGCTTAATAAAATGCTGAGAAGGGAGTTGTAAGGCACAGAATATTATTATGGGGAAGTCTGTTTCATCCTGGAAGAACATAAATCTATTTAGTAGTAAAATCATGCTGTGCTCTTTTTCTAGGAGGTGGGGGTGGAGGGGGAGAAGTCTCTGCTTTGTTGGTGGAGCATTTCAGCTGTTGGGATTAGGGGAGCTCAGCTTGCAAGTGCTGTGCTCAGCAACAGCTGCTGCTATTTTTGTTGGGTCGAAGGCATCTAGCTGGGAAACAGCAGAAAATAAAGGACCTTGGGCATATCCATTGGGCAAAGGCCTTTGTGCTTCAGGTCCTGAGCACTTAGGATTGAATTGATTGTTATTTAACGTGATATGAAGATGTTCACATTTCATGATAGCACAGATTTCTGGGTCCAAAAATAACACCCATGGCAAAATGCACAATGAGCAAAAGCTCTTTGGAAAAGCATACTTGGTATTATACAGGTATTGCCATGCCCACATAGGTAGTTCAGTAGGACATGTGAGAAACAAGAAACTGAATCCCTGAATCCCAGCATGGTAGGGGTTGGAAGGGACCTGAGGAATTATCTAGTCCAACCCCCCTGCTAAAGCAGGGAATTGCAGAGCAGGTTGCCCAGGATCACCTGCAGGTGGGTTTGGAATCTCTCCAAAGAAGGTGATTCCACAACCTCCACAGGCAGCCTGGAGCAGCACCCTCACAGCAAAGAAGTTTTTCCTCATGTTAGATGGAACCTTGTCTTGTTGCTAGGCACCACTGAAAAGAGTCTGGCCCCATCCTCTTGGCACTCTCCCTTAAGCTATTGATAAGCATTGAGAAGATCCCCTCTCAGTCTGCTCTTCTCCAGGCTAAACAGCCTCAGGTCTCTCAGCTTCTCCTTGTAAGAGAGATGCTCCAGTCCCCTCAGCATCTTTGTAGGTTGCACTGGACTCTCTTCAGTAGTTCCTTGCCTCTCTTCAACTGGGGAGCCCAGAACTGGACCCAGGCCTCTAGATATGGCCTCACAAGGGCATTGTAGGCAGGGAGGAGAACCCCCTCACCCTGCTGGTCACGCTTTTCTTAATGCATGCCAGGAGACCATTGGCCTTCTTGGCAAAGGCAGCATATTGCTGGCTCCAGCGGAACATATCCTTATGTTGAACCTGTTGGAGAGGATCCAGAGAAGGCCACAAGAAAGATCAGAGGGCTGGAGCACCTCCCCTATGAGGACAGGCTGAGAGAATTGGGATTGTTCAGCCTGGAGAAGAGAGGGAAGATTTAGTTTAGATCGTAGGAAACAATTCTTTCCTCGGAGGGTGATTAGGCACTGAACAGGTTGCCCAGAGAGGTTGTGGATGTCCCAACCCTGGCAGTGTTCAAGGCCAGGCTGGATGTGACCATGGGCAACCTGGTCTAGTGGGTGGCATCCCTTCCTATGGCAGGGGGATTGGAACTAGATGATCTTTAAGATCCTTTTCAACCCACGCCATTCTATGAATTCTGTGAATTCTATGAAAATAGCATATCCTCAGGCGAGGTATGGTGAGGTTCAGACAGCTTGCTACTCTGCACTGAAAATAAATCCTTCTTTGGAAGATTGTTCTACATCCTGGTAAATGTTTATTGATGTTTGCAGTTCCTGAAGGTCATTTTGCATCATATGAGTTCAGCTGTCACTGGGAATTACATTGTAGACTGTATATACTACGCATATGTGATTTATAGTAAATAGAGGCAGGGAAAGAGGAAGGATAAGGAACATACAGATACACCCAGTTACTCTTTTTTCCATCAAGGTCTGGATTTTGTCTCATCAATATCCATTTTCTCAGAAAGCACTGAGGTGTAAAACTGTATTTATTTAGACATGAATTATAGCTGTGTTATTATAGCTGTGTTAAAAAGAAAAAACAGGCCTTGAGCACACTGCATGTCTTGGAAGTTACAGAATTTATACACCATAAATCAAAGCAGTGATTTTGGAGCAATTCCAACATTGTCATGGAAGCAGGAGGAGCCCAGGAGAAGGCAGCTGAGGTCTAAAAACAGGGACTTAGAAAAGCAAGAGAGGTTGGATCTCATCTTTTTCTCTTCTCCTTCTCCTCTCTATGTCCTCCTCTTCTCATTTCTCTTCCTCTTCTCTGCTACATTTGCATCTTGTCCCAATCTTGTAATGTTTCTTTTCTGCTCAACTCACTACCAAGACATGTTCACCTCCTTCCCAAATGGACGTTTTTAAAGTTTCTTCAAGGAGACAGCATTATTATTTCATTACTTGTGAAACCTAAATAATTACTGAAGTTAGAGATTAGGAAGAATTTCTTCCCTGAAAGAGTGGTTAGGCTGTGGGACAGGCTGCCCAGGGAAGTGGTGATGTCACAGTCCCTGGAGGTGCTGAAAAATTCACAGCAAGGTTTAGTGGCATGTTGGTGTTGTATTAATGTTTGGACTTGATGATCTTAGAGGTCTTTTCCAACCTAGATGGTTCTGTGATCTATGATTTTCTCAACACTGAGAAGTTAAAGGTAGTCACAGAATCATTATGGTTGGAAAGGACCCTCAAGATCATCTAGTCCAACCGATAGCCCTACACTACTCTTACCCCTAAATCATCCCCCTGTGACTTCAACTTATTAGTGGTAAAATGAAGTCCATTTCCCTGCCATGTCCTCTCTGAGGGAACTTCTCCTTGAATTTATTTTCAGACAGTGACCCATCTGTTTGGGTTCACTCACTGTTTTGTCACAATGACTCAGGCTGCCAGAAAAGCCACCTGGTGACATAGGAGTGGGGCACCACGCTGAAGCACAGCCAAAGGCCATGACATCAAGTGGACAATGCTTCCCACATGACCAAAAGGCACTCAAGGAGTAGGCAGCTGTGGGGGTGGCCTAGAAGAAAGCTGCTTCTCCAGCTCTAGTCCACCTCTATGCTGTAGGGCTTCCTTTGCTCCAGAGGTCTGGATGGGGGTGTCGTGTGGAGGACAGGAATAGCTGCCTCTTCATGAGGTTGGCAATAGCTGTGAGCTCATGTGATAGGAAGGGGCTAAAAGGTGGAGGACTAGGACTCTTCCCAGGTAGCCCTGTACAGGTAACACCTGCTGGTTGAAGATACAGCCCCAGCTCCAAATGTGTGATATCATATCACAACAGTGCTTGGGCCATAATATTCTGCCATATATGTATGTATGTATTTTGTATTGTATTTGTATTAGATATGCATATAAACATGTATGCAATGTGTATTTTATATGCCTTCTATATATTTATGCAAATACATACATATGCAAAATGCAACCAACTATTTCTTACTCAATTTTGCTTCTACAATTGGCTTGCTTAGTTACAAACAATATTGCTGCTGCTATTTTTGTCACTGGGATGCAGATCATTTCCTGGATCAGAATTCTGCAGAATGACCTCTTCTCTCTTTGCCTTTGTACATCACCTCTTCAAGGGGGTGTTTGGGCTTTATTCAGCTGTGCACCCTCTTGCTTATAAATGTTTAATGGGTGGGTGTCAGGAGGATGAGGCCAGGCTTTTTTCAGTGGTGCCCAGTGACAGGATAAGAGGTAACAGCCACAAACTGGAACGTAGGAAGTTCCATCTAAACATAGGAGGAACTTCTTTCCTTTGAGGGTGGTAGAGCCCTGGACCCAGCTGGCCAGGGAGGAGGTGGAGTCTCCATCTCTGGAGACACTCCAAACCCACCTGGACACCATCCTGTGCTCTCAGTGAACCTACTCTGATGGGAGGTTGAACTAGATGATCTCCAGAGGTCCCTTCCAACCCCTAAGATTCTGTGATTCTGTGATTTTCTTGCGTTGTGGAGAGCAAATATGTTTCTCTTCCACAACTGAAAGGGTATATCCTGCTCCAGAGGTTCTTTTGTAACAGAGAAAGCAAGAGCTCAAGGAGATCTCTCTGGGAGAAAGTCATAGAATCATAGAATTGCCAGAGTTGGTAGGGACCTTAAAGATCATCTAGCTCCAACCCCCCTGCCTGGCAGGGACACCATCCACTAGATTAGGTTACCCAGGGCCCCATCAAGCCTTGTCTTAAAAGCTTCCAGGGATGAGGCTTCCACAACCTCTTTGGGCAACCTGTTCCACTGCCTAACCACCCTCATAGTGAAGAACTTTAGTCCAACCAGGAGAGCATCCATAGTAATGACAACTTTACCAAGGTTCAAGATTTTGGGGATTGTTGTGCTGGAAAGTTTGGATGGGCCCAGCAAGAGGGTGCACAGCTCCATTTTGTATCCATCTCATCCCTGAGCTCTGGCACATGGTCTGTGGCTGCAATTCTGCCTCCAACTCACATGGACTGAATCACAAAACACAAAGCAGGCTGAGCAGCAAACCTCCACCAGGTTTGCTGTTCACCCTGCTTTGTATTTTGTGATTCAGTCCCTGTGAGTTGGTGGCAGGGATGAGATGGATATAAAATGGAGATCTGAGCTGTGTATATAGAGGTGGAGACAAAAAGAAGGAGCATACTCAGTGCTATAGGTTTTAGTTCTAATTTTTCCCTGCCAATGTTGCTTCCAGCCGATACGCAACTTCAGTATCATCGTTGAACGTGGACATTTGTGGTGGCCTTGATGTTTGATTGGGTATGGTCAATGCAAGGAGAGGAGTGAAAAAGGAGGAGGGAAGGGACCAGGTGTAGAGAGATGGAAGCTGTTGGTTACCCTATGTAAATCCCCTTAGCAGCTCAGCTGCTCTCAGAGAAGAGTGATGGAAACCCAAGGCTCCAACAGGGCTCCACTGAATCAATAGTCCTAGGGCCTTTGAAATAGAAGATGCTGCTTCCAAGTGAGTGAAAGATGATCTTGGGAGCTGCACAGCAAGGATGAGTACTTTGCAAAGTGTCTTCCATGGAAAACTGCATGGTTTTCTGTTTTCTGAAGCATTTGGGAGATTTTTATGGTGGGTTTCTTTTGGAGGCTGAGCTTCCTGCCCAACATAACCTGCTCCTTCTGAGCCAAGAGTCAAAATTCTTGTGGGTTCTGGGGCTCCCTCTGCTGTTCTTCTCAATATAACTGAAGGACAGTGTTCTCAGCAGCCCATTCACACCTTCTCAACCTTAATCCTTTTTTTTTTTTCCTCTTAAATAAGAAGTCCAGGTGACTCATGGATATTTTTTTTCTGCTTATGAAATGAGGTTGGGTTTAGACATGGTTGGGGTTTTTTTTTTGATTTCTATTACCTATCATGACCTTAATATTAAAAATTACTGTTTGGAAGAATAATAGAAATGGCTTGGAGTTCTCTAGCTTTACATCATAAAAATAGTCCTTACAGTTACCACATTGCACAGGAACACCAAAGCAAGGAGAGGACTCAGGCATGTTGGAGAAAGAGAAGTTTGCAGTATTCATTTTCCAGGTGGACAACCAGAATTTAAGTCAGATTTTGTACCTTGGCAGCTTGTTTTGGTGCATCAGAATGTTTAATACACATTTAGTGCAAATTAATCCCCCTGCTCTCTCCAACTCTCACAAATCCTCAGTGTTATGAAGCACAAAACGAGTGGGAATGGAAAAAGGACCTAAATTCTCCTGTGGTGTTAGGTCAAAGTCCTGCATTAGCTAATTGCAGCTGCCTGGTTGTTCTATATTTAAACACTTGTTGCAGTGCTAACATCATCAAACACCAAATAAAACCACTGCCTTCTGCTTCTTCCTAGTGATTTCCTTTCCTCTACTTACTTTGAAGCTACTCGAGTACGTATAGGTAAAGCAAGTTACTTCCACAGTCTCCATCATGTGTCCAGGCATCCCTGAAAAAACAGTAATTAATAAAAGAAATAGCATTTTTAATGAAAACATAAGAATTAGGTAGGCAGAATCCATGGTGTTAAAATGAGAACAGCACAAGAGGACACACTGGGATTTATTTATACTATCTTTTATTATAAAGTAATGGAATTTATTCATCTGAGCCATGACCTGGTGGTTGTGTTTATTTTTAACACTGATGTCTAGTAGATGATTAATAGGAATTTATCTGTAGAGTGCTAAATGCTTTTTTTTTTCTTCCCTTGTTTGTTGTTTTTTTTTTTTTAATGGTTCATGCACAAACTGACCAAGAAGTGTTCAAATTTGCTCCTGGATCTATTTTCCAGATTCCACTGTTCTTTGTGGACAGCCTAACCTTAAACAATACAGATTGAAAGAAATCAAATCTGATCTGTAATATCAACTAGGGATTGGCAGAGACTTTTGTTTTAAGTGATTTGTGTGACAGCTGATTGTGCTTGTCCATCATCAGATGGAGAGGTCTGATGGGAAACTATCAAAAGCAAGAGGGCTAAGTTCTCTGGAAGTATATGCTTAGTGATAACAAACTTTTAAGGTATTTTTTTTTTCAATTTTTGGAAAATTTTACTCAACCCAGATTTTACCTTAATTTTCTTCATTGCTTCATTCCTTATGTGTCATCTCACTCCTCTCCCTGCTCCCCTGAAACAGCCTGGTTTGATTTAGGTATCAAATATCAATATAATAATATATAAGAATATTATTATTACTATATAATAACATATAATACTAACAAATAATTCAGTTCAAACAGCTGAACTGAAGTCTATATGCCCATTTCATTAAGGTTGGAAGAGATCCCTAAGATGATCAAGTCAACCTGTCACCACCATGCCACTAAACCATTTCCCAAAGTACCACATCTATACACTTTTTAAACACCTCCAGGGATGGTGACTCCACCACAATCAAAGTGAAACAACAAAAACCAAAAAAAGACCATAGCCCCAAACAAAAAAATGTTTTTAGCACTTTCAGTCTGCCATCACTGCAGAATTTCTTTCTGCTTTGAGCTGTGGTCAAACCACATAGCAAAGGCATCACCATGTCATACCAGCTCAATAAATAACTGGGCAGCTCTACTGCATGGATGAGGAAGTATATTTCTCTTTATTTGGTGTGGGTTGTTTAGATCTTTGGACCTTGTCTCCCTGAAAATTAAATGGAAAATGCAGGCTCCATGCAATGAGCAATTAGTAGGAGTCTCAGTGTGAAATACAGAATAGAGCCTTTGGAAGGAAAAAAGTTTCATGGGGGCTTGGAAATGCTTGTGGCTGCAGGGAAAATAAGAAGGCACAAAACTGGGGGTTGAAACCCCAAGCAGTTTTAAAACAGGTAGGGAAATACTTGCATACTAGACAGAAGGAAAAATGGTTTACACTGAGGGTGGAGAGACACTGGCCCAGGTTGCCCAGAGAGGTGGTAGATGTCCCGTCCCTGGAAACATTCCAGGTCAGGTTGTTTGGGGCTCTGAGCAACCTGATCCAGTTGAGGACATCCCTATTGACTGTAGAGGGTTAGGACTAGAAGATCTTTAAAGGTCCCTTCCAACCCAAACCATTCTATGACTCTGTACTTAGATACATACAGAAGAACTTAATGATGAGAACTTTGGCCACAGATGAGTGGACTCAGTATTTCTGAATTACTTGTGGTAGTGTTGGAGATGTCTTTGCCAGCTGAGAATCAGCTTTTTGGGTTTGATTGTCTTAAGCTGTCTATGTCTTTGTGGACATGAGAGCCCTGGCTTGGTTTCTGACAAAGATGGGATGCTGAGGGTATCATCCCTCCTTGTGCTTCCCCTGCAACCTGGACTGTTATATGAGCAAAGCAGATGCAGAAGAAACTTTCTGAGGTTATGGTATGCAGCCTGGGAATAGTGTGGAAGGTGCCATGTCCCACATCAGCCCACATTTCTGCTACTAGGAAGATATAAAAATAGCTATTACATTAAATAAAGTGTGATGACATGAATACTGTCTCCTAATGTAAAAGGCAAGTTGGATTTCTGATGGGGCTTGACAACAGACAAGCCGCTTGTCTGCTGGCTGAAGCCAAGTCCCTACAAAGAAAACCAAAATAGAAGTCACCAAATGGGACTTCTAACTATAAAGGGAGAGAAGCATTTAACAGGCAATATTATTGTAAGCAGCTGCTGGGGAAGTTTAGCAAGCTAACAGGCCTGGTAGGCCAGCAATGAGGTTCTTGTCTCATTTGATGGTGACTCGGAGGGAATGACCAAGATGGGAAGGGTGGCTGCTTTCCAGCTGTCTTTGGGATGGTCCCTCAGAGAGGCTGGGGGTGGCTCAGGGTTCAGAAGTTACTATGGTTACGTTGGTGAGTAAGCAAACAACTCTCTTCAACTTCATCTGGGGAATTGAGGCTAAAAATAGGTTGCTGAAGCTTAAGGTTAAAAGTAAAGACGTGACCAAGCAGTGCTGTTGAAAAGCTAACTCTGCTCATCCTCTACAGACATGCAAGGACTGTGTTTCCCTGCCCAGAGCCCCTGCATTTTTTACTAGCTCTAGAAAAAGGCTTTGTGAAAGCTCTGTGTTAGCTACCAACGCTTTCTGACCTGAGAGGAATGCTGATAGTTCACAGAATCCCAGAATATTAGGAGTTGGAAGGGACTTCGAAAGACCATCTAGTCCAACCCGCCTGCCAGAGCAGGATATTTGGGTTTGCCCTAAAACACGTGGAGATTTAGGAATGGCTTTTCCATTTAGCAATAGGCCAAGTATGTAGAAATCTGTTTCGTACTGAAGTGAAAATGATGACTGAAGAGGTGAGAGGAATTATTTGAAGGTAGAGTGGTGGGCTTATTTGAAGGTAAGGGGGTAGGGTTATCTGAAGGTAGAGCGGTGGGATTCCTGGGTCATCACACCGTGGCAGGGGAATGCTTTACCCTGCTTCTAACCCTTGTGTTTGCCTGCTTCACCCAAGGTCCAGCTGAAAAGCGAAGAGTCGAAAACATTTGCCATGAAAATACTGAAGAAACGTCACATTGTGGACACGAGGCAGCAGGAGCACATCCGCTCGGAGAAGCAGATCATGCAGAGCGCACACTCGGACTTCATCGTGAGGTATCATCCCTCCGCCTTACACAACTGCTGTCAGGGAGCAAAGCGCAGCCGATCTCAGCACGTCAGACAGGATGGAGAAGCTCGACATGAGCTGCCAGTGTGTGCTCACAACCCAGAAGGCCAACCGTATCCTGGGCTGCATAAAAAGAAGCGTGGCCAGCAGGTGGAGGGAGGTGATTCTCCCCCTCTACTCTGCTCTCCTGAGACCCCACCTGGAATATTGTGTCCAGTTCTAGAGCCCCTATTACAAGAGGGATATGGGGATGCTGGAGTGAGTCCAGAGAAGGGTCACAAGAAGGATCAGAGGACTGGAGCACCTCTCCTACAAAGACAGACTGAGAGAGTTGGGGTTGTTCAGTCTGCAGAGGGGAAGGCTCCGAGGAGACCTTCTTGTGGCCTTCCAGGATCTGAAGAGGGCCTACAAGAAAGCTGGTGAGGGACTTTTTAGGAGGTCAGACAGTGACAGAAGCAGGGGAAATGGGTGTAAGCTAGAGGAGGGTAGATTTAGGTTGGATATTAGGAGGAAGCTCTTCACTATGAGGGTGGTTAGACAGTGTTGCCCAGAGAGGTTGTGGAAGCCTCATCCCTGGACGCTCTTAAGGCCAGGCTTGATGGAGCCCTGGGCAACCTGATGTAGTGGATGGTGTCCCTGCCAGGCAGGGGGGTTGGAACTAGATGATCTTTAAGGTCCCTTCCAACTCTGACAATTCTGTGATTCTATGTAGCATGGGAATTATCCATCCATCACCAGAACAATCCTTTAGCTGTAGCTTCCCTGCAAGGGACTGCAGATACATGGAATGGTTGTATGTAACTGCAGTGCATGGAATAAGGTCATCTCCAGACCAATATGAGACTACTATGCCCAGGGGGTACATCCACCCAAGCCTAATATATCTTAACTGGTTTGTGTTGACCCTGTGCCATACTTGTATGGCTTTGTAGCTCCTGAAGCAAGTACACCCCTCACCTGAAGCATGGGCAGAGCTTGCTGATGCCAGTGGGAGATGGTCCATGTAGATGATGCCCTTAAATAAAGGAGGAAAAGCATTTCACTGGCAATATTTTTTTGAGCAGCTGTGCTGAGGGAATTTAGTGTGCTGAGAGTCCTGGAAAGTCAATGACAAGGTTCTCTTCTTGTCTGGGACCTTCTTGTATGCACCAGGACTTGGAATTGCCTTTGCTAAATGTTAATTTTTCCATTTTTTTCTCAATTTCTGAATTTTCCTTTCTGTAAAGTGAAGCTGGAAAGCAGGGTTTAATCTTTGGAGGTCATGCAAATAAATAGTTGTATCCAGTGCTTCTCTTTAGGGTGTATTAGATAAATCCCGTTCAGCGTCCCTTGACATGGGCAAATGTGCTAAAACCATATTCTTCCCCCAAACCCAAGCAGATGCAATTCTTCAGTGAATAAAATTGGATGCCAGGCATTTTTGTTTGTTGCAACCCTAATAGTGAAGTTCTCTGACTCTTCAAGGATTGTGAGTATCTCAACATGAGGAAAAACTTTGCTGTGAGGGTGCCAGAGCACTGGCCCAGGCTGCCCAGAGAGGTCTCCTTCTCTGTAGAGATTCCAAACCCACCTGGAGGTGATCCTGGGCAACCTGCTCTGCAATTCCCTGCTTTAGCAGGGGGGTTGGACTAGATGGTCCCTGGAGGTCCCTTCCAGTCCCTACCATTCTGGGGTTCTGTGATCTGTCAGCAGGAAGCAGAGATGGTTCTTATGTGGTTTAGGTCAAGATAAGAGTGGTGGGCGGTGAGGACCTCTGGCAAGGCAACGCATTTCACTAAGCTAGAGGTATCTAAAAGGGCAGCCTCTTACCTAAGCCTTCTCCCACCCTGAAGTGGTACCTGAAGCACTTGCCTTTTGCTAGAGGAGATCAACCCCACTCCCAAAAATTACTCCAGAGAGACATTCTAACCAAGGGGTGAAACTAAACCCTTGTGATAAAGGCAAAGCACGTTGCCAGGACAGCCACTGAGGGGGTGTTTCCTTGTAAGGCTGATCCCTGGGATTCCCCTGGAGCCTGCAGCTTCACCCCTGATTCATGGGTGACAACTGCAGCCTGACACCTGACCCAGCTTGCAGCTTCCTTCACGCTGTAATACTCGATTCACAAACACCTCCCCGTTACCTAGGCTAGAGCCAAATATACCTTGAAGGCTGGCTCAGCCTAGAGGTTTATTTTCTGCAGGCTGAGCTCTCGTAGGATGGGGATGTAAAGGGAGGTGAAGTGCAGAGCCAGCCAAGCAAAGAGACATTCTGACACCATTTCCAGAAATATCCCCTCCTAAATAAAAATCCTGAGCCTGCTTTTTGTTTTTTAATAGGACTACTGGTATTCATAGTAAAATAGAATCACAAAATGGTTTGGGTTGGAAGGCACCTTGAAGATCACCTCGTCCAGGCCCCGTGACATGGGTAGGGACAGCTTCCACCAGACCAAATTGCTCAGAGCCCCATCCAACCTGGTCTTGAATACTGCCAGGGATGGAGCATTCACTATTTATCTGGGTAACCTGTTCCACTGCCTCACCACCCTCTGAGTAAAGAATTTCTTCCTAACATCTAATCTCAATCTCCCTCTTCCAACTTAAAACCGTCACCCCTTGTCTTTTTACTATCTGCCTGTGTAAAAAGACTCTCCCTCTTTTTCACAAGCTCCCTTTAAGGCAGATCCAAGAAAAATAAATACTTTCCATTCCCACTTTTTGTTCTACCAGCAGGCAAGTGAAAAAAGGATGGAATAGCTGGAGGTCTTTCCCTTCCATATCATGGAATAGTTCCCATCCTTCACAGTAACAACCCTCCCTTAACTATTTTTAATACCCTGTGGAAATCCGACACTGGGAAGGGACTTTCTAAGTCATGAAGTGACTTTTGCTGTTTCTTGTGCTGCAGATAAGAAGTATCTGGCTTATACTGTCGAGGGTCGAGGCTGGGCTGACCACCAACCCAATGACAGACGCTGCCTGTTACCCTCTCTTCCCCCCCCCCAACATGGGAAGGGAAAGGGGATAAGAGAGAGTGAGAGACTTGTGGATTGGAAAATAAAACCAAAGTTACTTTAATAATAATGATGATAAATTAAACATATACAAATATGTACAGAACCCAATACCAAACCCAAACCCCCCTTGATGGTAACTACGTCACCACTGATACAGCGGCAGAAGGCCTCAGCAGCAGATGAGTCAGGCTCAGGGGCTGGATCCTGGCACTGGATGCAGGAACTTAGGGGTCACCAAAGCACAGGAGAAGAAGGAAGACCAGAAAGGAAAAACAATCTATCAAGGGGGAACTGACCCCCAGTTTACCTATCAAATATGACATATATGGGATGGAATACTTTAGTTGGTCAGTTTGGGGTCACCTGTCCTGTCTGCTCCTCCCTGAAGGAGCAGCCTTTACCCTGCACCCTCCAATATGAGAAACAAGATTAAGCAGTGACCTTGCTTTGCATACCAATCCCTGGTAGTAAATCTAAACATGAGGCCTTATCACTGCTAGAAGCTGGCAGTGTCTATGAAAACATGCTGTTAGTCTAAGAAAGTGCAGTTTCTTAGAGGAGCTTCAACTGAAAAGTAAAATCACTGGACAGATCTAGTTCTGTTCTAACCCAAACCAGGACACATACTCTGCATCTGCTTTTCCCCCTCCAAGGGGATTTGTAGTCTGACAGTTTCTATCCTAAAATTATCCATAACCTGTTTTTACCCTTTTCTGAGCCTGCTGGGGTAATATTTTTCCAGCTGCTACTGACAGAAATCTTACCGCTTTGGTAGATTGTGTTTTGAGGTGTTGGGTGAAGGGTGGGTTTAGAATCATCTTGGAGGAAGGACACAACCTCTGGTATATAAGAACAGGAAAGGCAAAATTCATGAAGAATTCTATTATTTTCTTAGTTCATCATGAACCTGTTCATTTAAAATCTTTAAAGACTAGTTCAGTTTGGTTATGCAAATACACTAAACCAGGCTGAAAGAGCAGAAGAGGCCAAATACCACTAAATAAAATTTACTGGTAGTTAAACTAAGAACCTCCCAGACCAGGATGCTCTGGGTTTGTTCAAGGGCCAAACAAGTATTAAGCAGTGGATATCTGCACTGGATTTGCAAATATTTAGATGAATAAAAAAATAAAGAAATTAATTCAAATATTCTTATACTCCAAACTTAAGACTGCTTCATCTGCTGCCACAGTGAGGTTTCACCATCTATAAGCTTTATGCTTCCATTATATTTGATAATCAATATTTAATTTATTTTTTATTTTTATTTTTTTTAATTTATTTTTTTCCCTGCACATTTCAGACCAGATTTGATGCCTGTAAAATTTTCTGTAAAGGAGTTTTTCAGCAGGGCCACCTTAATTCCAGAAAGTAATGCATTAGTTCAGTAGCATTTAAATGACTGAGGAACAAAAAATATTTCACTAAAAATATTTAATTGCTTATATTTTGGATTCTTGGATATGTAGGTTTACTGTAAGCCTTAGTGTAGATGGAATGTTTATTAAGAGAAATTCTGTTTTGTCTAACTGCCAAGAAATGGGATTTTATTTTATTGCTTTTGTTGTTAAACTCATAAACGTGAACGATATGAGAAAGTCAGTAAGATTGTGCCAAATTTCCCTGAGAAGCCCATTTTAACTGAGATTTTAAATGTCAGCAGAGGTAATACTAGAGTAAGGAAAGAGCTGAAACACTGGTTTATTTTTTTCCCCCTTGAAATTCTGTGCTAGCTCCAAATAGTACCTTTTAGCTAAAGATTATTTCCTAAGTAGATAGGCATTAAGCATCTTCAGTACCTGAACTCCTGCCTACCTCACAGCTATGCCTGCTGGGATCCTTTTCCTGTTAAACACAACAAAAATAGAGCCAGTAACTGCTGCTAAGCTGAGTGCTGGATGCTGTGCACACACAGACAGGAGATAAATGGTGTCTAGCATCATGAGGTAAAAGTGGATCAGAGCTAAACTGTAGCTGCTGGGATCCTCTGCTGTATACCTTAAGTTGATATTGAACTGAGTGCCTTCCAAAGGAACCAAATCCTGCTGTGTTTTCCCCCTGGTCCATCACACAGCTCCAGAAAAGATATTAATAAGTGGATTTAGCACTAGCTGGGAAGAGTTATTTTTTCACACTGAGGGTGGTGAAACACTGGCCCAGGTAGATGTCCCATCCCTGGAAACATTCCATGTGAGATTGTTTGGGGCTCTGAGCAACCTGATCTAGTTTTAGATGTCCCTTCTGACTGCAGGGAGGTTGGACTAGATGACATTTAAAGGTCCCAACCCAAACCATTCTGTGATTTTACATAATGAGAAGTACAAAAGTTGTTCAACATTTAAATTAAGCAAAACAGCTAATAGTAAATTCCCTGGCTTTATTCCCAAAATTTTATAGTTCCATTTGATTAATATATCATATTAACCATAAGAGAATGGATTTCCCCTCCCAGTTTAGATTGCACTTGAGGAGGAGGATTGGTTCATAAAGCCTGGCCCATTTATCCCTTTAGACAATTTTTCCTCCATGTTCAGTCCCTGGGAGGAAGAGGAAGAGCACTTTTAGGTACCTGCATGTCAGTGGGGTCTCTTCAAACTCTACCAAGTCAGTGGGTTTAAGTTCTGAAGTGAATCCCACTTCGGACAGTGGTCCTTTGCAGTGATCACATGGAAGGAAGGCTGCTGGTCTGCAGCTGGGCACTGTGGCATGAAGAAGAAGATGATAGGGTTGTTAGAAAAAATGGTAGGAAACTTCTCTTTCAAGCACATCTGGAAAGCCAAGTGTCAGGTTAGAAATGGCAGATTTTATATGTAGCACTCAGACGAGTGGTGACCTGTTCTTCTGACGTCACAGTGCACTTCACCATGCAGATGACCACCTTTTTCTGCTGAATTATTTTCCATCTGAGAAAAGACATTGGAATGAGCTCCTGAAATGTATCACTAGCTCTGAAATCAGACACTCATTTTGGTTGGAAGAGATCGTTAAGATCATCAAGCCCAACCGTTAACCCAACACTGCCAGGTCACCACATGTCTCTCTGCACCACATCTACACATCTTTCAATCCCTTCTAGGATGGTGACTCCACCACTGCCCTGGGTAGCCTGGGCCAGACCTTGACAACCCTTTTGGGGAAGACATTTTTCTTCATGTCGTACCTACATGTCCCCTGGCACAACCTGGGGCCATTTTCTTTTGCCCTATCTCTTGTTACTTGGGAAAAGAAGACAACCCCCACCTCATTCCAACCTCCTTTTAGGGAGCTGTAGAGAGTAAGAAGGTCTCTCCTGAGCCTCACTTTTTCCAGACTAAACAACCCTAGTTCACTCAGCTGCTTCTCAACCTCCTCTTAGTCTTGTGATGCTTCCTGGGATGAAGCCCACAGTCCATGAGAAGTGGAAACAATTGGTACCTTCATCTGTATTGTGAATTTGTTTCTGATTTTCTCATTTGCCAACAACAGGCTCTACAGGACATTCAAGGACAGCAAGTACCTGTACATGCTGATGGAAGCCTGCCTAGGTGGAGAGCTCTGGACAATTCTCAGGGACAGGTGAGTGGTAAGAAACTATTATCCTACAAAGTGGAATACTTTTCTGATATGCCTGCAGATTACAAAAAGTCTTTACTGTTTGTGGGCAAAATTTGGATCTTACCATGCTATGTTTGATTTACCATCCTAGAAAGTTGAGAAGCTGTTTTTGTTCCTAGGCAGTTGACTAGAGACAAGGTGAATCCATTTATAACCAAAGATAAGGACTGACTTAGGTGGTATCCAACATATATAAGGCTTTATGTAAGTGGAGACTTAACCAGAGCTACTTTGTCATGGCCTCTCTGAAAAAATAAAAGATATAGGTAGGGATGGTAGTCATGTGATACATTGCATCTACAAGCCTTTGACTGCCCTTTTCCTGTGGCTTCATCTCTAAAAGGTATCCCCAAATAGCTGGCAGCCTATTTTAATTTCAATCAGAATAAATCAATATTTAATAAATTTAGAGTCACAGAATCATAGAATGGTTTGGATTGGAAGGGACCTTAAGATCATCTAGTCGAGCTCTCCCTTCCATGGGAAGGGACATCTTCCACTAGACCAGGTTGCTCAAAGCCCTATTCTACCTGGCCTTGAACACTTCCAGGAATGGGACATCCATAGCTTCTCTGGGCAACCTATTCCAGTGTCTCACCACCCTCACAGTGAAGAATTTCTTCTTAATATCTAATTTAATTTAATTTCTAATTACCTAGAGCAACAGTCTTTTGTAACCACAGAAAATAGGGCTGTCCTTCATGCCAACACTACCATTTCTCACATTTGGGAGCCAGACTGGAGGCTTAGGCACTTTGAAGGGAAATGCAGGAATGTCTTAAGGGTGATATAGACTCTGGCCACTGCATGTGATGGCAGAGAGTGACCCTGCAGGATATGACCAGGCATTGCAGAAGATGCAATGTCTAAGCCAGTCTCACTGTGTTCCTGCAAGCCACACTTCAAAGATAGGATGTGGACTAGATCATAGAATAGTCAGAGCTGGAAGGGACCCCAAAAATCATCCAGTTCCAACCCCCCCTGCCTGGCAGGGACACCATCCACTACATCAGGTTACCCAGGGCCCCATCAAGCCTTAGGATAGTTAGTCTGGTTAGGATATCTAGAGATTTTTAACTAGAGATAAGGAAGAAATTGTTTACACTGAGGGTGGTGAAACAATGGCTCAGGTTGCCCAGAGGTGGTAGATGCCCCACCCCTGGAACCATTCTAGGTGAGGATGTTTGGGGCTGTGACAAACCTGATCTAGTTGCAGATGTTGCTATTGACTGCAAGGAGGTCAGACTAGATCGCCTCCAAAGGTCCATTCCAGAGAGGGTCTTTCCAGTGTGACAACTGTAGAGATTGCTGCTATGGCCATGTTAGACTCTGGACTTACCAAGGCCCTAAGGTGGTAGTTGCATTAGTGATATTTTACATTTCTGAATGAAATCCATGAGAAAGTGCATTTTCAAGGTGAAAAATGCAGCCTTCTTCAAGAAGTCAACTGGAAGATCACCATTTCCCATCCTAGAGAAGACCTACTGGTTTTGTCTCAGTGAATTGCAACATCCACCTCAGGCATGGAGGAAATGAGATAAACAGTGCCTATTAATATTTCTTAGTATTTATGACAGAGTCAGGCATGATAGCAATGAGCAGGAGGAAATCAATAGTTCTAGATGGGCTTTTAGTCCAAGTATCACATATTCCACTCATCAAAGTGGGAAACAAGATCGTGCATCAAGTCCATACCCTGCAAAGAGCACTATGCTATCAGGACACAGAAGTGCCATGGAAAATAATAGTTAGGAATGCCTGGAATTGCATACTGTGCTGTGATGGGCCAGCAAATGTGGTCCTGGTATTTCCTGTAGGGTTTTGGGAGGGCTTGACCTGCAGCATGTGGGTTTGGTTGTGGGTGGACATGGAACATGTAGATAATGCGCCCACAGGGCTGGAAAAGATGTGGTGAGTCGTGTGTAAAAATTGGAACAGAATGTAATGGAATTTGGAAGGTGAAAGAAGCACATTGGAAAGATTAATCAGAAAGCAAAGATGAAATTCTTCACTACCTAGAAAGATTGTTTTGTAATTCATAGAATCATAGAATTCTTTTGGTTGAAAAATACCCTTAAGATCATCAAGTGCAAGCATTAACCTAACACTGCTAAGTCAACCACTAAACCATGTGTCTCACCACCACGTCTCTGTGTCTTTTCAATCCCTCCAGGTATGGTGACTTCATCAGGGCTTGACAACCCTTTTGGGCAACAAATTTTCCCTTGTGTCCATCCTAAACCTCTCCTGCTGCAACTTGCAGCTTTTTCCTCTTGTCCTATTCCTTGTTATCTGGGAGAAGAGACCAACCCTCACCTTGCTCCAGCCTCCTTTGAGGGAGTTATAGCGAGCAACGAGGTCTCCCCTCAGCCTCCTTTTCTCCAGGCTAAAGAGCCCCAGTTGCCTCAGCTCCTCCTCACATGACTTCTGCTCTAAACCCTTCACCTTCTTTCTTTTCCTAAGAAGTGTGCCTTCTCCACACCCTCAAATCAAGAAACACAGCAAAGTTAGCAGGTGCCAATCTCTCACTCGTCAGAGGCTGATTATTTCATCTGAGTTTCTTGACTCTACATTGTGGTTCTGCTGCCACCTAGCTTAGACATGAGCTTCTGAGCACAACCAGCTCCCAGCAGGCAGGGGCATATGGTTTGCTTCAGAAAACTGGTTGTTGCAAACTGGTGCTGAAACGAGCATCCAAAAATGCAGTTGATGCTGAATTTGCAATTAACCCTTCAAGTGCCAGAAACTGTAATTTTTCTGCCTTTTGTCTCAGTTATGAACATGAATATGGAAGTTCTTTGTTTCCACAGCTCCAAATAGCTTTAACACCCAAAAGTCAAAGATATCATTAAAAAATCACCTCTTTTTTTTTTTTCTAAGTAAATTATGCTTCTATGAAATTTAATCATAAAATAAACCAAAATATTTTATGTTAAATAAATAAAAATATTTCAGATGTGAATGTTTGGTGTGAAGGTGACAAAGATGCTAACATCAAAAAGGGAAATGCAATTAAATTTATCTATGAAGGGGAGTGTAGCAGCAGGCACTTTCCAGGAATTAGAGAGAGGCTTAGGGTGTTGGGGTCGTTTAGCCTGGAGAAGAGGAGGCTGAGGAGAGACCTTATCACTCTCTTCAGCTACTTGAAAGGCCATTCTAGGGAGGCGGGTGTTGGCCTCTTCTCCCTTGTGACTAGTGACAGGACTAGAGGGAATGGGCTTAAGTTGTGCCAGGGTAGGTTTAGATTAGATATTAGGAAGAATTTCTTTACTGGAAGAGTAGAGAGATATTGGAATAGGCTGCCCAGGGAGGTGGTGGAGTCCCCATCCCTGGAGGTTTTTAAGAAGAGGCTAGATGTGTTTCTTCAGGGGATGATTTAGGGATAAGAGTAGTGTAGGGCTATCAGTTGGACTAGATGATCTTGAGGGTCCTTTCCAACTGTAATGATTCTATGATTCTGTGAACTGTATAGATTTTAGCAGTAGGGTGAAGTCCAGTAATGGAAGAGATCTAATAAATTTATTCCCTTTCCCTCCCTTGTTTTATGCAGAGGTTCATTCGAGGACTCAACGACCAGGTTTTACACGGCGTGTGTGGTCGAAGCTTTTGCCTATTTGCATTCCAAAGGGATCATTTATAGGGACCTCAAGCCAGAAAACCTCATTCTGGATCACCGAGGTTATGCCAAACTGGTGAGTGCCTGCAAATGTCTGATTTGGCCCAAAAATGTCGCTGCTGCCTCCAGAAAACTGGTGTTAGAGGTAGAGGAGAACACAGGATTACCCTTAGAGGGTCAGAAGCAAAGTTTACCCAGCCCAGGGTCCTATCTCTGATGGTGGCCATCAGTAGATGCTGAGATGAGATCAGGGCAAGAATGTCATAATCCACCACCAGGATGTTTTCCCAACCTCTAGCAGACTGAGGCTCAGAGTACAGATGAGCTGAGAAACACTAATTCTGGCTTGATATTCAGATCTGTGGTCCTGAAGTGGAAATATTTGGAGAAGAGCATCAAGTGAAATCCATCCAACTGGTTTGGAGCTACTGAAAGACTGAAAAATAACTTGAAAATAGGTGTCTTAAAATACTGGTGTGAGGGGAGGACTGTAGAGGTGCCCTGCATATAAGGTACACCCCAAACACCAGGTGAGACTAAGGAGAGGGGGAGGAAGAAAGAAAGACTTCCCTGGGTTGGAGGGTGTGGGCACTTAGAAAGCCATCAGTGAAGGACAGGACGACTCACTTCTAAAAAGAGCTGTGTCCAGGAGAGGTTGATGTCCTCTGTGGGAGACACAGAGGGACCAAGGGCTCTGCCTCTCAGCTTGGGGACTCTTCCCTGCCTTTGGGAAGGGAAACTCAAGGGAAGCAGCATCAGCAGGTGGGGGCAGTAAGTCCATCATGGACCTTTATGGCCTGGTGGCAGCCACTGTGTTTCGCCATGACACTAAGCCTAATGATTTACATCAGAGTTTGTCCTCTATGGAATTTTGGTAAGTCCAGGGGCATCCAGTGAGGTGTCAGAAGATTGAGGAGGGTTAGTTGCAGGACTGTCCTTCTCCCCACCTCAGGAAGATCTAGACCAGGCTTTGTGCTGGTCCCATATCCAACCATTATCAACCTCCACCTTCTTACGATGTTTTGATCTTCGTGGACACATCCCATGATAGCACGGGAAGTGTCCCAGATCTCTTGTGGGACTGTGACCATGTAGGATATTTTGCTCCTGACCAAGGTGTAGGAGCATCTCATGGCCATCAAGAGACAGCAGAGTGTGCTACAGACCACAGGTCTGGGCCAGCACAGCACTGAGGCAGGGGAGAACAGGGCGGGTAGAGCTAAAAGTACAGTAAGCCTATTAACCTGAGCTCTGCCTGGGCCCCAAAGGACAGCTTTGGTTCCAAATACAATCTGATTTTCCATGGTTGCCAGTGCCATAGGGTCACTGCTGTAGGGGCACATTGAGGTTTGTTAGCCCTCCAGCATGTTGTAACAGTCTCACCTACATAGGGAGAATTGGGAGGACTCTTGTACCACATCACTCTCTACACTGGGAGACAAATCTAAACTTCTCAGGAGATGCCAAAATGGTCAGTGTTTAGCCTCAATGGTTTGTTGCTCAGGTAAAGGCAAGAGAAGGAGACTCCACAACCTCTCTGGGTAGGCCGGGCCAAGGCTCTGGCACCCTCACAAGAAAAGTTTTCCTCATGTTCAGATGGAACCTCCTGGGTTGCAGTTTGTGCCCTTTGCCCCTTGTCCTATCACTGGACACCACTGAAAAGAGTCTGATCCCATCCCCTTGACCCCCACCCTTTATCTACTGACAAACATTGCAAAGATCTCTCATCAGGCTGCTCTTCTCCAGGCTAAGCAGCCCCAGGGCTTTCAGCCTTTCCTCCTCACAGAAATGCTCCAGACCCCTCAGCATCTTTGTAGCCTCCACTGGACTCTCTTCAGTAGTTCCTTGTCTTTCTTGAACTGCAGAGCCCAGAACTGGTCCCAGGCCTCCCTAGGGGAGAGTCAAGACAGGAGGAGAACCTCCTTTGACCTACTGGTCACACTTTCAATGCACCCCATGAGACCATTGACCTTCTTGGACATGAGGGCACACTGCTGGCTCGTGGTGACCTTGTTGTCCACCAGAACTTGCAGGTCTTTCTCTGCAGAACGGCTGTCCAGCAGGTCAACCGGTAACCTGTCTTGGAGCATGGGGTTATTCCTCCTGAGGTGCAGGACCCTACACTTGCCCTTGTTACACTTCATGAGATTCCTCTCTCCCAACTCTCAGCCTGTCCAGGTCTTACCGAATGGCAGCACGGCCTGATGTGGTGTCAGCCACTCCTCCCAGTTTTGAATCATCAGCAAATTGGCTGAGGGTCCACTCTGTCCCTTCATCCAGGTCATTGATGAAGATGTAGAGCAAGACAGGACTTGGTCCTGGTTTGTGTCCTTGGGGAACAGTGTGAGCTACAGGCCTCCAACTAGGCTTTGCACTGCTGTGGGAATGACCCACAATGCTTTAGTTAGGAGAGTATTCCCACGAGGAAACCTCCTTTCTGCTTTGCTTCACTTCAAGAGGAGCAGAGCACATGGCTGACATTCCCTCTCATTGCTCTGCCCTGATGCTCCTCTGCTCCTTTCTGCAGGTCGATTTTGGCTTTGCAAAGAAAATAGGATTTGGAAAGAAAACATGGACTTTTTGTGGAACCCCGGAGTATGTAGCCCCCGAGATCATCCTGAACAAAGGTCATGACATTTCAGCAGACTACTGGTCACTGGGAATCTTAATGTATGAACTCCTGACTGGCAGGTATGGGCATTGGGGCCTGCACCGCTGCGCAAAATAGATCCGCGTGTTTCTGCCATTGTCACCCTGATTAGGCATGGGGAAGGTTCAGAGCTGGCAGGTGCTGGAGTGGTACAGCACTCTGCTCATGAACCCAATAATTAGCTTTTCCACTTTAAATCACAGCTTCCATCCAGAGCTCTCAAAGGGCAAGACATGAGCAGGCTTTTTGGGGAAGGCTGTGAGATGACACCAAAAAACTTGTGAACATAGAATCATCAGAGTTGAAAGGGGCCTTAATGATCATCTAGTTCCAACTCCCCTCCCTGGCAGGGACACCATCCATTAGATCAGGTTGCCCAGAGCCCCATCCAGCCTGGCATTAAAAGCTTCCAGGGATGAGGCTTCCACCACCTCTCTGGACAACCTGTTCGACTGTCTAACCACCCTCATAGTGAAGAACTTCCTCCTAATATCCAACCTGAATCTCCCCTCCTCTAGCTTACACCCATTTCCCCTGGTTCTGTCACTGTGTGACCTCCTAACATGGTGAAGGGGTTTGAAGTTCAGCTGGGATGGGGAGGTGCAGTGATGGGCTTCTGCACTTCTGAAAAGGAGGAGGTAGGTGTGACACCATGGGGACTTAAGTCCCTATATCCATCCCTTCCCTTATTTACCTTTGGAAGTATATACTGATGATGATGATGGAAGTGGTGGCTTCCTGGCATTTCCTCACCTCATCCCCCATCACTCACTCTGATGATACTGGAGCTGGAAAAGTATCCAGCACCTCAACCTGATTATCCTTTAGAGCTGAACCATCTTCTGTTACACCAATGGTAACCGAATTAATCCCTACTGAGAGGATGTCACAACGTCAAACAGACCCTTTGTTGCTCAGCCCCTTGTTGCTCAGGCTTTTGGGACATAGGCTATCATAGAAGTGGAATTCCATCAAGGAATTTTAGCATGGGGTGCTCTGGAAAACATTACTCTTTTGTACTTCCCTGCAGCCAGCATCACTGAAATCCAGATAGTATCAGAGCTCCTTGGCTGGGGAATGGTTAAGCTCAGAGGAAGCAAAGGATTGCTAGTTGTCATCTGCTTTTTCTCATTTCAGTAGTGTGCTGTGTTTTGCTGTTTGTTTTTTTTTGTTTGTTTGTTGTTTTTTGGGGGGGGTCTGTTTTGTTTGGGTTTGGGTTTTTGTTGTTTTTCTTTTAATCAATCTTCAGTGCTATTTTAAAGACAATCTTTTAATCCTCTTTACTTCCCTCTCCCCTCAAAAGTCCCCCTTTCTCAGGCCCAGACCCTATGAAGACCTATAACATCATATTAAGGGGAATAGACATGATTGAATTTCCAAAGAAGATTGCCAAAAATGCTGCTAATTTAATTAAAAAACTATGCAGGTAAGTGCATGAAAGAGAATTGCCTTGATGTCATTTTCAAAGAAATGAATTGTTCAGAAGGATTAGGAAAGTAACCAATTTGTTCTTCCTTTTATAGGGACAATCCATCAGAAAGATTAGGGAACTTGAAAAATGGAGTGAAAGATATCCAAAAGCACAAGTAAGCATCTTCTCCAACATCCATTTCCAAGGTTTCCTTGATTTCCTTTCCCCCCCAAGCCTAACACATGTTCTTTCTACCTGTAATGTTACTTCATCATCCCTTTAGGTCTGATGGGACAGAGTCATTAAGTGATACCTCAGTTTTCACACTGCTGGAGGGCAATAAGAACAAATTAGAGACCCATCACAGAAGCAGGTTATCTCACCCATCTGTGCTGGTCCTTCTCACATCCCCAAAGCAACAGAATGTATTGAGTGGACAGACCGAAGGCTCAGCTCAGGGCTCATCCACCTGCTTAAGCTGCTGTAGCTGGAGCAAACACAAGGTGCCCAAACCAGGAGGAGGACATCCCTGTGCATTCCCATAGCTCCCAGTCTCATATGAAGAAAAGACATTAGGGATCTCATGTAGCAGGGATCAACCCTATAAAAAGGAAAAAGCAGTTGCCAGGACATCTGCAGTAAGGAAGGATTTTCTTCTGAGCATGTGTTATTTGTACTTGCCATGGTATTACCACTGGTTTGCTACAGACACTTCAGTTTCAGTCCCCAAAAACATATATAAAGATGACAGGAGAAAACATTAAGGCTAACTGGACAATTTGAAGATGACTGCAGGAGTTGAAACCCACTGTTGAAATATTTTCAGTTGCATTTTGTGCTGTATGTCTAACTGTCTCATTACTCTGTCCCTTCTAGATGGTTTGAAGGCTTTAACTGGGAAGGGTTACGAAAAGGGACACTGACACCTCCTATAATACCAAGTGTAAGTTTTCATACTTATTTTCTCCTTCATGGCCAAGAAGTTTCTTGTTGTGAGCTTTGTGCACTAGTACACTGGAGTTAAGTGGCAGCAGCATGTGCTTAATTTCTTCTGAAGATGTTTGAAGAAGTCATATTAGAGACATTTCCACCTATTCTTGGTCTCTGAGCAGTCTCTTCCAGGACAGAGTGGTTTGAGGAGGGCATGACTGTGATTAAATGCCCTTCAGAGCAGGAGATGGAGGCAGGATCACTCACTACTACACATTTTTCTCTTTCTCACCTGCTCCACTTGTTTCTTCATCTGCTTTCCACATTTCAGTGGGGAGCTGCCACTTGCACCCCTTCCCTCAGATGTGTCCTCTTTCTTTCTCCTGACTTTTTTTGATGAGGCAAGTGGGATTTGTATGCCAACTCCCTTTTCTTCAGTATTAACCTTTCCCTCTGTCTTTTGAGCATTTCACCCTTTTTCCCCCTGTGCCCATGTCCTACATGAAAAGCCCTGCTACTGCCTAGTTTCTGTTTAACTTGGAGCAGATGTGGAGGGACAGCTCGACTCATTCTCCTTTGGAGCAAAGCTCTTCCTTTGATGTCTTTGTGAGCTCTTTGCCTGCAAAGCCCTGCCGCAAAGGGAAACCAAACAGGATTAGCTGAGAGAAACTACCTTGGCCCCTTCTGTTCTGCAGCCTCCCCTCCTTGTTTCAGCTTAATCCCTGTCTCTTCGTGCCTCTCCCAACGGATCACTGAGAGAATGACATTACTGCTTGTGTTAAATTGCACTCCCTTGCTCTGTCCACCCGTGGTCCTGCACCTTCTGCAGCAGTGGCAAGCACAGCTCCAGGGCTAAATCTGCCACCCCAAAGGTTTTTTTCAGCTGCTGTGAAGGAGCAAGAGGGTTTTTGCATCCTCTCTGCTTTTGCAGAAGTTAATGGGTAGTTGGTGGGAGAGAGCAGGACTTTTCAAACATATATACCATATACTTTGGTAGCAAGTATCTCTACGTGCGTCTCCAAGACTTCTGCTCTGAGGGAGAGAGCTCACATGGGGTGGGCTGAGAGAAGCAGAGGGATGTAGTCCAGCCCATGGGGTTGTGGAGGAAAACAAGTATGGAGCACACCAAGGGTGAGGACCTGAAGGGTGAAGGCTCTCCAACCCAGCAGTTCTAAAAACAACAAAGTAAACAGATCTGGACAGCTCAAAAGACATTAAATTGCATCATTCAGTACACACTGAAGCATCTAATCACTCTAATACTCCACTAAGCTTTTCCAGGTTGTTTTTTTCTGAAGTGAGTTGGAAATTCAAGGATCTTAATTTTCCCCAAGATGTTTTCAGCAGCAGGAAAATACTGATGCAGCTAGGCAACAAATTAGATTTTGAGCTGCCATTGGAGCAGACTTAGAGCAGTATCCAACATCAAATCCATCTCATGGACCGTAGGCTGGCCTTTCAACGTGGCGTCTCTTGCACAAGAGTTGTCAGGGCTCATTGAAAGAGCTTTAATCTAGATTTAAAGGGGATAAAAGCAGACTCCCTAAAGATAAGCCTGGTGGAAGCAAATCAATGTTGGTGGGATAGCGTGCTAGCAAGGACCTTTGGTCTGCCACCCCAGTGGGGATTCAGGATGGAGCATATACAAAGTGCAACAAAGCTGGTCTTGAGTCTTATGAGGAGTGTTTTGGGGAACTGGGGCTGTTTAGCCTGGAGAAAAGGAGGCTGAGGGGAGGCTTTCTCACTCTCTACAGCTCCCTGAAAGGAGGTTGTAGCAAGGTGGGGGTTGGTCTCTTCTCCCAGGTAACAACCAATAGGACAAGAGAAAAAAGCTGCAAGTTGCAGCAGGGGAGTTTTAGGATGGACGTGAGGGAAAATTTGTTGCCCAAAGGGGTTGTCAAGCCCTGGCCCAGGCTGCCCAGGGCAGTGGTGGAGTCACCATCCCAGAAGGGATTGAAAATATGTGTAGATGTGGTGCTGAGGGATATAGTTAAGTGGTGACCTGGCAGTGTTGGGTTAACAATTGGGCTTATGATCTTAAAAGTTCTCTTCCAACCAAAACGATTCTATGATTCTCCACCAGCTGCACAAGTGAAATGGCTAAAAGATAGAGCAAGTGTTTCCTGCCCAGCACTCCTACGACAAGGGCAGTCCTCTCTAGCCTGCACTGGCTACTCAGGCTACAGCTTAGATACTGATTTTCTCTCCTAAGACAATGGTGATTTCAGTCTGGACTGGTTTTGTACGGTTTCAATTTCAAAGGGTCTTGTAAGAATGTTTATGTCATCATCATAGAGTGAAAAAGACAAAGAGAAATTATCTAGCTATGATAGATTTTAAATGCCATTACTTCCAAAAAAGAAATGTTGTTGGCCTTCATCCTATGAAGATGGGTTTCTCTGGTAGGGTCCCTAGACAATACAGTGCTTGTCGGAACACTCAAAGGTGGCAGAGCCCATCGCGTGGTCTCCAGTGCAGGATCCTGTGCTTTGAGGATGCCAAGGTCTTTTCCAAGCCTTTTCTGATGACCTTGTACCAATGAGTAGGACAGTTGCTCTTAAACTAGAGACACTAGAGAGCCTGGATCCTTAGAGTTGAGGGGCTGTAGGAAGTCCTCCTGGGGTTCAGCAAGAAGTTGTGGAATGCAGAACTTTTCTTGCTTGCTGCAGAATTCTCCTGAATGATCAGGGCTGTGAGAGGGAGAGGAAATGTCTGCAAAGGTCCACTTTAATGACCAGCCTCGTCTTGTCACCCTCTTCTTTCCATAGGTTGCATCTCCAACAGACACAAGCAATTTTGACAGCTTCCCGGAGGACAGTGATGAGCCACCCCCTGATGACAACTCAGGATGGGACATAGATTTTTAACGTGTTTCTCTTATCTGCTTCTGCCTCGCTGAAGACAGCTTCCTGGGATATGGCTGCCAGCGAAACCGAAAGAACTGGGGAGGATGAGTGCTCGGGGTCACCATGATGCCTTGATTGATGCTGCTACAGTAACTACAGTGGCATTAGGACTTATTGCTTTGATGACAATAGTGCTCTTCATGTTTTACGTTCAAACTTAAACTAGCAGTTGATATGGTGGTCCTGACACAAAGCCTTTCACCGGTAAAGAAATCTATTTTCGATCACTGCGACGATCTTGCTACGCTCTTAATTATAAAAGTCAAGAGATAATGTAGTGTAAGATGCACTTAATTCTAGCTGCAAGGTACTGGCTTTATCAGTAGGATCAAGAGTAATTTATTAAGTGCTGTAGCTAAATACAGTGCAGGATTTGGGCTACTCCCACCCTCCGCACTCCACAGGTCTTCTACTGTAGGCTAGCAGAGGAGCAAAGGAGGACCACAATGGTACTGGTCAAAGAGTTCATGTCAAAGCAGTGGTAAAATTGGTCCTTTTTCTTTCCAAGCAGTATTCATGACAAGACTGAATGTTACCTTTCCTCTTTATTTTTGAAAATGATGGGGGTTTTTTTAGCTTGGTAAAACAAAAGCACAACTGCTCTCGATCCTGTTAAGGCAGATATGGGTCACTTCTCTCATACAGCTGAGAACATACTGTAACACAACGTTTGGGTTGTTATTTTCCTTCCCCTTGGTACAAATACATAACTGCATGTGACATGCGGACAAATATCATCAAATTAATCCATTTTACATCTAAAATAGCGCTGAAATAATGGTCCTGCTTGGTAAGCAACATCAGCCCACTGGTCTTATTGATTAGCTAATAGGCGTAAAAACTAAGCTTAACTTTGACCTTTGTAGAACCCAAAGGGAAAACATAAGACCCGTAATGTACTTTATAGGTGCTATTATGTGCATCCCTTCTCTGTGAATAGACCTATTCAGTCAACCACCAGTTCAGGAATATGTAGCAAGAGGCATTGTTCTCCATCATGCTCTCACATGATTTTATATCTCCATATCTGCATCTCTTCTGTGTCCATTACAAAGCTAATTACAACAAAAGATGGTACTGGGCCAGCTCGCTGACTCTGTTTGTAATACTGCCCATCACAAAAATGGAATCCTAATGCCAGACTAAGGAGCTCCACAGGAAAGTCAGTGGAATTAAATGGAAAACTGACAGTAGGTGTGTCTGTGCGAGCTTGCCATGTCTCCAGTGTGCCAGGTCCCCAGGGAACATGTGTGAGGCATGGGGATGGCTAGAGCTGAGTTGGCTCGTGGAGAAAAGAGCAGGAGAAAATACTATTTTTTGTATGTTTTTTCCTCATTTCCACTGCTTTTCCATTGCTTGAGTGCAATCTCTTCGGGTTTATGGGACATAACAGAGGAATCCTGTCCTGGACGCCTGTTTTTTGAGTGTACATAGGACTAAAAGTCATCCCATCATGGCAAGAAGAAACATCATCTTTTTAGTCTCTACAGCAGACCCTGCCCCCCAAAATTAACAGATGCTGCCCCATTTCATCTCAGAGCTGCCAAGAGCTGCTGTGGATGCTGGAAGGCGAAAGATCAACTTGTGCTGAAAAGTCATTGCTATGACTTTTGCCTACCTAGTACACAAGAAATATACCTTTTAGCAGTAAAATAGTACTGTCCTGATGCTAAATCCCAAATCTTTCCCATGTTCCTAATGAAAGCAACTTAGTAGAGCATATTAAAAAGGTGTTTTCTCCTATGTCGGCTGTTTGCCAGAGCTCAGTCATCACCATGACTTTGAAACCAGCCTGTGTCGCTGAATTTCCTTCCCAAGTTTGCAAAGGGTGAGGCAACACCATCAGCACAGGAACTTACCATTATTTCTGCTATTCATTAATCATTAAAACCTTGTCTGCCTTCAAAACCATGGGGAAAAGACTTCTCTAGAGAATTGTTTGTATAGGACAAATACACGTTGGCTTCTCAACCTTCCACTGAGGGATGGAAGATGCTGAAAGTCAGTGCTGAGTACTAGGGTGAAAATAATCCCTGGGCATTTTAGCAGACAGGCTGCTGCCTGTAAGCCAGATGCTTTACTCACACCCCCTTGTTTTTTCACTCAACGATGCAGCAACATCAGGGGAGAGAATTTGTTATGGTTGTTAACTTTCTGTGGAAGAACACAAAGAGGAGTTAGTCCCAAGATGATGGTGTTTAGACACTGAGATGCAGTTGTCAAGGGGTTGCTGGGAGGAGAGGGTATCACAGAAATTTTGGGGAATAACCCAAAAATATTACGGGAAGAAGGATTTTAAATGGGCTGATGAGTGAAATTTTTCTTCCTAACCCTTTTTCCTTGTGCAAAGCACCATAATTAACACCTGTGAGAAACAGAAGTGAATTTTGGTATCGGGCACCTCACTCCAACTTTCTTCACCTTTCCCCCTTTAAACAACATACTTAGCATATGTATATGGTAAATGCCTTCATTTATAAGTAATACATTTGAGTTGCATTCTAGCTAGGTATATATATATTCACCACAGCAGACTGTTCCCACTTAGTGTCCTTTTTTCTTTGTCTCCTTCTTTGATACGCGGGATGACAAGATATTTATGGAAGGGGAAATCAGCTCCTGTATTTAAAATGAGTGTGTCAAGAGTGGTGTCAATGAGATGCAGAGGATCCCATAGCTTCTCACCGTGCTGCATTATCCATAGCAAACCCTTTCTTTAACAACAGGACCACAAGCAAGTATTTATGTAAATAGGTGTTGATATTTTGTGGTATACTCAGAACTTTTGTTCTTTTTCGCGTTCCATGGCATTATTCCTTTGTTTCCTTCTTTGTAATGTAATGTTTTGAGGTCAAGGTAGACTTGAATTCAGTGTCATAATTGTCAGTATTATTAAACTTTATGTCAGCTGTACTGTTCACTCATCTGTCCCATAGTTTTAGACCATGACTAGCTATCTGGCATTGTTGCAAGTGCCTTAAATCCATGGCATCCTATTAAAAAAAAAAATAAAAATGAAGGATTTGGTGTTATGCTGCATGACAAAGACAAACACACCTCAAAATGTCGTCCTTTCTTAGCTTGCTGCGTTTTACAGTTCTTTCTGCTACCAATTTCTAAGCCTTTGTTATATGATATTGATGAATTACAGAAATGATGACGTCGTTCTCTTATTTCTGTTCAATGTACCAGAGCTGTGTATCTGTTAATGAGATACAGAGTCATTTCTGTGAAATGTATAAATGTGACGTGCAGGTCAAATTAATATCTGACATCTTATCAAGTCTGTAGACAGGTATTCCTGTTTTGCTAAGCTGTGCAGATTCAACCCATTGTTTGCTGTCCAAGGTCCAAGCACCAACTTGCTGTCTTACACAAACCCCTTTAGAAATGTCCCACCTGGGAAAAAAAAAATGGAAATAAAACATCGAGAAGCAACTCAGTGTGCAACCCAACCTGCGATTTGGAATCCCCGATGCAAAGGCATAGCTCGTTTGCACCACTCAACAAAACAGGATCCGTGCTTTTCCCCCCAACTCTGACTGCTTCTACCTGCAGCCCACCACAGAGGCTTCTGCAGAGCTGAGGTGGAAAACTGGGAGCTCCTCGTCCTCCACAGCTCCTTGGCCGTGTAAACCACCTGAAACACTGAAACTTGGGTTGTTTTAGGGCTTCTAAAAGGGAATTTTTTGTTTGGAGTTGCCTATCGTCCCAAGTCCCAATTTGCCCTGTTTTGACACTAGCCTTTTGCTTTGTATTCTTCTTTTCTCCAGTTTTCTTCTTTACATGAAAGAGGTTCTGTTTGTCAGATAAATGTCAGTCATCCACCGGTCACTAGCTGGTTGCACTCCTTTGATGTAGATTCAAAACCTTTTCTTTTCCATACACTTTAACTGCTTTTGTTTCGCTGTGTATTTTCCCTGCAGCTGTAATTGCCGAGTGCCTGTTGTATACTTTATAGAGTTGAAATAAAAATAATTACTTTTGAATGGCGTTTTGGCATCTTTCTTCCACAGCAGAAGGCAAGTTTCAAGAGTTCTCATGGTCAACCATTAATAAAACCCCATAACTGGGTCCTGCATTTTGGTCACAACAACCCCCGGCAGCACTACAGGATTGGGAAGCTTCACAATAGAGAAGGACCTGGGGGTGTTGATTGACAGCCGGCTGAACATGAGCCAGCAGTGTGCCCAGGTGGCCAAGAAGGCCAATGGCATCCTGGCTTGCATCAGGAATAGTGTGACCAGCAGGAGCAGGGAGGTGATCTCGCCTCTGTACTCGGCACTGGTGAGGCTGCACCTTGAATACTGTGTGCAGTTTTGGGCACCACAGTATAGGAAGGACATCGACGTACTGGAGAGGGTGCAGAAAAGGGCAACTAAGCTTTTCAGGGGTCTGGAGAGCAGGCCTTACGAGGAGAGGCTTAGGGACCTGGGGCTGCTTAGCCTGGAGAAGAGGAAGCTGTGGGGAGACCTTATCGCTCTCTTCAGCTACCTGAAAGGAGGTTGTAGAGAGGCAAGTGTTGGTCTCTTCTCCCTTGTGACTATAGCAATAGGACTAGAGGGAATGGGCTCAAGCTGTGCCAGAGCAGATTTAGATTAGATATTAGGAAGAATTTCTTTACTGAAAGAGTGGTGAGGTAGTGGAATAGGCTGCCCAGGGAGGTGGTGGAGTCACCGTCACTGGAGGTTTTCAAAAAATGCATAGATGTGGCACTTAGGGGGATGTTTTAGGGATAACAGTAGTGTAGGGCTTTGGGTTGGACTTCACAGAATCACAGAATCATTACGGTTGGAAAGGACCCTCAAGATCATCTAGTCCAACTGACAGCCCTACACTACTCTTACCCCTAAATCATCCGCTGAAGAAACACATCTATNTAACATTGGCTGATTTCCAGTCTGCTGGTACCTCCCCAGTCAGCCAGGACTTTTGAAAAATGATGGAAAGTGGCTTGGTGAGCACCTCCGCCAGCTCTTTCAGCACCCTTGGGTGCAGCCCGTCTGGCCCCATGGATTTGTGCTCATCCAGGTGATGCAGCAGGTCACTGACCATCTCCTCTTGGACTAGGGGGGAGTTACACCTTTCCCTGACCATATTCCCCAGATTAGGGGAATGAATATCCTTTGAAACAACAGGCTTATTATTAAAGACTGAGGCAAAGAATGCATTAAGCACCTCAGCCTTATCCTCATTCTTTGTCACTAACTCCCCTCGCGCATCCATTAGAGGATGGAGGGTTTCATATGGCCTCCTTTTGCTATTAATATATTTAAAAAAACTTTTCTTATTATTGATGATCTTGAAGGTCCTTTCCAACTGTGCTGATTCTATGATTCTGTGATTCTGGTTTATGATGATATACAAGATGTATGGTGCTGAGAGATTGGTATCAGGATCCAGATTTCCTTCAGGATGCAAAAGCAAATGGCCACAGTTACTATGCTTTGGTGTTTATATGAGCAACAGCATCACCCAGAGCAGCCTGGCCAAAAGGATCTGGAGTTTTATCACAAGCAGAACCTTGAGCAGCCTGGCCAAAGGGGTTGGGGTTTGAACACCAGCAACAGCCCATATGTTTAAATCTCACAGAATCATTGAAATTTTGGTTGGAAAAGACTGTTACGATCATCAAGTCCAACCATTAACCCTGCATTGCCAAGTCACCACTAAACCGTTTCAGCAAGGTCAGGATTAAGGGTGTACTTCAGTGCTATATGGATAGAGACAGGTAAAAACTGGGGGAAAGAGCAAAAAAACATACCCCTAGGAGGGAGATAAATTTGATAACTGACTAAGCAGCAGCCAAAAAACATCACAAGAATTGTAAAGTCATAAGAGTCATTTAGGTTGGAAAAGACCTTTAAGATCATCAAGTCCAACTCTTAACCTAAACGATTTTGAAGGGTGTAGTAATCACAGGTATGAGTTAAAAGTACAATAAAGAGCCCAGGGTGACGTAGCCCTCACCTGAAACTGCAAGGAGAATAGAGGGATTTCAGGACAAGGTGTGGCCCTCATTCTTGCAGGCTAAAAATAGCAATGCCTGACTATGACAGGGTTGTCCACAGGATGCTGACTCAGTCACACTGCTTCCGACAGCACCTGCCTGAGGTGCTCGCTGAAACTTTCCCAGCCAATTATTAGCCCGACTTGAACCTTTTTGACCTGAACTGCCTGGTATCAGCTGCCAGCAGAGGTCCATTGATATCCATTTTGTTTTTTGCTGGGGTTTTAATTGCAGGGTTTTGATATTTGAAATCCCCCTTCCTGATGGGAATAAATATTTCACAGAATCTGAGAACCCCAGCATGATGGGGGTTGGCAGGGACCTCTGGGGGTCATCTAGTCCAACTCCCCTGCTAAAGCAGGGTCACGCAGAGCAGGTGGCACAGGGTCACCTCCAGGTGGGTTTGGAATCTCTCCAAAGAAGGACTCCACAACCTCCCTGGGCAGCCTGGGCCAGGGCTCTGACACCCTCACAAGGAAGAAGTTTTTCCTCACGATCAGATAGAACCTCCTGGGTTGCAGTTTGTGCCCATTGCCCCTTGTCCTATCACTGGGCACCACTGAAAAGTGTCTGATCCCACCCTCTTGACGCCTGCATTTTATCTACTGGTAAACATTGCAAAGATCTCTCCTCAGGCTGCTCTTCTCCAGGCTAAGCAGCCTCAGGGCTCTCAGCTTTTCCTCCTCTCAGATCCTCCAGTCCGCCAGTAGCCCCTGTTGGACTCTCTTCAGTAGTTCCTTGTCTTTCTTGAACTGGAGAGCCCAGAACTGGTCCCAGGACTCAAGGTATGGCCTCCCTAGGGGAGAGTCAAGATAGGAGAACCTCCCTCAACCTGCTGGTCACATTCTTCCTAATCTACCCCCAGAAGACCACTGGCCTTCTTGGACATGAGGGCACACTGCTGGCTCATGGTGGACTTGTTGTCCGCCAGCACTCCCAGGTCCTTCTCTGCAAAATGGCTTTCCAGCAGGTCAACCACTAACCTGTCTTGGAGCATGGGGTTATTCCTCCTGAGGTGCAGGACTCTACACTTGCCCTTATTGCACTTCATGAGGTTCCTCTCTCCCAACTCTCAGCCTGTCCAGGTCTTACCGAATGGCAGCATTGCCTGATGTGGTGTCAGCCACTCCTCAGTTTTGAATCATTAGCAAACTGGCTGAGGGTCCACTCTGTCCCTTCATCCAGGTCACTGATGAAGGTGTAGAATAAGACTGGTCCCAGTCCTGACCACTGGGGAACACTGCAAGCTACTGATATCCAACTAGGCTATGCACCAC
Source organism: Galbula dea (assembly GCA_013399015.1). Taxonomy (NCBI): domain Eukaryota; kingdom Metazoa; phylum Chordata; class Aves; order Piciformes; family Galbulidae; genus Galbula; species Galbula dea. The sequence continues at coordinate 72,532 of VWZX01003659.1, forward strand.
TCATCACAAATCACAGAATCACAGCATTGTCAGAGTTGGAAGGGACCTCAAAGATCATCTAGTTCCAACCCCCCTGCCTGGCAGGGACACCATCCACTACATCAGATTGCCCAGAGCCCCATCAAGCCTGGCCTTAAAAGTGTCCAGGGATTAGCTTTCCACAACCTCTCTGAGCAACCTCTTCCACCGTCTAACCACCCTAACAGTGAAGAATTTCCTCCTAATATCCAACCTAAATCTACCCTCCTCTAGCTTACACCCATTTCCCCTGGTTCTATCACTGTCTGACCTCCTAAAAAGTCCCTCACCAGCTTTCTTGTAGGCCCCCTTCAGATCCTGGAAGGCCACAAGAAGGTCTCCTCAGAGCCTTCTCCTCTGCAGACAGAACAACCCCAAGTCTCTCAGTCTGTCTTTGTAGAAGAGGTGCTTCAGTCCTCTGATCCTTCTTGTGGCCCTCCTCTGAACTCACTCCAGCAGGTCCATATCCCTCTTGTAATAGCACAATATTCCAGGTGGGGTCTCAGGAGAGCAGAGTAGAGGGGGAGAATCACCTCCCTTGACCTGCTGGCCACGCTTCTCTTGATGCAGCCCAGGATACGGTTGGCCTTCTGGGCTGCAAGCTCATGTTGAACTTCTCATCCACCAACACCCCCAAGTCTGTTTCCTCAGGGCTGCTCTTAAGCCAATCCTCACCCAGCCTGTATTGGTGCTCGGGATTGCCCTGACCCAGGTGTAGGAGCTTGCATTTGGTCTTGTTGAACTTCCTGAGGTTGGCATGGGCCCACCTCTCCAGCCTGTCCAGGTCCCTCTGGATGGCATCCCTCCCCTCCAGCGTATCAACCGTTCCACACAGCTTGGTGTCGTCGGCAAACTTGCTGAAGGAGCACTCGATGCCACTGGCCATGTAGCTGACAGACATGTTGAACAAGACTGGTCCCAGTACTGATCCTTGAGGGACTCTACCTCTGCCATTTCTGAAGCAGTACTGACATTTTTGCCAATATTTGCTTTCAAGGCTCGCTTAAATACATACATATATATACGCAACTAAGCTCTTGAGGCCGTTATCATGCAACGCTAACTAGTGGATTGGGAGTTTGCTGCTGCACTTGCAGAACCACTCTGGGCTGTGAAGGGCGGCGGTGTCCCGGAGCGGCCACCAGAGGGAGGCATAATGCCCCTGACCACGGGGTGGCGGGGGTGGGGGGGGAGGGTTNCTACTGTCCTGTGCCCCCCCGCGCACGCACCCCTAGCCGGTGATAGAGGTGTGCGTAGCAGCCCCTTCCCTTCCTGCAAAGCTGCGCTGGCGCCAGGAAGGGCGCGGGGGAGGAACAGGGAGGGGGGGGGNGTGGGGGGGGAGAAGGGGTGCGCAGACTTAAAGACCAAAGGAGAGACCCTGCCACTGGGGTGAGGGGGGGACACGTACGGCACAGGCTCTTCGCACCCCACCGTGGCTCCCAGGCAGTGTGGGGAGGTTGCATGGGGAGAGACACTCCTCCCCCCCTAAAAAAAAAAAACCAACACGCTTTCCCCCTCCTTGGCTGCAGACATCCGCGGCGTCGGGGTGTGCGGAGCATCTGGCCCGGGACCGCGGTGGGGGGATGCCGGTGAAGGGAGGAGGGAAGGGAAGGGGGGGTGTGTCTGCCCTCGCCCTTGCGAAACCCACTCCCGGGCCGGCGGCCAATGACTGAGCCCTCGGGGCGGGGTGTGTGTGTGGAGGTGGGGGGTTGGTTGTGCCGATGAGCCCCCGAAACCCTCTCCCTCCATCCCCTTCTCCCCCCCGAGGACTCTTTGAAATCCCATCCGCCGTTGTCCTCCTCCCCGAGGGGGCGGGAGCAGGAGGCAGCCCCCGGCGGTATAAAGGCGGGCAGCGCAGGTAGCAGCTGCTTGGGGCCGCAGGAGCTGCTTCGCCGACGGGACAGCACTGGGCACCAGGAGACGGGACGGGACGGGACAGGACGGGAGGAGGAGGATGCGGGGGCTGGTGGCGCTGCTGGCGGCGCTGAGCTGTGCGGCCCCGGCTGGGAGGGCGGCGGGACCCAGCGGAGCCCTCAGCTCCAACTCCATCAAGGGACCCCCTCCAGGGGGGGCGACAGAAGCCAGCGCCGCCCCCGCTGCTCCCTTCGACGGCAGCAACAAGGCGCCTCCGGCCGCCACCCGGCAGGTAGGAGAGGGGCGAATGGAAGATGGACGGAATCGAGGGGGAAACACAGGGGAGATGGAGCAGGAATAGAGGGTGGGGGACAGCGGGGATGGAGAGGGGACGCACGTGGGGCGTGGGGGGACACACTGGACGTGGAGTGAGAGGATGCACCGGGGATGGAGAGGAGACACGCACTGCGAATGGGGTGAGAGAACACACCAGGGATAGAGTGAGGGATACACACCGGGGATGGACTGGGGGACATACATCAGGGATGGAGCGGGAGAGACACATCGAGGATAGAGTGGGAGGCACACACCGGGAATGGTGGGGAAGGACCACGACACACCAGGGATGAGGGGGACGCAGCGAAGGTGGCGAGAGTGGACACTCACCAGAGATGGAGAGGCGACAGCCCCACTGACCCCCCTCCTACTCTCTGCCCCCCTCCAGCCTTTCCCCTGTACTGAGGACGAGGACTGCGGCCCCGAGGAGTTTTGCGGGGGGGCGGCCCGCGGCGGGGGGGCCCCATTCTGCCTCGCCTGCCGGAGACGCCGCAAGCGCTGCCTGCGAGACGCCATGTGCTGCCCTGGCACGACCTGCAGCAACGGTGAGGGGCGGCAGGACTTGGGGAGGGGTTTGGGAAACACCCTGGGGACACCCTCGGGAAAGAGGATCTGGGGTTCCTCCCATCACTGACTGCCGCACCACTGCCTCCCGCAGGCCTCTGCACACCTCCGGAGCCTCTGCATGGAGCTGGAGAGCTGGAGGAGCTGGGTAGTGAGGCTTTGCTTCGACGGACGCCTGCTCCTGCCTGGCTTCCCACTGCCAAAGGTAAGGAGGGAGAAGGGGAACTTGGAGCAGCCCAGGCTTCCCACCCTGCCCCACTGTACTCCATGGGGTCAGTCTGGGATGCCCACCTTGCCCCACTGCCCCCCCTGGATTTGGTCCAGGATGCCCACGCTGCCTAAATGTTCCCCTTGAAGCAGCCCCCCCGTGCTCGCTGACCAAATGGGGTCTGCCTAGGATGTCCACCTTTCCCTGCTGTCCCCCAAGGGGTTGGTCCAGGATGCCCACTCTGCCCTACTGTTCCCTGTGAGGTCGGTCCGAGTCACTGACCCTGCCCTGATGTCCCTCTTGAAGCAGCTCACCCTGCTCCACTGTCCACCATGGGGTTCAGTCCAGGATGCCCGCCCTGCCCTGCCGTCCCCCACAGGAGCATCCTGGGCTGAGCACATGATCTGCTGTCCCCTCACAGGCGAGGAGGGAGACTTCTGCCTGCGCTCATCGGACTGCGCGGCCGGGCTGTGCTGCGCCCGGCACTTCTGGTCCAAAATCTGCAAGCCGGTGCTGCGGGAAGGGCAGGTGTGTACCCGGCACCGGCGGAAAGGCACCCACGGCCTGGAGATTTTCCAGCGGTGCCAGTGCGCCGAGGGGCTGGCGTGCCGCATCCAGCGAGAGCATGGCCCCGCCGACACCTCCCGCCTGCACACCTGCCAGCGGCACTGAGCATCACATCGCCCAACCAACGGACAGGATGGGGATGGGATGGGACGGACTCCGGCTCTGCCGGAGTGGAAGGTTGTTTCTCAAGGGAACTACTTTTAAGCGACTAATTGCAGTACGTTACTGTGTTGTGAATATTCGAGCTGGCACTTAGTTGTACATAACACCGGGACTTGGAATGACTTTTTTTTTTTTTTTAATTGTTTCTGAGGGTGCTGCCTTGTGCTCTTCAAGCTGCCACTGTGACTTTGTACACACTGGGTTTTTAAATCTAGGTCAAAGGGATGTGACCGTCTTTGATTGCAAGCAAATAAACTATTCTTTAAAATCAGCCCAAGCTGCTTGCACTTCCCTTCTCCTGTATCCCTTCCCCTGCAACTGTTCCCTGTGCGTCTCTTCCCCTGCATCCCTTCCTGTGCCTGCTCCATCCCTGTGCCATGGAGGGGAGGTGTGTTCCCTGAGATAGACAGCTCAATGAAAGAGGTGGAGAGTGGGGTGTCTCATCATCAGTACCCCATGGGAAGGGGTGTTTGGTTGTCACTCTTTATTCAGGGATGAGGGTGTGCCATGGTAGCCACTGATACCCTCTGGCCACCAGATGCAGTGCTAATGACTGGCACCGTGGTTGAGGCTCTGGAAAGGGCAGGCAGCAGAGAAACAACCTGCTGCCCAATTTTTCCATGGGGTGAAGGGGGGAGTGAAGGATTACTGGAGGGGCTGTGCTGGACCACAGCATGTGGCCAACCATGGGATGGGTGCTTAGGAGCACAGCGATCTCAGCTGCGACATCAGCTCAATCATTGCTCCATGCACAATAAAGACTTAATTTTCACTTCACTTTGCAGCCTCTTACTACGAGTTTTCTCTCTTTCAGGGCATCTTGGAGGGAGGGAAAGCTGCACGCATCCTTTTTTCCCCATTCCTTTTAGCTTCTAATTCTGCCCACCTCTTGGAAGTGGTTGTGAATGTGCATGGAGCATGGGGTTGGTGGACAGCAACTGTGGTACTCCCAACTCTGTCCTGTGCCTACTTGCAGGCTGTCCTCTGTTTCTCTGCAGCCTGGGGAAGGTGGCAGGATGTGAAACCGTGCTGGAGTCTTCCCTGTACAACCCAAAAGTGCTTTGTACCCAAGATCAAAATCTGACTCCAATGCAGCTCATCCCTGGGAGGCTCTGAGGGCACCATGTCCCATTTGCAGGGATGCTCAGGCAGTGCTTCATCTCCAGGGTTTTTTTGGGTTTTGGTTTGGTTTTTTTTTTTACTTTTTTTTTTTTAAATGCAACTCTTCACTAGTGTTTGGTGCCTCTAGGGTTAATTACCCATTTAGGGACCTCTGGGGCTGCCCTGGTATGTAGCATTACTGAACACAAACCCAAACTGCAGCTCTTGCAGGGTGCTGGAAAGCCCCATGTATATGGAAAAAACTAAAAAGGAGCCCTCCCTTGCACCCAGTGAGGGATCATCCCCAGGTTCCCTGCAGCTCCTTTCATGGTTGGGTGGTACCAGGGCAGGATGAACAGTCAAAACTGCCCCAAAATAGAAGCTAGAACAGTGATGTTCCTTAAACCACTTAAATCATGGAACGGTTTGGGTTGGAAGGGAGTTTGAAGGCCACATAGTCCAAACACCCATGCAGTCAGATGGGATATCTCCAAATACAGCAGGTTGCTCATAGCCCCAGACAACCTCACCTGGAATGATTTCCAGGGATGGGGCATCTACCACCACTCTGGGCAATCTGGGCCAATGGCTCACCACCCTCAACATAAAAAAATTTCTTCCTTTAATCTAGTCTTAATCTCCCTCTTTCAGTTTAAAATCATCACCCCTTGTCCTGTCACAACAGGCCCTGCATAAAATTCTGCGCGTCTTTCCTGTAGGGCCCCTTGAAGTACTGGAAGGCCACGATAAGGTAGCTCCTGAAGCCTTCTCTTCTCCAGGTTGAACAACTCCAACTCTCTCAGCCTGTCCTCACAGCAGAGGTGCTCCAAGCCCTCAAATCCCTTTGTGACCTCCTCTGGACCTGCTCCAACAGGTCTATGTCTCTCCTGTGCTGAGGACTCCAGTGCCGGACCAAGCACTGCAGCTGACGTCTCTCCTATGCTGAAGCGGTGTAGGTATCTGGCTATAAATAAAAGCATCAGTGACTACTTAGATAAGTTCAGACCAGACACTAATGATGGCATTTTTTTATCCCTAGTGCATATAAAATACTGTTATTACAGCACTTTCTCCTCCCTAGGTAAATCAACACAGCTTTGACACCTTTGAAAGCAGTGAAAAATACTCTCACAATGCCTTACCTACCATTTATGCATCATTTTGGTTCAAAATCAGATTATATTAAACCTTGCCTGCTCAGATGGACATGGAGCTTGGCATTGTCACACCCAGCTCCATCCTTGCAGACATGTTTCAACAGCAGGATGGCCTTGCAGTGACATCCAGCATGCTTCAGCACTTTAATGGGCTGAAAATCCTTGGGAACCATTTCTTGTCATCATTAGTACTGTGTTCTCCATCCTCTTCAATTTCAGGCAATTTGGCCATCTCTATACCTGTCCATGCATTAATCAAAAACTACTTTATGATGCTTATACCTTGATATTCTTCACCTTCTTAGCCTGAGAGCAACCCCCCCAAAAGAGGCCCCCCAAAACAAACAAACCAAACAAAAAACCCAAACAAAACCAACAAAACAAACAAAGAAAACAAACAAAAAAACCCAAAATCCCAAAAACTAACCAGTCAAACAAACAAAAAGAAAACCTAAAACATCACCAAAAAAGACCCCCAAACTGCCCAGGGAAGTGGTGGGGTCACAAGACATGTAGATGTGGTGCTGAGGGATGTGATTTAGTGGTGATCTGGCAGTGCTGCATCAACAGTTGGACTTAAGGATCTGAAAAGGTCTCTTCCAACCAAAATGATTCTATGAAGCTGAACATCTATTGATCAGCCTTGGAAAAGAAGGGATGTGGCAAACCCTTGGTTTTGAACTGGCTGGTACATCTAGATGTGTGTCTCCTGCTCTGAGCCAAGGAGAGAAGTTACAGAGAAACATTATTTCAGCACATGACACACAGTCCAGTAAGACCTGTAGTAAAAGGCATCTCAGAATGCATTTCCCTGATCATCTCCTCTCTAATGAAATAGTTTATTAAAAATAATAATAAGAAGAGACATACCTTTCCCCCACCAACTTGTTCTGAGCAGAGTAGAGCTAATAGAATAAGGAGGGTTTAGTAGACAAGGAGGTTTAGCACCCAGTTATAGGGCTGGAAGATCTATTAGCAAAGAATTAGTAGAATTAATTATTGTTATTTGTAATAATAAAAACCTGAAGCATTGTGAAGCAGCCTCCCCTAATGACTGGTTGCTGGCAGCACAGCTATATAGCCTTATCCAAATTTTGTTTCTCCTTTGAATTTTTCTGGAAGCCCTTTCTGGACTCTTAACCACTGGCTTCTTACATACCTTGCATCTCCACAGCATGTGGCTACAAAGAACAACACAACATCCTCGAATCCCATAGCTGTAACCCAGCTCTGAGATGACAGGGGCTGTAGAAAGGCAGATGGCTTCAATGGTTTGAAGAGAAAACTGAATCACTCTTCCCACTTTGCCATAGTTTTCCTGAAATGATTTTTCTGTGCTGTGCATACTGATTTCACAAGGAGATGCTTTCACAGAAGCATCATCAGAAAGCCTCTCTCTGCTGCACCCAGCAACAACATAGGCATGGAGATATTAATCTTAAAAAGGAAGAAATGGGGAGGGTGGAACATGGCCTAATTTCTGTGATTCCTGCTGAAATGGGGTTTCAGGGAGGCAAAGACTATTTTTTCCCAGTTTTTACAGAATCATAGAACAGTTTGGGTTGGAAGTGACCTTTAAGGGTCATCTAGTCCAAACCCCTGCAGTCAACTGGAACATCTTCAACTAGATCAGGTCGCTCACAACCCCAAACAACCTCACCTGAAATGGTTCCAGGGATGGGACATCTACCACCTCTTTGGGCAACCTAAGCCAATGTCTTACCACCCAAAATTTCTTCCTTAGATCTAGTCTGAATCTTCCTCTTTTAGTTTAAAATTACCACCCCTCATCCTGCCACTACAGGTCTTGGTAAAAGATCTCTCCCCACCTTGCTTATTTTTCTTCCTTAAGGTTTTCAGAAAGTAGTCTGACCCCCAAGTTGTAAAACAATAAACTCCTTATTTTTTTTTTACAGATGCTTACAGTCCTCTTGCAAAAACTTTTCTGAGGATTGAAACCTTTGTACTCATACAGACTGAGAAAGGGTTACAAAAGTCCTTCAATCCACCCACAGACATTCAGATGAGAAAAGGTTTTGTTTTGTTTGTTTTTTTTCTACTCACATCTCCTGAGACAGAGCAGAATCCTGCACCTTTTGTCTCAGAAAGATGAAACCCTTGAACAGAAAGTGCAGGTGAAAACCTTGATGGATGTAACACAATATAGAAAAGCTTTGGGTTTGGGTTATTGTGCTTGGTTGTTTGTTTTTTGTTGGTTTGTTTTCCCTTCTATTTGGGACGGGGTTTTCCTTGTGGGGAGTCAACCCACCTGCTGAAGCTGCTTTTATCATATGGCTTTCAGCTGAGGGTTTGGGGAAGCAAATCTTGATCTGGCTTGGGGTGGGAAGCAGAGCATCCAGATGGCCCAGCTCCTTATCAATCACCCCTTGCAGACCATTAAAGGTATGGGTTCCACCAATCCTTGTGTTCCTTCAAACAAACACTCTACATCCCTACTAAACCAAAGGGGTGTTTATTACTATTTTTTTCTTCAAGTATCTTTTTTCCTTTTTTTTTTTCTTTCTTCTTTCACCCCAGTGCCTGACTTGAGTCCCTAATTAACACCTTAAGAGGGTGGGTGAGGATAACTGAGATGTTTAAGGAGGGCACTTCTGGGTAGAGCTTCTAATCTAGTTCTCAGTGAGGGAGGGGACCCATTAGCAGGTGATTTAGGTGAGTAATAAGTCCATCAGTATGCAAATGGCCACAGCTGGATGAAAGGGTTAGCTGGGGAGGGGGAGAGGGCAGCTGGACACAATGGGATGTTAAGCCTACCACTTCTGAGCATCTGACAGGGGTGGCCTTTACCTCTCCAAATCCCAGATCTGAGTGGTTGGCTGAGGAAAGAGGAGCAGCTGTGGTTGGATGGATGGATGGATGGATATTGTGGAGTGGTCAAAGAGCCAGTGTGACTTTTGCATGAGAAAGTAGTGCTTTGCCAGTCTAGGAGAGTGGTTAAAGCAATCCACAAGGAGGTAGAGGAAGGTGATCCAGCTGATTGTATAGACCTTGGTGAAAAGACTCACTGAAGGGATGAAGACGTTGCTGGATTAAACAAAAGGCTTTTCCCCTTTGAAATGGCTGGGCAGAGACCCGTGGGATCTGATAGCTGCTGCTTGGGATGGAAGGAGATGATAGCATCCAAGAATCTTAGAACTGTAGAATCATTTTGGTTGGAAAAGATCTTTAAGATCATCAAGTCTAACTGTTCACAAAGCCAGGTTGCCACTAAACCATGTCCTTTAGTACCACATCTCCACATCTTTTCAATGCCTTCAGGAATGGTGACTCCACCACTAGCCTGAGCCAGAGCTTGACCACCCTTTTAATGAAGAGCCTCTCAGGGGTTGGTACTGGGACCAGTGCTTTTCAATCTATTCATTAAAGACCTGCCTGAGGGAACAGAGTGTGCTCTCAGCAAGTTTGCTGCTGACACTAAACTGGGTGGAGTGGCTGACACACCAGAGGGTTGTGCTGCCATTCAGCCAGACTTAGACAGGCTGGAGAGTTGGGCAGGGAGACATTGAATGAGATTCAATAAGGCAAAGTGTCAAGTTTTGCACCTGGGAAAGACCAACCCCATGGATCAGGATTGGTTGGGGACTGACCTGCTGGAGAGCAGCGTAGAGGAAAGGGACCTGGGGGTCCTGGTAGGTGGAAGGATGACAATGAGCCAGCAGTGTGCTCTTGTGGCCAGGAGGGCCAATGGGATTCTGGGGTGTCTCAGAAGGGGTGTGCTTAGTAGGTCAAGAGAGGTTCTTCTTCCTCTTTACTCTACCCTGGTGAGGCTGCATCTGGAATGTTGTGTCCAGTTCTGGGCCCCTCAGTTGAAGAAGGA
>VWZX01003659.1:82503-161737 GCA_013399015.1 Galbula dea
TTTTTTTTTTTTTCTTCTTAAGGTTTTTTTAATAATAACTCTGTAGGTCAAATTTAGAGTCAGGATGGGTAAATCTGGGGGCAAAAAATCAATAAAATCCTAGTAGCAGGCTAGGAAAATCTTGCAGGACAATAGGGCAAGACTGGGTGATGCCAATAGAACATTGTATAACAGAAGTATGGAAAATGAAGGGTGAGGAAGTGAGGGCATGCTCCCATACAAGGGGAAGCTTGGCAGCTCTCCTCAGCTGGAGAAGAGATGACTAAGGGAGGGTATGAGAGGTGCAATGCAAAAAGGAGATGGACCGCTCAGCCAGAAGGTGTAAAACAAACTCCAGCACTCAGCCAAGTTGTGTCACTGGCGGCCACAAAATGAAAACTCATCAATTATGTCACATGAGGACAGGGCAAATTCATAGAAGACAGAGGTTCAGATATGATTACTGTCTGAAGAAATCTCAAAATGCTGATTATTGGCAGTGGGAGGGATGATCTTGTCAGTGTCTAGGGGGGTGAGGCTTATTCAATTATTACTTTTGATTCATTTTTTCCTTGAATACTGGGTCCTTAAAGCCTGTCTGTTGCCTCTTGGAGAGTATGATCTAGGGCTGCAAGTGTCAGACCCACAGGGAAGTGTTAGTCTCTTTATATCTATTTATTTGTTTGTTTGTTTATTTCTTGTGTTCAGCTAAACCTCCTCTAAAACACATAATGGATTCAAGAAGTCAATTTTGAGAAGAATAAGTGATTGCACAAGAGCTCCACCACTGGAAGAACAACTCTAGCAAGCCAGCAGTGTCTCTGAGCTCTGACCCACCTTCTGTCCTGTATGAAATGACCTTGTGAAACTCCAGGCTGACATAAGCAGGACATCCTCCATCCGTATTTCTTGTGCCCAATGAAGTACTTCTTGGAGCAGGTCAAGTTGTCTAAACACTTTTGCCTTAAGGTGAATGCAGTTTGAAATATTGAATTTTACTGTGCACTACTTAATATTCCTGAGATTTATGAGGTTGACTTAAAAATACACCAAATGCCATCATAAATCACATCTGAACAGAAGGCCAAAGTGTGGAAGAACATGTTCCAAAATTGTTTTATTTGTTCTTTTTTTGTTTTTAATCCTGAGAGCCAGTTCACCACAGATTAAAATGTTTCTTTACAGGTTTTTGTTTTGCACCTTAACAAGAATTCTCTATTTTCTATTGATTCACAGGGGGTGTTGTAGCTTTAGAGCCAATCTTCTGCTGTACAGCTGGCACTTCAAAATGGCACCTTCACAACTAGGTAAGAAGTCAGATAATCCTGGTCAGGTAGGACTTGGAATTCACACTTCTTTTTCAGAATAATTGGTTTCACACAAGGAACAGTAAATCAAAATAATAATTCATTAAAAAGTATAATACATTTCAGCTTGTTCATTCAAGCAGCATCTCTCCGTTGATGTGTAGCAGAATGAGAACAGAGAATATAAAAGGTCTTGCCATGGTCCATGTCTTAGAAGTGTGGAGATGGCAACTGTAATGTAAAGCAGGGGGTTTTTGCAGCAACTGCCAAGCTGAGGTCATCTCACCTTCAGGAGGTTCACACAAATGGCAGCTCTTTCTCAGCTTGTGAGAGCAGGCTGTGGTCCATGGGGTGTGGGTTGGGAAGTGGAGAAGTGAAATGCTAACGGTGCTGATTTCCATCACAAATATCTGCTGGGGGTCTCTGCTTTGCTATTCCTGCTTTAAGGTGTATTCCAGCAGGTCTCTGCTGGGTTTAGGTGGCCCCACACTGCCATCCTCCCAAAGGACTGGCCTGCTCTAATCCTTCCCTATCATGGTGGCTTTGCTGTCCCAGACGTCTCACGTTAGCGAGGCTTTAGCTGCCTTAGCCAGGAGGAATGCCTGACCATAAATGATCATCCAAGAAACATCATTTCTTTTGGCTGAAGCCCAGGCTGTATAGGAGGATGAGTGATGGCCATGATAGCAATAAGCCCAGATCTTTCCCCTATTTGGAGACTTGCTTGTTGCATACCACAATCCATGGGCTGCACTTAGAGCAGGTAAGGGAAGAGCCTGAAACGATTTTCAGACAGGACTTTATTCCACTCCCATCCACAGGGACCACTTAATCTCACAGGATCCTGAGAGTTCAGCCTAAAAGCTAAATCCTTTTTGCAGACATCTACTTCTACATGTAGCTTTTCAGTTTTTTCTTAAGACTGTCATGGTTACAGTGTGAGCCCTACCTTCTTTCAGGCATCTCTGCTGAGGAAACAGCCCAACCTCTCTGTCCCCAGACTGGTTGGAGCCAACACCTTCACACAAGCAATGTTCTTACTTAAACTTGTTGTTGCCCCAGAGTATTTCAGTATATTTTAGAGAAGGCTTACTCATACAAGAGGTTGTCTTGGCTTCCTTTGTCAAGGCAAGGCACCATGATGAGCACAAACTGGAACACATGAAGTTACACCTGAACATGAAGAAAAACTTCTTTCCTATGAGGGTGATGGACAGTTGGACCAGTGTTTACTCTGGAGAAAAGAAGGCTCAGAGGAGACCTTCTGGCTCTCTACAACTACCTGAAAGGAGATTGGAGTGAGGTGGAGGTTGGTCTTGTCTCCCAAGTAACAAGTGAAAGAGTAAGAGAAAATGGCCTCAAGTTGTACCCAGGGAGGGTTAGGTTGGACATTAGAAAAAATATCTTCCCCAGAAGGGTTGTCAAGTCCTGGCACAGTCTGCTCAGGGCAGTGGTGGAGTCACCATCCCTGGAGGGATTTAAAAGATGTGGACATGTGTTGCTGAGGGACATGGTCTAGTGGTGACCTAGCAATGTTGGGTTAATGGTTGGACTTGATGATCTTGATGCCCAGTGACAAGGCAAGGGGCAATGGTTGCAAGTTAATGCGTAGGAAGTTCTATGTACATTGAAGAAACACATTTTTTCACAGTGAGGGTGATGGAGTACTGGAACAGACTGCCCAGAGAGGTTGTGGAGTCTTCTTCTCTGGAGATGTTGAAAACCCATCTGGATGCATTCCTGTGTGACCTGGTCTAGGGAATCCTGGTGTGGCAGGGGGGTTGGACTAGATGATATTTCAAGGCCCCTTCCAACGCCTAACATTCTGTGATTCAGTGATCTCAAAGTTCTCTCCCAACCAAAATAATTGTATGATTTTGTGACTTCTTAAATACTGAGTTGTGTCCTACCCTACAGGTTGCTATTTGATCTTTTGTTACTAAAGTTCATGCAGAAATCATCAGCAAATTCACAGTGAATGCTTCTAAAGCTTCAAAGCTGCCTAGTTCCTGATTTTCATGCTGTTGAGCAACCCCAGGTATTAGCTGCAGCCTTTGTGTCTGTGTTTTTTCCCATAGTGGACCTGCTACTTAACAGATCATCTATCCACATTGCTGATCTTTGGTTCTAGGTTTGGGAGAAGGCCAGGTTCTGTCCCATGAAGTTCCTGATGTTGCACAGGGTCCTGTTGGCATGTCCTGTGGGTGATGCCTCGATGTGAATGTGGCTGTGCAATACAAGCATCATCCTTAGACTGGGGGAACTAGCTTCAAGAGGTGTTTAAAGACCCCCTGAAGGGGGACAGGGACAGGACCTGATGTCATATTCCTAATGGTGTTTTTCAGCTTTTGGTTTTGGGCAACTCTTCATTGTGTCAGAAATGTGATAGCCTAGGAAAGCAGAACCATGTTCCTTGGGTGTCTTGATCCTTTCTTAGATCTGACTCTGTCTTAAGCTGTGACTGTAATTAAGTAATTAGAGCAAAAGCCTTTGGAACCTGGAGTTTTCTTTGTTGCATAACATCCTAGTCCTGACTGAAACCATCACTGTCACTACATTTTGGAGACTGTTGCCTGTATCTGCCTGTTACAAAGCTGAATGGAGTGTTTGGGTATCTCAACAACCCAAATTTCTTAGTTTACCCCTTAGATATTGTTGACCCTCAGACCACCCGTTTGCGTATCCTCCTTTTCAACAGTGTTTTAGTGCCTTTAAATCAACTCCCTCTGAGGATTTCACATCTAATGCTGTGAAAGAAGGGTACAAACTGGAACACAGGAAGTTCCATCTAAACATAAGGAGGAAAGTCTTTGGTGGTGGTAGAGCAGTGGCTCAGGCTGCTCAGAGAGGTGGTGGAGTCTCCATCTCTGGAGACATTCCAACCCCACTTGGATGCCATCCTGTGCAACTTGCTCTAGGTGAGCCTGCTTTGACAGTGTCTCTTCCAACCTCTAACATTCTGTGATGCTGTGAATGAAGATAAGAAGCAGGGGCATATGTTTCTTGATTTAGGTTGAATTTCTGAGGCTTATCTTGTGTTGTAGGAAGGGTTCTGCTGAGTTTTGTTTAGTGCTAGCTTTCTCTTTTGCAGAGCCACTGGCATGGGATAAATCAGTGTGAGAATTGTTTAGAGTAAAATTTATGGCTTCTCACTGAAACAAACTCCAATCACTTTTGTGGTGAGAAAGAGAAATGCATACAGAATTCCTGCAAAAAAGTCACTGTTTTCCCCCCAGAGTGACCCAGCATGCACACAAGCTATTCCACAGGCACAGACAAAATAGAGATGAATAAGAAAAATCAGATGTCACTAAGAACAAGTGTAACACTAGGGTTTGCTGGGGCTTTGGTTTTGTTTACTTCCTTGGGGTGTTTTAAGGAAAAAAGCCCATGAGGTCATGATGAACAATCCTGGTTCAGACAGACCTTTTTAAGGCACAACTTGGCCTCCCTATCTTGCAGCTTATCATTGCTAAAGCGAAGATGACTGCTGTGGTATTTTGGCAGAGTCAGAGCTTCTGCTGCAACCTCTAGTTAAAAAACTTCCTAAAGCTCTTAAGCTTTCCCACCCTCATCATTCAGGCTGTGTGCCATGCTGTGAATCTGCTCATCTCCCTTCTGGTTCCCCGTACGTGTCCTGCATGGTTGCATCCTTGTCCTCTGCTCTCCTCCATGTCTTCTGATGGTCTCTGATGTTCTGATGGTCTCATCTGCAACTCAACTCTCCACCCTCCGATTTACTGCTGGCTTGTCTCAGCCCTCTTATGTCCACTTGACAAGTTGCTGAAAAGGTCCTTTTATTCTCTTGGTTTTGATGGGATTTGCTTCTGTTGTCCTTCTGCTTTCCCTCATTTCCACCCCTTTCTAGCCCTTTATTCATCTATCAAGCACAGATTAAAATCCCTTGACTTTCAAGACATCAGCCTCATGTTCTCTGTTCTTCTTTCTAAATTGGAGAGATAAGGATTTGATGGATGGACTGTTCAGTGGCTAACAGTGGATGGTCACATCCAGAGGGTCAATGGTCAATGGCTCAATGTCCAGATGGAGATAGGTGACAAGTAGAGTCCCTCAGGGGCTAGTCCCTACTGGGGCTAGTGTTGTTTAATATCTTCACCAAGGACAGAGAGCGGGATTGAGTGCAACCTCAACAAGTTTGCAGATAACACCAAGCTGAGTGGTGCAGCTGACACTCCTGGGGGACAGGATCCAACCAGAGGGACCTGTGCAGGCTTGAGAAGTGGGCCTTTCTGAACCTCATGAGGTTCAACAAGTCCAAGTGCAAGATCCTGCACCTGGGTTAGGGCAACTCTTGCTATTAATCCAAGCTGAAGGATGAAGGGGTTGAGAGGAGCCCTGCAGAGCAGGACGTGGTGGTACTGGTAGATGAAAAGATGAACATGAGTTGGCAATGTGTGCTTACAACCCAGAAGCCAAATGTAACTTTGGCTATGTCCCCAAGCAATGTGGCTAGCAGGTCAGGAAGGGGATTCTGTCCCTCTGCTCCTCTATGGAGAGAACTCATCTGCAGTGCTGGGTCTGGCACTGGAGTCCTCAGCACAGGAGAGACACGGACCTGTTGGAGCAGGTCCAGTGGAGGTCACAAAAGTGATTTGAGGGCTTGGAGCATCTCTGCTGTGAGGACAGGCTGAGAGGGTTGGAGTAGTTCAGCTTGGAGAAGAGAAGGCTTCAGGAGCTACCTTATCGTGGCCTTCCAGTACTTCAAGGGGCCCTACAGGAAAGATGGGGACAGGCAGAATTTTTAGCAGGGCCTGTTGTGACAGGACAAAGGGGTGATGACTTTAAACTGAAAGAGGGAGATTAAGACTAGATTAAAGGAAGAAATTTTTTTATGTTGAGGGTGGTGAGCCATTGGTCCAGGTTGCCCAGAGTGGTGGTAGATACCCCATCCCTGGAAATCATTCCAGGTGAGGTTGTCTGGGGCTATGAACAACCTGCTGTATTTGGAGATATCCCATCTGACTGCAGGGTGGTTGGACTAGAACACACTTAAAGGTCCTTTCCAACCCAAACCATTCCATGATTCTGTATTGAGCTTATCCCTTTCCAGCCCCACCAATCCTTTGTCTTTTTAGAGCCCAGACATTGAAAACTTCCAGCAAATAAAATTTCCTATGCTTTTACCTGCTAGAAGCTCCCCAGAAGCTCCAACATGATCACTTTTCTGCTGCAACATGACTCCTCAAATATCCAAGGGCTTACTTGAGCCAAAAGGATGCATTTCCCAATGGGAGATAGCACACAACAGCAGAGACAGAGCCCTCTAGACCTGCCCTGTACCACCCACCCTTGTATATTTGGTCAAAAACAACTCTGCCTGCTGGATTTTATTTTTCTCACTGAGGTACACGTTGCTCTTAAATAAAGATGATTATACCCTACATGGAGCTGCAGCTTGGTCCAAAGGCTAAAAATAGCAGGCAGAAAGTAGAGACTTCAATTAGATGCATACTGCTCAACAATTTAACGTCTAATTGGTTTGTGGTTATTCCCCAACTAGGAACCAACCCTGTTGTGTTTAAAGGATTCACAGTCTAGCAAAACAGGGACCTGAAACAAATTTTGTTTTAAAGTGAAATGACCCAAAAAAGAGACCTATGTGTTGCATGTCGAGGAACTCACATCTTTCTGTGCCACTTACCCTTGGTGTAAAGTGATTCTGCAGCTGGTCTCAGCAGGTTCAGTGCCATTTCCTCTCCTCAGCTCCATTCCTGTGACCCCACAAAGTTTTTCTAACTTGTTTTGGACTAGATTTGGTTCCTGCTTCAGCTTCAATACTGCAGGACCAGTGGTCAGAAGCATCTCAAGAACATCTTGATTTCTGCCCTCCACCACTCCAGTCCAAAATGTATTTTCCTTTCATCTCTCAGCAGCATAGCCTCTATCATCTTCATTACCTTAATTTTTAGTTGTAGTTAACTCTTCTTGTTGACTCAGCCTGGATCAGTAGACATGGACAAGGACACCTTCCACTAGACCAAGTTACTCAAAGCCCTGTCTAACCTTCCCTGGAATGGTGCCAGGGGTAGGGCATCCACAACTTCTCCAGGCAACCTGTTCCAGTGCCTCACCACCCTCACAGGGAAGAATTTCTTCCTAATACCTATTATAAATATACCTTCTTTCAGTTTAAAGCCATTACCTCTCATCCTATCATTACATGCACTTGTAAAAAGTCTCTCTAGTAGATCCCCTTTAGGTACCGGAAGGCTGCTATAAATTCAGCCCTTCTTCCCCAAACCATGTCCTAGCAGCCAGCCCTTCCTTGAGTGTACAGGTTTCCCTCCAGCAAGAAGCATCCCAGAAACCACCATGGCCTGAATGGTTTCAATTTTGCATTATTCAGTGCAGTACCATCCTATAATTATCTGACTCCTGGCCAGTGATGTCCACTCACCCTAGGCTCTCAGTTGAGGTGGGATAATGATGACAGTGATTGGGTTTTGGCCACATTCTTATATTGAAGGTAAAACTATGCAAAGTGAAACCACTGTGTAGTAGTAGTGAAGCTCTTGTAAGAAGAATATAGCATTGGGAGAATGATCTTGTATGATACAGCTAACATCACAGGACAGCTCTGCCTGGAAAGCAGAAATACCATGAATGATTCAAAACATCATTGGATCCCTCATGAAAAGCTGCTTCTAACATAAAACCATGGAATCATAAAATGGAAGAGACCTCTAAAGGTCATCTAGTCCAAGCCCTCTGCAGTGAACAGGGACATCTTCAAGCAGATCACGGTGCTCAGAGCCCTAAACCACCTGACCTGGAAAGGATCCAGAAATGGGGCATCTACCACCTCTCTGGGGTTTACTTGATTTACTTAATTTACTTCTCATCTCTTAATTTACTGCCTCAGCTGTTTCATCATAATTAATTAAAAACACATCCCAAACGATCTCTTTTTTTGTTGGTATTTGCTTAGTTTTGTTTTTTGTTTGTTTGTTTGTTTTTGTGTGGGGTTTTTTTTTGTGAAATAGTGTTTGTTATGCTCTACTAGCAGTGAACTGAATTACAGCACAGGACAGAAATAATGATTACATTAAGTACAGCTTAACAATTAGCCAAGGGATGCTTTGAGTCCTAAAAGACGAGACCATAGCATCATCAGGCACCGGTGACACTCCTGCTGTGTGACCAACACCTAGGGAAGCTCCTGTTTGAAATTGCTTTCGTGCCACTTGTTGCATGTCTGGGCTTGTTGGGTTGTCTTAACTCCTGTGATTTCAAAACAGAAAAGCAAATAAGTGCCAAGCTGCATGAGGGTCTGTTCTTTGACTGGATACAGCATCTGAAAGAGTTACTTGCAAAGACAGGTGTTGTATGACCACATAGTTGTCATAAAAAGCATCAACTCCATCCTTAACTGTGACAAAACCAATTAATCTCATGTCATTGTTAATCATTAAATGATAAACCTTAGTTCCCTCTCACTGTCTTCCACAACTTCCTGTTCTACTTCTGTATGGCAACCATCCACCACTGTTTTGGTGCCACACTTTGCAAGATTCTTGTCACACTCAGCACAATAGTGGCTCTTCTGGCAGCACAAGATCCAGGGGGCCCCCCACCACTATGTCCATCCTGTTGGACATGTCCAGCCCTACATCAGTGTGTTTGTTGGCAACTGTGTCTAGGTAAGATGTTAAAAAAAAAAAAAAAGCACATTACTTCATTGGACACAATGGGACCAAGATTCATGTCCAGAATTGTAGTTGAACACACATTATTTCTTTTCAGGGCCAAAGTCTTGGAAAGCAAAGCTTTGTCTTCTTCTAATATGAATTATTTACCAGAGTGCATCCAGGTCTGGTATTCAGAGATATGAGCTGGGGGGCCTCTGTCCCACTCCTGGCCACCCCCACAAGTACATCAGCCTCCTGGGGTTTCAAGCAGCAGCTGGGCTGGTGGCCCCAGTTCCTGCTCTCTTACAGACTTTTCAACCTCCTTGTGTTTAGAGAATTCAGTCTAGCAAAAAGGGATCTGAAATATTTTTCTTTTAAAGTTAAATGGCCCCCAAATAAAACCCAGACCTATGTGTGATATGTGGAGAAATGCACATCTTTTTGTGCCACTTACCTTTGGCTTGGAGCTGTTCTGTGACTAGTCTCACTATCAAGCATTGGACAGGCTCAACTCTGTATCCTCTCCTCAAGTCCCTTTCTGTGGCCTCACAAAGCTTTTCTAACCCAATTTGGGACAGATCTGTTTCCTGCTTCAGCTTGTGATGTCTACTGCTAAAGAAGAGATGTCTACTGCTAAAAGCCTGTTGCATTAACTCTGACAAATGTAGAAGTAGCTAAATAACAGGAACAGGAAATAACTACCCAAGGTTTGCCAGCCGCCAGCCAAACTCCAACCCGCTCGAATAATTTTCGAGCCCAATTTACTCCAAACTGTGATCTGGAGTTAAACATAGCAGGATGCAAATAACACAGGGCAAGAGCTGGCTCAGCTTGGATCCTTGCTTTGGTTTCCAGACCTTGGAATAACTCTCCTTGTTTATTTGGTACTGGGAAGCATGGAGGTACTTCTGGGGGTTGTGGGTGCTCAACACATCCCAGGAATTGCTCCACGTTTTGCAGTATCAGGCTCTTGATAGTAGGTTACCAGTTCTGCAGGGTGCACTTAGGGATGCGTTGGAATGAGAGACTGCAGATGAACAGATTTCACTCAGGATCCTTTCATTAAA
Organism: Galbula dea; assembly: GCA_013399015.1. Classification (NCBI taxonomy): domain Eukaryota; kingdom Metazoa; phylum Chordata; class Aves; order Piciformes; family Galbulidae; genus Galbula; species Galbula dea. Next base: position 92,506 of record VWZX01003659.1, read on the forward strand.
GCCTGGATGGACATGCACACAAACTGCACCCCATTAACTCTGGAGCATTTAGTGGCTGTTTCCAAACCCTCTTACTGGGGATCCCTGTGTGGAAACGCTTGGCCACTACAATGAAATGCCATCACTTTTTCTATCGAGTCTGGATGGTCCTCAGTCATGTCTGGTAGCACAAAGTGCCCCAAAACCCACCCTATGTTGACTCCTTGCCCTTTGCTAAGTGAGGTTGGAGGTGCAAAGAGGAGTTACAGGAGACCTGAGCTTCCTATAATGAAATAGTTTGGGTTTTGACCATGAAGCATTCTGGATTGAGGCTCATTGTGTTTTTGTCTTCACAAATAGAAAGATTCCAATCTTCCCTGTTCCATCAGAACACGAAGAAAAACTTCTTTTCTGTGAGGGTGCCAGATCACTGACCCAGGCTGCCCAGAGAGGTTGTGGAGTCTCCTTCTCTGGAGAGATTCCAAACCTGCCTGGACGTGATCCTGAGCAACCTGCTCTTAGTGACCCTTTTTTAGCAGAGCGCTTGCACTAGGTGATCTCCAGAAGTCCCTTCCAACACTCACCATGCAGGGATTCAGGAATTTGGGGCTGAGCTGTTGAGCTCATTTACAAATTTGTCACCAATGTATAAAATGGTGACAAAATGAAACTATCAGAAATCAAATGGAAACAATGGGGCATGGCAGAGCGGGGGGTGTGGCTGGCCAAAGGGTACTGTCAGATACCGTGGGTGCTGAGCGCTGACGGAGGGGTCAGAAAGTGATGGACAGCTTTGAGGGAGGCAGCAAAAAGAGTCAATCCAGGGTTGTGAAGTGCTCAAATTTGCATTGTATCTGCTGCAATTGGTTTGTTCCCAGTGCGGTCAGTAAGAGTAGTTGTATACACCTGGAAATATGTAGTGCACAGCATGTAAGATGGAAAAAAACCCAAACCAAAACATACATGCAATCTGACCAAGAAAAATAGAAGTTAGATGACACTAAATGAAACTGCAGCTTGGCAGCCAAAGAGTAACCTCTTCAAGTGTCAGATCAAGTGGGTATGAACAGCTCTGGGTGCTGTGTCTATAAATAAAGGGATGCTGTTAATAGTAAACAGCTCTGCTCCTTGTTTAAAAGACCTATTTCTGAGACACATGCAGAAAGTTAAAGTTATAACTCTGTGAAATTTCACTGTACTCCATCATCTGTTTGTCATTTACTCTTTGGACGCTTGTGCTAAGAATTGAGGTTTTCAGAATAATGTTTGTGGTAGGTGGTCCCTTCAAAGAGGGTTTCTTTCATTGAAATATTTTGATTTGCTGCACAAGGCTCATGAAAACTTTTCCTTTAACTGTATCCAACACCATGATTAACCAGGGAAAGAAAAACTACTGTTGCAATATTTCTCCTTTCAATGCAGTCAGATACTTTGAAGAGTAATCTTACATTGTATTTTGAGGACAGAGAACTTGTTTAGGGTTCCCTCTCGTCACCCCTTCAGTCCCAAGTGAAAAAGAAAATGTTTATATACATGGTGGTACTCTTTATATATTAATATATACTCTAAATATAGAAACATATCACAGAAGTTTCCTTATGTTCATAGGGAACCTCCTGAGTTTTTATAACCCAGAACTGTTCCTACCACTCAGGTGTGCTCCTGCCATCACCTCATCTGGAGGCAGCCCCTGACTGCCTGACTCGCCACCCTTGAGAGGCACTGGCAGGAGATGCCCTGACTGCCTTCACAAACCCTTTGTGCACTCAGAGAAGCCCATCAATTGACCTGCTCAAGCCATGCAACCTCCTGACATGACTAGACAACAGGAAGATGGGGAGGGAGTGCAAACTACAGTGACATGCAGTAGGCCACCGCCAACCAAGGAACATCATTCCAGTGCCAACCAAGGAACATCATTCCGGTGCCAACCAAGGAGCATCGTTCCAGCACTTACCAGGGAACATCATTCCAGCACTGACCAGGGAGCATCATTCCAGAGTCCACTCAATAAACCAATGTGTCAAGATGTTGCACACAGAAAATGAGATGCTCCCCTTCATAGTGTCCTTGCTGGAGACATAAGAAAGCATAAGGGCTGGTCATTTTTTTGTTACAATAAAGGCTTTAATTCAAGGTCAGACCATACACCTTGTACCCGCCAACGCCAGACTAGACACAACTCATTTCTTGCCCTACGGCTGGGGAGTTCTTTGAGAGCAACACTCAAAGATTTGCAAAGTTGAGGGCAACACTGAGGTCGTGTTGCTACTTCAAATTTTAGTAACTGTACTTCTTTTCCCTCATTAAACCATATTGCTTTCATCCATGATGCAGTTCCCTCCATCTCTTATCCTTGGTGCTCATGAACATTCACTGAGCAATTACAGCTGGAAGAAAGGCAGCAGCAGAAGAAGAAATGAAGAAGTTCTTCCTTAGAAAGCCATTGCCTAAGGAGAAACTGCTCTATCTCCTGCAGTGTCCTGGTGGGATTGCCTTCAGCTGAACCACATGCCAAAATTACAGTGTTCAAACTGTTCAGAAACGCCATAGAAAAACAAACCTCAGTTTCTTGGTGGCTCCGTTTATTCTTTGGCTCCACTTCCACTGGGTAAACATGGATGAAAATTCCCCCTCCACCCCCCCACCCCAAATAGGAAAGCATCCTTTGTTTAAAACCAGTATAGTTCTACCCATGGGCAGATTGTCACAGATAGTGCCTGTGTGAACCTGCATGTGTACCTTCAGGTCCTATGTGCAGCAAAACCTCTGCAGGAGTATTCATTTATCTCTTGCAAATGGTTTATCAAAGCCAGACATCTACCTCTGAGTTTTCCCAGTAAATCTGTGTCCAGGCAACAGCAGTTCAGCCCATCATCCTTATCCCATAAGGAGAAGGAACTGAGCAACATGGGACTTTCCTTGTCCTGGATATGGGAAATATAGAATCATAGAATGTTTTGGGTGGCAACGGACATTTCAAGGTCATCTAATCCAACCCCCTGCAGTCATCAGGGACATCTTCAACTAGATCAAATTGCTCACAGCTCCAAACATCCTCACCTGAAATGGTTCCAGGTATGGGACATCTACCACCTCTTGGGGCAACCTGGACCAGCGTCTCACCACCCTCAGTCTAAAAGATTTCTTCCTTCTGTCTAGTCTAAATCTCCCTGTTTTAGTTTAAAACCATCACCCCCTGTCCTATCACAACAGGCCCTGATAAAACTCTGTCCCCATCTTTCTTATCTCCCTGGAGCTTTCTCTTCTCCAGGCTGAACAACTCCAACCCTCTCAGCCCGTCCTCACAGCAGAGGGGGTTCAGCCCTCAGATTGTTTTTATGGCCCCTCTGGACACCCTCCAACAGGTCTGTGTCCCTCCTTTCCTGAGGACTCCAAAGCTGGACACAACACTGCAGGTAGGATCTCACTGGAGCAGGGCAGACTGTCAGCACCATTTGGGAGGTGGATGTCCCCTGTAGCCATCTCCTTGTGGATATCAGTGGCACAGAGGCTTTTCCCCATTGCTTACCTTTCCCGCTTGGCCGTTAATGGGATAACGCTAGCCAAGTGCTTTGAAGACGAAGAAGAAAGCCTAGGCAAACATGGGCAAACAAACAGACTGCTTCATCTTCCTAGTGGCACTGGGCGAAAAGTGCTTCCAATTATTTTTCCCAGTGTCTCCACATAGTAGAAAAGACACAGGTCACAGCTGAGCTCTCTTTCCCCCACCCCAACCCCAAACATCCCATTTGATCCATCCCAGCAGGACATTGCCACGAAGCACCCACTGATGCATCATCCTTGCTGCTGGTTAATTCAACAGCCATTAACCGAAGTAAAACTATAACCTGCTGAGTAAATATTGCCCTATTGTTCCTGGAGATTACTGTGCTGGGAAGTCATTAATAACCTGGAATTACAGTCAATTTGTCTTTGTTTATTAGCTGCTTTTGTCAGACGTGAGGATCGTCCTCCTGCTATTGAAGCATCACACTATGACATTAGCCCCAGCGACAGCCTCCGTAAAGTCAACAATCTGATATGGTCATTAATCTCACACTTCAAACACGGAGGCAGGAGAGGGAGTAGGACTAGCTCACATCTGCTCTTCCACTTGCCAGTTGCTGCAGCCTGACTTCAGATAATGGCTTGGCCCAATATCCTCCTCTCCTGCCAGACACCCCCCACCCCGGACCTCAAAACCCTTTTATGAACACTTACTTGTTTTCACTTCCAGTCAAAGGGGTCCAGCAGATGTGATGCAGGACCTGCAGGAGACCTGTACCCTGAGGAACAGGAACTAGAGATGTTCCACATAGCTCTCCATAATACCTCAAAAAACTACATTTAAGTGACCAACCCCAACTCCATCCCTAATCTCTTAAGAGTAAAGCTGCATAGGTACTTCTGTGGATATATTTTTGAGCTGAAGCCAATGCACCTTGCCCCAGATTCCAGTTTGATGCAATGGGTCCTGGTGGGTTCAGTGCCCACCACTGTGTCTACAACTTCAGAGAATGCTGCAGCTCATTGCAGACCTCCCAGGAGCTTTGGGCAAAGGAGGATCTCAGTGGTGGTGGTCCACCACTAAAAAGGCTGATGATAAACATCACCTCCTCCAACTTAGTATGGAACTGTACTGTCATCCATTACCTACCCTTTTGAACAAAACAGAGTTAGAAAATCCACTGGACTTGCTGCAGGAATGGTTTGGCATTTTGGAAGTGGGTCAGTGAATTGCTTAACCCCCTTATTATTCTGGAAGAGATGACTTCAAACACTGTTAAATAATACAATGTTTACAAATAGCAATATTTTTCATGTGCTTTCACTACTGCTGATGCTGTCACATGCCCAGGACTGGAGTTATTGCAACTAATAGATCAGGAGAAGCCAGTGTGTGAAGTATCCTCTGTGGTTAAAGGAGTGGCACATTCAAGCCATCACAGCCAAACCAAACCTCGCATCATTTTTTTTCTAGGCAGCGTTTTCTGAATGTGCTACAAGCATTTGCTTTCTGAATCACTTCTTTCCCACCCAAAGAACTGGTTCATAGCACAAACCACAGATGATAAATCTTTGCCCTTCATGTATGGAAACCAGCTTTCACTTGTCCTGGGAAAGTCACTGGCAGCAATTTCATGGGTAGGAGGAGTTATTTAATAGCATAAAGAAGAAACTTCACGAAAAAATGAAAACTTCATCAAACTTCATTAAAACTTCCAAATGAAACTTCATTAAAACTTCTTCATAAATCTTCTTTAAATCTTAGTTTCACCAGAATATAATTGTGGGTAAAAAGGAAGATGCCAACTCTCTTTGAAAGTATGACATGTAGGACCTATAGAAACACTTACTACCTCTTTTCACTTTAAGGAAATGATTTTTTTTTTCAATTTTATGCTATCCAGCCCTCCAGGAGCTGTGATGTGGTGCTAGGTGGATGAGAAGGAGGTCTCTCCTCCTCCCTCTCCTCCAGCTCATACTTGTGCCCAGCTGGCTGGATGCTCTCCTGATGTTAGAGATTAGGTCCAACCCCCTCCAGGCAAGGAGGAACTTCAAGGGGATCCCTAAAGGGATGCTTTAATCACTGAGATGTTGCATAAGGAGAGGGAGGAGGGTGTCTTTGGGAAGAAAGGACCTTTTCTTTTTTCTTGAAAAAAGGTACTAGGGCAAAGCCCAGCAGCAGTTTCAAGACCTAGTGAGACCTCCAGAGTGACAAACCCTGCCCGAAGAGACACACTCATCTCTTAGACCTTTAACTACAGTTGTCTTTTCACCATTTACTACCAGCTGGCTTACGTGAGTCTGCATCTATTACTCTCGAGATGCCTCTGTTTTGGGTCTGGGTGCCTGTTGAGGTGGCTGCTTGAGGCAGATCCAGCTCCTCTAACACCTCCTTCATCATAATACGATTTTGTTTGTTTGTTTTAAACATTCTGACACTTTTTAAATGATGAGCTCCTCTGTATAAAACGCTGGAAGCTGCAGCACATTCGACACCAGCATTCGCTTTTGCCACATGCTTTGCACTTAACACTAGGGATGTTGTGTAGAAGGTGGTGCTTATCCATACCTATTGCTCATGCAGATGCACGGTGTTCCACAGCATCTCAAAGGAGAAATTCAAAGAGTTTCTTGGCAAAAAATGTTTTATCTTCTTTGGTGAGATGCTCTCTGCATGAGCATCAAGTGTTTCAGACCTGTTGGTGGAGGACCCTTTTTTCACAGGACGTGTTCTGGGCTTGGTCTGTTGTGCAGGACAAGAGCAGATGATGGCTTTGATTAGCATTTTCAGGAAAGACCAAGAATAACCCTTTCATCATGTTAGATAATACAGCTTAGTATCAAGCACCCCTTAAAATCATGATTGCACACAACACAGTGCATTTGTATTTGTAAACTTTGGGAGGAGTTGATTGTTTTTATTATAAACTCATGTGGGCAATGGCAAAAGATAAAATTACTGCATGTCACCTCCAGCCTGTCAGAGAAAAAGTTTTCTCTCCCAGATGGTTTCTTTGGGGAAATGACCACAAAGAGGCACCCAGGCCTTCATGGGACTGTAATTTAGCCATTTGCTCTGTAACTGGGGGAAGAGGTGCTCAAGCCCGGAGAGGACTTGGTGCCTAAACTCTGAGAGTAGGTAAGGGCAGAAAGAAAGGAAAGCTCCATCTTTGATCTCAGTGAGGTGCTAATTTGTGAGCTTTGGGGGTTGTTAGGGCCTTAGGAAGCGAGTCTCAGCACATACCCAGGGTGCTTATCTGCCAGGGAGTTAATGACGCATCACTATCTCCACACTCAGCCATTTACCCAAGCGTTTGAAGACCAGCCTACGTGTCAATGAAGGCATTAGAGTGGACACCTTGAGCCCATCAGGTTTATCAGACCACTGCTGACAGGAACAGTAGGTGACACTGAGCCAGGGAGGAAACTTCAAAGTTTTGTGGGTTGAAATCTTGCACTGAAGACAAACAATCTTTGCTGCTGGGGCCAGGGACAAACAGCCAGGTGGGGTGGGCAGCTGGGAGATGAAAGGCTCATCCCCTCAGCCCTGCCACCCGAGCTGCTCTTCATTCATGAAGGGGAGAGCTCCTTTTAATGGAAACTCATCTCGGCCCTCCTGAAAGCTAGGGTGTTTGAAAAGGAGGAAGGAGAGGATTTGAAGTGGATGAAGAGAGGAGAAGTGACCTGCTGCTTGGGCAAACACAACAGCCAAGCAAAGGAACGATCATTTGATGTTGTTGTTGAGGGATAAAATACAGCGTTTATTTCCAAAGCATGGGTTGCTCTCTGTGGCAAACCCATGAGGAGGGAACAAGGGAAGAAGAAAATAGAAGTAGAGGCAATTTGCCTAACCCTTCTCTGTTTTTCCAGATCCCAGTTGCTCCAATAGATGCTATTGCCTCCCCTACAAACCTCACCTCTCCTACCCCTTCAGACCTCCACCATCATAACTACCACTATTAAAACTTACAACCAACTTGAAAATGCCACTGAACCTAAAAACTGTATGGTTGCTGTCAGAATTTTCACTCTTAAGAAAATGAGATGTTTGTATAGAGAGTAGTGAGGTATTATTTTCATGGTGAGGTAAAATACTTATCCTTGAGATAAGGATTAATGTTTGATTCAGTGAGATTTACACCTTATGTTTTGTCTCCCTAATGTGATGTCAACTAACAGGCATTTAAATTTAAAAACATATATAACTGATATTTCACCTTTATCTGTACTCCATGCTGTTGAGAACAAATACTTAAGGACCAACTGAGTTGATCCTGGTTGCACATTTTAAAACTCTGGGCAATATAAGTCTGAATAAATTTCTCAACAACATCCCCAGACATGGAGCTACTTTTAAGAGATGTGGAATCATAGAATCATCTTGGTTGAAGGAGACTTTTAAGATGTCCAAGTACAACTGTTAACCCAACACTGCAGTCACCATTAAACCATGTCCCTCAGCACCACATCTCCATGTATTTTAAACCCCTCCAGGGGTGGTGACTCCACAACTGCCCTGGGCAGCCCGTGTCAGGACTTGACAGCCCTTTCCAGGAAGAATTTTTTCCTCATGTCCAACCTAAACCTCCTCTTGTGCAACTTGAACACATTTCCACTTGTCCTATCTTGTCCTAAGAAGTCACCATTAAAGATCTGACATCTGTATTTATTTGCTCATGAAGTACAGAGTCATGCAGTTACCCAGGATGCTTGCAACCCAAATATTTCTCCAGCTAAAACTGATTTTTTTCCTCTTTAATGTCAGTCATTTAATTAACTGCCTACACCATTCGATTGCAACACGCTGGGAGTGGAAGAAGCAACACAATGAATGTCACACTTTCCAAAGGTGTGAGATAAGGTGCTGCAAAGGCAGCAGAGCTGGTAGCAGGTGCTATCAACTTCTGAAGCCATCTCAATGCCAAACTGGACTGGAAGGAGCACCTCTGCCCTCTTCTGGGACAGTCACAGCCTGACTTGATCTCCACAAAAGTTTAAAACCCCTTGAATACACACCACCACTTGTGATTTTTATTGCTTCACTGGGTAAAAAAACTGGCTGATAGCTCAGCCCAAAGAGTGGTGGTAAGTGGGGCTGAATTCGTTGGTGGACAGTCACAAGTGGTGTTCCCCAGGGCTCATTGTTGGGTTAAGTTCTCTGTAATATCTTTATCTGGACAAGGGAATCAAGGGCACACTCAGTAAGTCTGCAGATGACATCAAGATGGGTGGAAGTGTTGATCAGCTCTAGGGTAGGGAGGCTCTACAGAGGGATCTGGGCAATCTGGATTAACGGGCCAAGGTCATTGGGATGAGGTTCAAAAAGGCTAAGTGCTGAGTCCTGCACTGGGGTCACAACAACCCCATGAATACTCCAGGCTTGGGACAGAGTGGCTGGAAAGATGCCTGGTGGAAAAGGACCTGGAGGTATTGGTTGTTAGTAGCTGAATATGATCCAGCAGTGTGCCCAGGTGGCCAAGAAGGTCAATAGTATCCTGACCTCTACCAAAAACAGTGTGGCCAGCAGGACTAGGGCAGAGGTCATACCCCTGGACTCAGCTCTAGTGAGGCCACACCTCAAATCCTGGGTTCAGTTTTGGACCCCTCACTCCAAGAAAGACATTGATGTGCTGGAGCTTATCCAAATCTGGTGAAGATTCTAGATCACAAGTCTTGTGAGGACCAGCTGAACAACCTGGGGTTGTTTAGCCTGGAGAAAAGGAGGCTCAAGGGAGACCTTGCTCTCTTCAACTCCCTGAAAGGAGATTGGAGCGAGATGGGGGTTGGTCTCTTCTCCCAAGGAACAAGCAGTAGGATGAGAAGATCTGCCTCAAATGCCAGGGAAGGTTTGGGTTGGACACTAGAAAAAAACATCTTTCCTGGAAGAGCGGTTTAAGCATTGAACCAGGCTGCTGAGGGCAGTGGTGGAGCAACCATCCCTGAAGGGATTTTAAAGACATGGAGATGTGGTGCTGAGGGACATGGTTTAGTGGTGACCTGGCAGTGCTGCATTCACAGTTGATGATCATCATAGAATCATAGAATATTAGGAGTTGGAAGGGACCTCGAAAGATCATCCAGACCAGCCCCCCTGCCACAGCAGGATTCCCTAGACCAGGTCACACAGAAGCACATCCAGTCTTAAAGGTCTCCTTCAACCAGGATGATTCTAAGGTTTTGTGAGCAGGACAGCAGCTATGATGGTGTGTATATTAAAGCTTATAACTGCTGCACAAAATCTGTGCACTGCAATCCCACACATGCTTTGGGATTTGTTGCCTTTGTTGGGGGGCCTCAGGCTAAACACAGAGAAGTGGCACAGTGCAACCCCCCCTAGAAGTCCCTCTAAAAGTTTTAAAGGAAGTCTCTCAAAAAGCCAGTGCATCCTTTCCTTTGGCTATCAGCAGGCATGGAGCTCATCCACGCTTCAGTGCACATCTCTGTTGCACTCACTTGTGGTCCAGCCTTGCTTCTTCTCTCTTCTTTTTTTTATTGCTGCCTTTAATTTGTGGCCATTCAGTAACTGCTAGTTGCAGGCCTGCTGGGCTCAGCCCCCATTACAGAAGCTGTTCCCTGCAACCACAACCATTTTAGAAAAATCAGGCTGTGATGGAATATTTACTCTTTGATTGTTTAACAACATCTGAGAATTCAAGCAATTCCCGTTAAGACCCCGAGGAATGTGGAGCCGGAGAAGGAAAAGCCATGCCAGACCAACTCCTTTTCATTTCTGTAGGACTGTGGAAACTGGAGCCAAAGAAAAGCTGGGATAACGAAGTGCATGGTGGTTTCAATTAGCTGCAGGCAGACACGTTTCTGGAATGTGGGGCTGGTTGTATTTGTTTAATGAGGAATATATATGGAATGGTGTGGGTGGGTGCATGAGATCGTCCCTAACGCATCCATAGCACACAGGGAATATAAGGAATGTTGCTGCAATATCACAAAGTGGCCACATCAGGGATGGAGTGACAGTGCTGTGCTTTTCTCAAGGGAAATGTCTTTGTAGAGTATTTTGGGGTAGACTCTTTGGGTTTGTCTCTAGAGCATCAGGGAAGGAACGTTTTTGGAAGAGTATTGCCCACCATCATGCACTTGCAGGAGAGATGAGCACAGGGCTGGGTGTCACACCTGGAGCACTATGCAAGTTTGCCTGGTGAGATAGTGCACAAAACTCCTGGAGTGCCAAATAGTGTTGACACTGTCTGTGTTTTCTCCTTGCCCACCATTACACCATGCAGATGGGAGTACACCTCTTCCAGGGCTGAAGGAGACGTATCCACTGGCATGTTTACAGAAGCAGAGGACCATCAGCCTGGGACAACTAGCCCTTGTGGTCAGAAACTATCAAGCAAAGAAATTATTGGAGGGAACATTTGCCCTCCATACCCCAAATATTCCATGCTGGTCAGTTCAAGGCTTTTAGTACAAAAGACCAAAAGTCATGAAAACTTGATGGTGTTTTCATCCCAAAATTAGCGTGAGCAGGACAGAGTCCTTGGGCTAAGCCAGCAGCCCATCTCTTGCTGTCACTACAGCAGGAGGGCAAACCCCCAAGCAAACCAGCTAAGATGGAAAGGATGGGAAAAAGTCCTGGTCTCTGCAGAAAGTGGCAGACATCTGGGGTTCATACAGTGCATGCACACATACATTTACATATATATATGATGTAATAAACAATAATCAAATCTTTGTCCCATACTGGGGGATATCACAAGCCACAAACACAAAGGGACAAGCTTTAGTGTTGATCTGCCAACTCACCCTTCCTCCAGACACATCCTCTCTCACATCAATCATGGGTTGGGAACAGGTCACACTCCTTGGCCCCAGAGCCATTGCAGAAGACCACCATGAAGATTTCATAATTGTTTTGTTTAATGATGTTTTACAGCTGTGATTATTCTGTGGTGTATTTCTCAGTTATACCAGTAACACTAGCTGCTTTCTCTGTGATTTCACTTCACTTAATATGCAACTTGGTCAAGAGGCAAATACACCTGGGATTGAATCCTGCACCCAGGGATTTCACCAGGAGCAGCAACAGGCACTTTGCAGGTTGCAGTGTCCTCTCTGCCCTGTTGCTCTTGTCTTGATAGGCCTGCCTGAATTGTCTGGAAACCCATCAGACACATCAGTAGGGAGCTTGCAAGCCACCTCTGAAGTATTCCTGGTCCAATAATTACAACTCTGAAGCATACAGCCATGACAGCAAGCCACTAAAATATGCCACAAAATGTGTTACATTGAAATCAAAATGCAAAAGCATTTTGTGCTGTAATAAGATCTCTTTCAGACACAGCAGATTTGAGGCAGGTTTCTAAAGCTGGCTTATTGGTATGATATTCTTTTACTCTCCATAGGACACCACTACCGTTTAGATTTGACCTAAAATCTTGACCTCTTTCCATCCCAGCCTGAAACCTATGGCAAAGCCCATCTCTTGGACAGAGAAACTGTGTGAACAGGAGGGGTAGACACTCCCTCTTAGTCCTTGCTGCTGTCATCAGCACATAAGCTTCAAGGCTGGAACACTAGCCAGGCTCTGTCAACTGCAAAGCACCACCGTGCCACAGACTTGCCATGAGGTAACCCCACTGCTTTTGGTCATCATCACAGGTTGAGGAGGTCAGAGCATCCAAAGGTCCCATCTTGCCTAAAGATGCAACTGGCCTAGTACTTTCAGTATCATTTCCCTCTCTCATCATACCACTTCTAAATTATATAAAGAAACTCGCAGCTTGCAGCTCCTGCCATGGTGAGCTGCTCCTTTATTAGCCTTTTCCTTTCTGGTGCAGGAGCCAAGAACAAGAAGGAGTCAAGTCCATCGTTATTGGGCTCTGTAGAAACTCCAGCATCTGGTGCTGTGTCTTGTGGCATCCTTTCAAAAGACCAGCCAGGCAGCTGTTAAGCACATGTGCAAAGGGAAAGCTCTGCTGGTTAGCTAAATAGGCACAAGAATAAGAGCTTTTACCCTTGGCAGCACCATCTTGACAGCACTCTGCCGCTGCTCCACTCTGGTGAGGTCACATCTGGAGTACTGAGTCCAGTTCTAGGCTCCCCAGTTCAAGAGGAACTGCTGGACAAGGAATGACTAGAGAGAATTCAGCAGAGGCTAAGAAGATGATAAGGGGACTGGAGTATCTCTATGAGGAGAAGCTGAGAGACCTTAGGCTGTTTAGGCTGAAGAAGAGTGGACTGAGGGGATCTGCTCAATGCTTATCAAGACCTAAAGGGTGAAGGTCAAAAGAATGGGTCCAAACTCCTCCAGTGGTACTGTGATAGGATAAGAGGCAGTGGGCACAAACTGGAACCCAGGAGGTTCCACCTAAACATAAGAAAGAACTTCTTTGTTGTGAGGGTGCCAGAGCACTGTCCCAGGTTGCCCAGAGAGGTTGTGGAGTCTCCTTCTCTGGAGAGATTCCAAACCCACCTGAAGGTGATCCTGTGCCACCTGCTCTGGGTGACCCTGCTTTAGCAGGAGGGTTGGACGAGATGATCTCCAGAGGTCCCTTCCAACTCCCACCATGCTGACATTTACCCAGATGACAGGTCTAAAGTCAATTCTTTTTCTCAGAGAAGCACTGGTGTAAGGAAGGCTGGTGGTAAGACAAGGTATGCTTCAGGAAGAAACTTGTATCTGCTGAGAGCTTGAGCTTTGTATGTCTGCCAGGGCTGAGAACATGTGAATCTTGTTCTCTTTCCTTGGTCTCTTTTCACTATTGCCTGCTTTCCTCGTTCTCCAAACCCTGGAAGGACAGAGCACACCCAGCACATAGAGCACCTGGGTGGCAGGTGAAGCAGGCAGGAGGCAAACAGTTGCCTTCAAGAAGACTTTCCCTACTTTCCCTCTCACTCATGCCTTAGGTTTCCCAAGTTGTGCCATGGGAAGTTTAGATTGGGTATTAAGAAAAATGTCATCCCTGAAAAGTTTGTCAAACCCTGGACTGGGCTGCCTGGGGCAATGGTGGAGTCACCATTGCAGAGGGACATAGTGTAGTGGTGACCTAGCAGTTCTGGTTAACAGCTGGACTTGATGATCTTTAAAGGTCTTTTCCAACCTAAATGATTCTATGATTCTATTCCCACCACAATGATCTCTTGGAGGAGTTGATATCCGACTTTCAGCTCCTCAGAAGATCAGAATGGCCCAGCTTTCCCTGGCTTGGTGGAGAAAACCTTGCCTTTAGCTCTCCATCCTGAAAAGTGTTTGGTAGGGACAAAACCATGTTTTCCCCAGGGGGTAGGGGTGAAATTTGCAGGATCCATGCCCAAGCGTGCGCTTCAGCCCCTGCAGGATGTGGGGTTTGCATCACCAAAAATAGACATTGGGAGAGAAAAAGCCTGGAGCCTGCTCTCACTTTCACTGCTTTAATTCTTACAGCCCTAATTTGGGCAACCCCAACCCTGCTTTGCACAGCAGGTACGGCTCTGCCTTGCGAGGGCTTATTGCCCCAAAACCCAGCCTCTCCCTGATAGGCAGACAGGGGTTGGTCCCTCCTGTCCTTTCAGCTCTCTTCGGTGGAGGACAAAATGCACATGCTTATCATCCTGACCCGATGGAGTTTGGGAAAAGTGCTAGAACTAATGTCAACAGAGAATTACACTATCAGAGCTGCATGTGGTGTTATAATTACACAAGAATGCAGCTCGGCTGCGGGTGCATCACATGCGCCTCCCTGTCGCCAAATTTGCAGATGTTCAGTCTTACTTTTATTAAGCATGACAATGCCCAGCAGGATCTATTTTCTCTGATTATACTCAAACAGAGAGGAATATTAAAAGGCAGGATAATTAAAAATATATGCCTAAACAAAGGATGTGTCTATGATTCTTTTTCCTAGCGCCTTTGAAATAGTTCAAATTTCTCGGCTGGCTCGTGTGTACAGGGAACCAAAAGGATGTCTTAAAGTCAGACATGTGTCTTCATTCTGTTTAATGTGCCAGAACAAAAACATAGCTCGAGACCACCATGAATCGATTTTTAAGGGATGGCTCCTCATTCCACTCTGCCAGACTCCAGGGCAGATCTTGCAGCTAAGACATAATTATTTCCTACAAGAAGCAAAAGAAAAAAAAAGAAGAAAGGAGATAGAGCCTATCTGCTGAGTTTTATGGTGGGGATGTTGCATGGAGAGTGTGACCTCAGTTCAGGTACTAACTTTGTGTTATTAAGCATTATTTTTTAAAAGCAGATGCTTAGAGGAGCATGTGTGTAGAGATGCTTTGCAGAAAGTCTTTGCAAGCAGTATTCCATCACACTTTCTCTGACACTTACGAGTTATGAAATAATTGTCATGCTCCAAGATTTTTTTTGCAGGAAAAGGATTTGTGGAAAGCAAATAGCCTGATTCCAGAGGAGAGACAGACAGTTGGTGACAGGCTAGGGGATGGGAAAGGTAAAGGCACAAGTGGGACCTGGAAAATTAAACTCAGAATTGATGTGTTAGATGCTGGAAAAGGGAACCTCAGTCCAAGAAAGATGTATTATGTGAATGCACAAAAATAAGGGGCACAAGTGTCCTAACCCTTCACAAGTTAGACTTTCCAAACATGCACACTTTCAGGATGCAGTAAAGAGAGAGCAGAGGGGCTGGGAGTAGCATAGCACCAGGCAGAAGAGGTGTTGCTGCTTTCAGACCAGCGGATGGTGGCAAGGATGATTGGAAGGATGTGGGATGAGATGCCAGAGGATGGGATTCTAGATAGCTGTGTCTCAGTGGGTAGTGCTGGATGCTGCCTGTGGAGGGAGAGCCAAAGCTCTGACTTGTGGGAATCCACCTCCACCCCAAGAACCAGCCACTCCAAACCAAAACCAAGCCAAATAATAGGGTATCTAGGATTGTTAGCACTGAAGATGTTGGAACTCTGATTTTTCCCTTCAAACACAGCTCTGAAAAATAGCCTAAGAGTCCCAAATCCTCATTCAAGACTTGGCCTCTTTTTTAGCAAACCTTGAATGAATGAGTCCATACATCCACTGGTGCTCAGCCCCAAGGAAGCCACCAGAACATAGTGTCTGATGCAAAGAGTAATCAAAAAGGTAAAACCAGCTCAGAAATAGGTCTTAGTGCATAAAGCTGAGCCTTGAACACAGATCTTAAAAATCTGCAGCCTGCTACCTTATCTAAGGGGTCCTAAACACTTCAGGCACCTCAACTGTGATCCAACATCCCCCCAGGCACCCTGGGCTCAGGTGAGACACTTTGGAGTTAAAACTCAGGTGAGACTCTTTGGAGTCAAACATTCCAGGAGCCCTCAGGGCAGGAGCCTAGATGGTCATCTCACCCCAGGGCTCTAAGAGTTTCATCCTAAGAGATATTCCAGTCCTCTCAGCATGGCTTTATCATCTGCTGGATTCTCTCCAGTAGTTCTTTGTTTCTCTTGAACTGGGGAGCCTAGAACTGGACCCAGGACTCCAGAGGTGGCCTCTCTAGGACAGAGTACAGGGGGAGGAGAACCTCCCTTGACCTGCTGTTCACAGCTGTCTTAATGCACCCCAGAAGACCATTGGCTGCCTTTGCCACAAATGTTGCTACATGTTACACATGTTGCTGTCTCATGGTGGATTTGTTGTCCACAAGCACTCCCAGGTCCTTCTCTGCAGAACTGCTTTTCCAGCAGGTGAGCCCCTAACCCATCCTGGTGCATGGGGTTATTATTTCCCAGGTGCAGGACCCTACACTTGCCCTTGTTGAACTTCAGGAGGTTTTCTCCCCCAAATCTCAACATTTCCAGCTTTAACTGAATGGCAGCACAGCCTGACAGGTGTCAGCCACAACTCCCAGTTTTTTATCATCAGCAAAATTGCTGAGGGCTCACTCCATCACTTCATCCAGGCCACTGATGAAGGTGTAGAATGCTACCCACTATTTGTTTGCTCGATTATCCCCCTATAGAAATAGTAATTGCTCAACATTATGGATGCTCTAGGGGAAGACTATACACTGTGCAACTGGAGGATCCTATGAGAGCATCAGAGGAGGCTTGAGGAGCTGTGAAATGCCAGGTAAGGCTGCCTTGGCTCTCAAGAGGAGCAGGAATATGGTCTGAGAAGTCCAGCCACAGCCAGAGGTGTTCTTGCCTCTCTGATGTCAGACCTGCTCACCTTATTCAAGCCAGATCCCTTCTACTGTGAGGTGCTGGCTGGTGAAATGCTCTGGCTGCTTCAGAAGCAGTCAGCATGCCACAGGTTTTGGCTTCAGTCCCTTTGTCACGTTGAAAATGTAATCCCAGAGAGATGGGGAGCTGGGTACCACCATACCTCACCACAGTCATCACACTGAAGGAGATGGCTGTGGTCTTAGGAGGTGCAGGGCATGGCTCCACAGGAGGGATGCAGGCAGGTTTTAGCTGTTTGTGTTCAGTAAAATGATCTGGAAAAACCTGTGGAGTCGTTCTAGTTGGTGCCTAGTACTTGCCAGACCTCTCCCAGCATGAATATCTATTCCCATGGCCTTGAATGGTCTTGAAGGACCTCCAAGACCATTGTAGTCAAATGGCATGAAGATGAGCCTGTCCTTCCACATCCTCCTGAGCTTCACCAGCTTACAGAGGAGGATAAGGGTAATGGTATGCTCCATAAATCTGGGAAACATCTTTGGGGTGTGTGACCTGACGTGAACATAGCCAGAGGTTAGAGATGAACTACCAGTGTATTGCAAAGCAATAATTCTCCTAGACATCATATAAAACACATAAACATGTTAAAGAAAACAGTGCAAAGGCTTTGCATTTCTCCTGGCTTGTTGGAGTAACACTGGGCTTCCTTGAGGAATGGCAGGAAACTGCTGGGAAAAATGGAAACAAGTTGCATGGAAGAAACCAAAGCTAATCACATCGCTGTGAACATGATTCCAGCTTGAATTTCACATGTAGCTTGAAAGATATGATCATATTTTCTAATGTGGAGTTTAAAAGTAATTGAAAACACATCAGCTTCATTAAACTGAAGCTGGGTGGCAAGGGAAAATATAACATGCTGGGTGGAAATGCTGCTGCTAGGCACAGCTGTGCCTAGAAGAGGAGATGCTGCTGTCCTTGGTCGGTGATGTTACGTAGAAACTTTTAAGGGAAGGAAGCAAAGTCATGAGCAAACTGCAAACCTTAATAGAAGACTTCTAAAATAAGCTCAATGATTGTTCCATTACCCCAGCACTCAGGTGCAGCATGTTCTTGCTGTGTGCCAGGAATGGAGTGAAAGCTGCTCCAGGATTGTGAGTTATAGGAAGATCGTCTCTCTGCCGTTTGCTGCCGTCAATACAACAGCTTCTCAGTCTACTCTGGCTCTTCAGGAAAAGGTGTTGTTTGTACAACAAGCATGTTTTGTCCTGTAAATAATAGTAATAATTAAAAATAACCCCTCCTTAATTAGTCTTAGGCCAAGGGAGGAAGTTGCACAGCATCAGGCCCATGCAAAGCATGTTTGTGATTATTTCCTATGCAGACCATCTCCATGCTGGGTAAGGAATGGACTGATGGGTGAGCTTAGAGAGTAGTGATGAACAGAGTCAAATCCAGCTAGCCACCAGTCACAAGTGATGTTCCCCATGGCTCAGTGTTGGGACCAGTTGTAACTAGACCACTTTATAATGTATGATAGTGGCATTGCAGAATGATGTGCTTTCCTATTTGTTGGCGGAGGGGGAGAAGATGCAAACAAACACAATAAAATCCAATTGCACAAAATTCCTTCTTTCCTTTATTTCTCTCCAGAGCATAGGATCATAGAATCATTCAGGCTGGAAAAGAACTCAAAGATCATCATGTCCAACTGTCAACCTATCGCCACGATGCCACTAAACCAAGTGCCGCATCTATACACTTTTTGAACCCCTCCAGGGATGGTGACTCCATCACTACCCTGGGCAGCCTGGGCCAATGCCTAACAACTCTTTCAGTGAAGAAATTTTTCCTGATACCCAATCTAAACTTCCCATGGTGCAACTTGAGGCCATTTCCTCTAGTCTTATCACTAGTAACCGAGGAGATGAGATTGACGCCGAACTTGCTACAACCTCCATTCAGGTGGTCGTAGAGAGATAAGGTCTCCCCTGAGCCTCCTCTTCTTCAGACTGAAGAACCCCAGCTCCTCAGCTGCTCCTCATAAGACTTATTCTCCAGACCCTTCACCAGCTTCATTGCCCTTCTCTGGACATGCTCCAGCACCTCAATGACTTGTAGTGAGAGGCCCAAAAGTGAAACCAGGATTCAATGTTCAAGCAGCATTACTTCTGGCTTTTATTTTTTTTTGAATTTCATCAATTTAAATTTCCTTCATAGTGGAGGATGTCAAAACTTTCCACTGATTATATCATTCATATACTCAGTAAGTACTCATCTTTCTAACACTCTCCCCAGAACCTGGACTTAGGCAGCACCTCTCAAAGAGCTCCTTCACACAGTCCTGGAGTTCAAGTTCGAGGTGGCAAAACTTTGCGGTGCTTGAGGTTTTGTGAATTTGGCAAAGTCTGCTTCAGGTTCGCAGAGTTCAGTTACTAATTTAGGGCAGAAATGTGTATCTCACCACCATTCCAAAATCATATTATATCCATCCAAGGTACACAGTTGACAAAAACACAAACATATTTTTCTACTTCGGGGCGAGCAGAACACCTCTCGCAGTGCAAATAGATGCTCTGTTTATTGACTTATGTATATATAGTTCCCCCCCCCACGCTTTCTGAAATGCGTGATTTTTACTTCACCTCTTCTCTAGGGTTTTTCCCTTAACTTCCCTTCACCTTTTCTGTTTTTCAGAATTTAAGTGAAAAACAAAGCCAACTCCAATTTGGTTTCTGGTGAGGCCGCATCTGGAATGTTGTGTCCAGTTCTGGGCCCCTCAGTTGAAGAAGGAGAGGGAACTGCTGGAAAGAGTCCAGCACAGAGCCACCAAGAGGATTCAGGGGGTGGAACATCTTCCTGATGAGGAAAGGCTGAGGGGGCTGGGTCTCTTTAGTTTGGAGAAGAAGAGACTAAGGGGGGACCTCATCTATGCTTTTAAGTATGTGAAGGGTGAGTGTCAGGATGATGGGGTCAGGCTCTTCTCAGTGAAGCCCAGTGACAAGACAAGAGGAAATGGTTACAAGTTGAAGCATGGGAGATTCTGTGTGAATACGTGTAGAAATGTTTTCCCATTTGAGGTGCCAGAGCCCTGGCCCAGACTGCCCAGAGAGGCTGTGGAGTCTCCTTCTCTGGAGGTATTCAAAACCCGTCTGGACACGCTTCTGTGTGACCTGGTCTAGAGAATCCTGCTGTGGCAGGGGGGTTGGACTAGATGATCTTTTGAGGTCCCTTCCAACTCATAACATTCTGTGATTCTGTGATTCAGTGACTAGATAAGATTGAACAGATTGTAGCTATGGGGTATGTTCAGATCCTGTTTCTTCCCCCAGATATAGAAGGAAATCAAATGAAGATGAGCTTACATACCTGTGTAAAGGGTCAGGGTTGGGCTAGCCAATAGAGGACTGATAGATGCTCTCTACGAACCCCTCTGCCTTCCCAAGTGGAAGAGAAAGGGAATAAGGCAGAAAGATTTATAGATTAGAAAAGAAAAGTAAAACTACTTTATTGAAAATAATAACAATAAAATTAAACATATAGAAAATCAGTATCGAGCCCAACCCCCTGATGTGGCAATCACACCACCATCACCACTGATGCTGTGGCAGGCACTGGAGAAGTCCCAGACTGGTCTCAGAGGTAGATGGGAATCAGATTCCAGAGCTGGATTCGGGAGCTGGATTTAGGAACACATGGATCAGGATTGAAGGCAGGATGGACTGAGTTCTCATCAGACACTGACCAGTGAAGAAGGGGCTTGACCCTTTTGATCCCTCAAGCTTTATAGTGAATATGATGTATGCGGAATGAAACCCCTTGTTGGTCAGTTTAGAATCACTTGGCCTGTCCCTTCCTCTCCACAGGTGACACCTCCTACTTGCTGCACCCCCACATGACACACAAGATTTAGTAGTGACCTTGGTCTGCACACCAAACCTTGGTGCTAACTCTAAACATCAAGTGTTCTCAGTGCTAGCAGCAGACACTCTCTGTGAGAACATGCTGTTAACTGCAGATAGAGCATCACTGAGAAGAGACTGAGCTGAGAAGTAAAAATCACTGAACAAAATTAGTTCTGTTCTAGCTCAAACTAGGACAGCCTGGAAGAAATTTTTTCACAGTGAGGGTGACAGAGCACTGGAACAGACTGCCCAGAGAGGTTGTGGAGTCTCCTTCTACGGAGGTATTCAAAACCTGTCTGGATGTGTGAGCTGGTCTAGGGAATCCTGCTGTGGCAGGGGGGTTGGACTAGATGATCTTTCGAGGTCCCTTCCAACTCCTAACATTCTGTGATTCTGTGTGATTCTGTGAAGTTAGATCTCACAAAGAAAAATGAAGAAAACAAACATGCATGCTAAGCCTTTAGCTTTTTCACTCAACACATCCACTGAAAAGTAAAACACTGGTTCAGCCAGGGCTGGCTCAGTTCACCCCATGATTTTTCCTTCATGTATTTCTCTTGGTTTGAGAGCCTACACCATACGCCCCAAAGGGAACTGAAGTGACTCTAAAACATATCCCCTGTCACACCACCAGCAGCACTTGTACTCAGCACCAACCATTAATCAAGGCAGATGCCACATGCTTTTTTTTTCCTGCTCTGAAAAATTATCAGTCATTTCAGGATCTGGAAAGCCTCAGAACTGGACCAAGGATCAAGATATTTTTTCACTTTAATTTGATGGTGGAGATGGTCCCATCCTACGTCATTGCAAGGGAGCAACCAACCCAATGGAGTTGAAGGGACATGTACCCACATACCTACAGCTTGTCCAAGGAGTTGTCAGGGCTGACATATTTATTTGAGATGTTTGCATTTAAAGGGGTCTGCCACGTGTTTTCTGAAGGGAAGATGCTCCAGTGGAAGTGGTGTGAGACAGGGGATGATTCACAACTTTGTTTGGCTCTGTTGTTTTCACAGTCAGTTCTGCAAGCAATATATCATCTCATGGCTTAGATAGGGCTATGTCCTCCTCTGTCATGAAGAGTCTCCATTGCCTCTCTTGGTATTGTGGCTGCCAAACCCCAGCCTGTTGAAGGAAGCAGAAAGTAATTAAGCCAGAAAGTCAGAGCATTGCCTTCCTTTTCCTCTTCAAGCCAACTTGTCTTTCTGAACTGACCAGTTACCTCATGCACTGTGATTTCAGGGCTGATACAAGTTCAAATTGCCTACAGAAACCTGTGCCCTTTCTTCAGAAGATAATAAGTACCAGACCTCAGAGCTTCTGCTGAAAAAAGGAGAAAAGGTCCTGTCTGCTCCCTGTCCCCTTGTGTGCCTGTGTGGTCACTGGAGAGCAGATGGACCACACACACCAGTATACACCTCATGATGGCACATGCCACATCAAGAAAAGATGCTGAGGGGACTGGAACATCTCTGTGAGGAGGAAAGGCTGAGAGCCCTGGGGCTGGTTAGCTTGGAGAAGAGCAGATTGAGAGGAGATCTGCTCAATGCTGATCAATACCTAAATGACAGGGTCAAGAGAATGAGACCAAACTCTTTTCAGTGGTGTCTAGCGAGAGGACAAGAGGCAATGGGCACAAAATGGAACACAGGAGGTTCTATCTGAACATGAGGAAAAACTTCTTCCTTGTAAAGGTATCAGAACACTGGTCCAGGCTGCCCAGAGAGGTTGGTGGTGTCTCCTTGTCTAGAAAGATTCCAAAACTGCCCAGATGTGAACCTGAACAGCCTACTCTGAGTGTTCATGCTGGCTTGCACTCAGCAGAGCCCTTCTTGACTGCATGCAGCAGAGGGCAGGATTTTGGCCTGAGGGCATACAGTTATTCCTAAGCCAGCCTTCAAGCCTTTGTATAAAATGTCAGTGGTGGTGTTGTACCAGTCCTTCAAATCATTGGGGAATGTTTATGAGTATCTAAACAGTTATGTATTCCTAGTTCTAAAATGAATTGCACCTATAGGAAAATGGAATTGTCACTGTAGAGTTTCATAGAAAAAAATATCCATTTTAGCCTTGTGTTAAGAAAATGTGTTTCATCCTTAGAAATGTGCTGAGTATATTCTATTGCTACAGCAAAATTTCTTAGTAGAAGGAGGTGAAAGCTTTGGTGAGACTTTCTCACTTACTCAAAAATAAAAAGCTGAATTTTCTGCCATTTTCCACCAGTAACTTTTGTCTCTGTCTGCACTGAAGTCTGGAGGACTCTTAGCAGGACACTCTTTTGCCACTTGCCAAAAATGTTTCTGAAGTTCTGGCTCTTCCAGTGACAGCTCCTCAGACAACAGTGGTCAGTCAGATCTGAGCTGGTGAGAAGGTAAATGTGCACAGGAGAAGATGGGAAGGAGGCTCTCTCCAGTTGAAGGCACACAAAATGCTAACCAACTTTAACAGGAATAAAACCAGTCACTGATTTTGCTGCTCCAGCACAATTTGAAGTTTGTCTCATAATCCAAGGCTCCCTCTCCTGCAGCTCTAATTGCTTGAATCTTGGTTCATTAATATCTCTGCCTGACAACATGATTCAAGGAACATAATTAGCATGCAAGACTTCATCCTGCATAACTAGCAGGAGCTTTTGCTTAATGCTGTGAGTGATTCAGGTGAAGAATAGCCTTCTGTGACCTGTCATAGATAAAGGACCTCTATAATCAAAAATCTTACCCTTGATTTATACAAGTTGTTTGCTGAGGCTGAAAGGACTGACCCTCTTAATACCTGCTGTTACCAAGGGATTTCTGTGGAAGTTGATCTGGTTCAGTCAAAGACTTGCTGCTTCTAATAAGCTTTAGAAAAGCAGCAAGAAACAAACACAATCCTGTCTGAATGGATTTCTCCTACTCTCCATATTTGCTCCAGTCCTGGGTTATTAATTGCTGTGACTGTGATATGCTTTGATTTATTCAAATCAAAGCATGCTTCCTTGGCTTCAGTTGCTCTCAGTTTAACTTTAAATAGACATTGATACAAGACATAGTGATACAGAGAACATCTGGTTTTGATCAATGACATCCGGAGATGCATGGGACTACTGAAGGCAGAAACTTCCCAAATATCTGCAGGTTATTTTGCATCATAATACACACATTTATTTTACTTACAATACCAAAAGTGAAACAAAAGGATGGATTAAAATGTCCATTTAGTCACCTGGACATTGTAAGAATCAAAAAGGTTTTTTAAACAAAGACTGGGAGGCTGAGACTCACACAAATGAAGTCCCCAGGCACTACTCTGACCCTGCAAAGGACATTAAAGTACACATAATTATGGCTATATTGCAAAGCATATTGGTTGCATAATTGTTGATGCTTCCTCCTCAACTGGATACAGTGAAATGCAACCTCCAAACCCACAAAACTACCTAAAACACACTGAAAATTTACTCTCTTCAGGCAGGAACCTTGGGCAGTATTTTCCTCTGCTGGCTCTTCAGACCTGGTACAGCTCGAGGCAGGACGTGTTCCCTGTAACATCTGCTAAGCACAGCAAACTGGAGGACACATTTTCTACCATCTTCTAAATATCAAAGAATGGCACCCCACTATTAAAATGGCTATAGACTCAGGCAGAGGGCTCATGGCCAGGCTTCTCCCACACTTCAGCTTTAAAAAGACACTGCAACTCAATGAAGCCTCTTGCCAAAAGAGCATAGAAACTTAGAATTGTTTTAGTTGCAAGAGACCTTTAGAATCATCAAGTCCAACCATTAACCCAGCACTACCAGGTCACCACTAAACCATGTCCTTTAACACCACATCTCCACATCTTTTCAATCCCTCCAGGGATGGTGACTTTGCCATTTTCTGGGGCAGGCTGTTCCAGGGCTTGACAACACCTTCGGGGAAGAAGTCATTCCTAATGTCCAACTCAAGCCTCCCCTGGCACAACTTGAGGCTGTTTTCTCTTCTCCTACCACTTCTGAACCCAGAAAATGCTTTATTCTTTTCAAGGTGACAGAAAAAAAGGAGAATGATTGGGTGAAAATGCCTATTCCTTTAAGTGGTGATGAGCAAACAAATGCCCATTGAAATCTCCTTTAGGCAAGTAAAGAACCTTCATCGGTTTCCCCAGATCTGAGAAGAATGCTTCTCCATTGGGGGAACTGCCTTGTACAGTGATCATCTTCTGAGATGAAGCAGAGGTCAGGGGAGCATTTTGACTGTAGACAGATGTCTCTGAGTGCAGCACTGAGGAGCTGTTGTGGTTTAATTCTGGCTAGCAGCTAAGCCCCCCACACAGCCAAACAAGAGCTTCACATCGATGCCCCCGTGACCTTTGGTGATCATCAATTGTATGGTTCCTGTGCACACATTGCACCTCCAAGCCACCAAAGCCAGCATTGCTGAGAACAAAGGGTAGACAGAGCTATTTTAGACATAGAATCACAGAATCATTAAGGTTGGAAGAGACCTCTAAGATCAACACATGTCTCTCTTCTCTGACACAGAGACGTCTTCCATCACATGGCATCTTGAAAAGAGCAGATGAGGCTACAGAGGCTGCCAAACTCAGCTTGCTTAGCATCTTTCAGACACTTGCTTGGCTGATAATAGGCAATGCCAGAGGCTAATCAATACAGATGCATGTGTTAGTCCCACCTCTTCCCTGAATTTCCTTGTCTGTGAAGTGTATGTATTTATATAGGCTATATCTACTGCTCTGAGACTGAACTGTAGTGTTTCAGGGCTGAAAACCTGCTGTGAAGTTAAACAGCACCTGCTTGACACCTGGTCAGAGTGATAGACCAGAGCCTGACAGTTCAGTCACAAAAAAAAACCAACCCAGGTTCTAGAAAGATATGATGCTAAAAGGAAAACAAAAGGAAGATCAAATAAAATGCAGAATCAAAATACTCCCTCTGTTAAGGCCCACCCATCTCAGGTTGTTTTGTTCTAGCAGTGCCATAAGAGAATTTTCCCTTCAGAAAGACAGCTGCTGCAGGTTGATTTAACAACTGTACAGCTTTGGGCAGCAGCTACATCACCAAACACTGCTGGGTATTGTACAGATTGAGTGAACACAGATGCCTTACCTCAAATATTTAGAATAATTTTGGTTGGATGAGACCTTTAAGATCACTGAGTCCAACCATTAACACAACACTACCATGTCACCCTAAACCATGTCCCTCATCAACACATCTCCACATCTTTTCAATCCCTCCAGGGATGGTGACTCCACCACTGCCCTGGGCAGCCTGGTCTAGGCCTAGACAACCCTTTTGGGGAAGACATTTTTCCTCATGTCTAACCTAAACCTCCCCTGATGCAACTTGAGGCCATTTCCTCTTGTCCTATTGCTTACCTGGGAGAAGAGACCAACCCCCATCTCACTCCAACCTCCTTTTAGGAATTGTAGAGAGCATGTAGTCTCCCATGAGCCTCCTTTTCTCTAGGCTGAATGACTCCAGTAAAAAGAGACCTGCAAGCAAACTGGAAGATGCTCAAAATTTACTTTGTTCTAAGCTCAGGTAAAGTCTGTGGTGAAATCCAAGTTGTCTAAGAAGTCCCTCTATGGTTTTGGCAAGGAAGCTAAGGAAATGGTATAGGGAAAGCTCAGATTTCAATAATGGGAAGCAGACCAGGGATGTCTAAGTGGGGCAGGCCAGGTGCTAGCAAAACTTGGGGGTGGCTGAAACAATTTGCAGGCCACCTTGGAAAGGCTGCACAGGCTGATGGTAAGTATTCTTGCATTCTTCAAACACTGAAAAGCAGTCTGGGAATCAGTAGGAGCACTCAGTGACAAAGGTGTGAAAAGGGCCTCTCTGGGTTAATAAGGCTGTGCCAGGCAAAATAGTAACTGCATCACCTTCTCCTTCTGAAAGTACCAGAGATGTTACATGTGTACTCTGCAGCAGAGACTGCTCAGAGGAGCAAGGCCAGCTTGAATTACACCAGACAGATGTGATTAAACCCCAGGATTGAATGGCATCACTTGAAATTCCTGAAGGAATTTAGCTGTGAGACTGCAAAACTCCCAGCCAGAGTGTGTAAGCTGTCACTGCAAACTGCTGCTGTGCCAGGGCTGAGCAAGAGCCTTGCAGCTGTGGCATAAAGCCAGTCCTGTTGATGAGTGAGGAGAGAAGCAGGCATGAAACCTCTAAGGCTGGAGATGAGACTGAGTTCTTGTGGGTAGTCAAGTGATTTCCTGACAGTGAAAAGCTCCATAAGGATCAATCACCCCAGAGTGAAAGGGTAGAAAGGATGTAAAGGAGTGTCGGTGTAGATAAATATAAGCAACGATTTAAGGACAAACCAAACCAGAGCCAAACACACCTAGTGTTGAGCTCTGAGTTACAGTCAGAAAACATCCCAGAATTAACAGGGATGTTTTTCTAAAACCACAGTGTCAGCCTGGTAACAAACTTCTGGGACTTGTTGTCAGTGAATGCAGCACCAGTGGGTTCAAAAAGGGTTAGGCAAATTTGTGAGTGTCTATCTCCCCAGATACTGCAGATGGACCTTAAAAGTGTCCAGGCTCATGTGCTTGCCATAAAGAGGATTGCCAGTGACAGCACCCTGATGTGCTGCTGATGTGAGCACAGCATTTTCTTGTGTCTCAGATGGCACTCCTAAAGGCTCCCTCAGCTTTAATGAAGAACTCAGCAAAGCATAGTTACCCCTGTACCTCACTGGGTCAAAGCAAAGTCCTGCCTGGATTAGGAGTAACTTCTGACAGTAGTTGACAGCAGACACTGTTTTATTTGTGTTTGGCAAGTTCCTTCCAGTAAGTTTATGCATGACAAGTGTGATAGCTGAACTCTGACTTGGGAACCCTGCTGTACTTGTGAGGAGTTGCTGGGAGTGTGCCATCTTAGATCATTTAGAGCTACAGATTGTACTGGGAGCCAGAAAAAAGCAGAAGACAACTCAATGGAACTGAGCACAGATGAGCTGCATAGAGTTAAATATAAGTTACTGACAGAACTGATTCTGCTAGGTAGTTGCTGTAGACACTAATTAAACCATATAAATCCAGTTCTGCTGTTACAAGAGATGCATCAATGCACCAAGAATTAATCTCAAAGGCTTCTAAAGAAGGCTGCCTATATGAACACCTAAAAATCCATGAGCAGTACTGGCTAGAATTTTTCTCTGAAAATGAGAATCCCAGCATTGTGGGGGTTGGAAGGGACCTCCAGGGATCTAGTCCAACCCCTCTGCTAAAGCAGCATCACTCACAGCAGGTTGCCCGGGCTCACCTCCAGGTGGGTTTGGAATCTCTCCAGAGAAGGAGACTCCACAAGCTCTCTGGGCAACCTGGGACAGTGCTCTGCACCCTTACAGCAAAGAAGTTCTTTCTTGTATTTAGGTGGAACCTCCTAGGTTCCAGTTTGTACACATTGCCTCTTATCCTATCACTGGGCACCCTGAAAGAGTCTGGCCCCACCCTCTTGACCTTACCCTTTAGGTATTGATCAGCATTGAGCAGAACCCCTCTCAGTCTGTTCTTCTCCAGGCTAAGCAGCCCAAAGGGTCTCAGCTTTTTATCCTCACAGAGATACTCTAGTCCTCTCAACATCTTCCTAATCTCTGCTGGACTCTCTCCAGCAGTTCCTTGTCTTTTTTGAACTGGGGAGCCCAGAACTGGACCCAGGACACCAGATGTGGCCTCAGTGGGGCAGAATAGAGGGAGAGGAGAATCCCTCTCGACCTGCTGGTCAACCTCTTCGTAATGCACCCCTTTGAGAAGTGTTGTCATAATCAGTTTTTTAATACTTTTCCCCTCTGCTTTCACATTGCACTTCTTATGATTCACTTCTTTGTAATAAGCCTCCAAACTAAACAAAAGGGAAGATTTTTTTTTCAGTTGGTGCAAGAAGAGTGAACTGCTGGACACTTCCTTGCAGAGTCCCCTTTAAAAGGCCAAAGTTGCATAGAACAGCACTATCTATTTCCTACTGTACATGGCTCTTAAACAGGTACAGCACAAGATTCAGCCTAGGGCTTGGAGGATGTTCTAACTTGCAAAAAACAAGTGAGGAATAAGACAGCAAACATGCTAGTATCAGAGTCAGAGTATCCTGCAGTGCTCTGTACACTTGTGTATATATAAACACATGAGCAAGTCACTCACTTTGAGTGTAAAGTTTCCCAAATCATATGGCTTTAGATTTTTATGCTTATAAACAAATACTGAGTAAAAAAAAATCACATACTTGGCACAGGAAGAATCTGTGCTTTTTGTAGCTTACAAACTGTGTATCATGGTGTCTAACCAACAAGATAGATTAACACTTCAAATCCGAGTAAGGACTTGTCAAGGGTCGAGGCTGGGCCGACCACCAACCCAATGACAGATGCTCCCTGTTACCACCTCTTCCCCCCACCATGGGAAGGGAAAGGGGATAAGAGAGAGACAGAGAGACTTGTGGGTTGGAAAATAAAACTAAAGCTACTTTAATAATAATAATGAGAAATGAAATATATACAAATATGTACAGAACCCAATATCGAACCCAAACCCCCCTTGATGGTAACTGTGTCACCACTGACACTGTGGCAGAAGGCCTCAGCAGCAGATGAGTCCAGCTCAGGGGGCTGGATCCTGGTACTGGATGCAGGAACTTAGGGATCACCAAAGGGCAGGAGAAAAGGAAGACCAGAAAGGAAAAGCAATCTCACAAGGGAGAACAATCTAGTAATCTAGCAAGGGGTAACTGATCCCCAATTCATATATCAAATATGACATATATGGGATGGAATATTTTAGTTGGTCAGTTTGGGGTCACCTGTCCTGTCTGCTCCTCCCTGAAGGTGCAGCCTTTACCCTGCACCCCTCAAAATGAGACACAAGATTGAGCAGTAACCTTGCTTTGCATACCAATCCCTGGTAGTAAATCTAAACATGAGGCCTTAACACTGCTAGAAGCTGGCAGTGTCTATGAAAACATTCTGTTAGTTTCAGAAAGTGCAGTTTCTCAGAGGAGTTTTCAACTAAAAAGTAAAATCACTGAAGAGAATTAGTTTTGTTCTAACCCAAACCAGGACAGGACTGATTTTTGCTTCCATTTGCATCAGGAGCAAAGTTTCTTCTAGCATCAATGGAAGTGAGGTTGGTTCCTCTGTCTTCTAATCACCCCCAGGCAGTGAGGCTGTCTCTTGAGTGCTTTCTGGTTCAAGCACCAATGGCAATGGAATTAACTTGAGAGAATCCATGTACCAGTTGTCTCAGTGCAGCATGTACTAGTAGTCAAAAGGTCTTCCAAAAGGGGATGAGCAGAGCTGCCAGGGAAAAAATAAACCAACAAAACCTTAGAGTGTGTTCTTTGTTATATCAGTTGGGTGGCTGTGGAGGAACATGCTTCCTTGACTTGATGACCTGTAAGACATATCTAACTGGGTCAAATATGTTGGGTCTGTAAGGAAGAAATATGCTGGTTTTGCTTCTCAGGTCTGCCCCCATCCCATCCAGAGACTGTCTGGCAGTGAGCAAGTGGCTGGCCAGCAAGGACCAGCTAGCTGGACAGGCACTAGTCAACTCCCGTGGCAGAATCACACAATCCCAGCAAGAAGGGGGATGGAAGGGACCTCCAGGGATCATCTAGTCCAACCCCTCTGCTAAAGCAGCATCTCCCACAGCAGGTTGCCCGGGATCACCTCCAGGTGGGTTTGGAATCTCTCCAGAGAAGGAGACTCCACAAGCTCTCTGGGCAGCCTGGGACAGTGCTCTGCACCCTCAGAGCAAACAAGTTTCTCCTAGTGTTCAGATGGAAACTGATGTGTTCTAAGTTTGTGCCCATTGTTCTTTGTCCTGTTGCTGGGTACCACTAAAAAGAGTCTGGCCTCATCCTCTTGACACCACACCTTAGATATTGGTAAGATAGATATTGATAAGTCTTGGTAAGATCTCCATTGCAAGTGTGCTATGTCCTTGCTGCAGCTATGTCCGGAGCACTGAGGCCACCCTTCACCATCTATGTTGATATCATCTATCAACAATATCACAAACAAACAAATACCTTCCCCACTGACCAGGCTAAATAATTGTCTCTACCACTGCACAAGATTCCTGCAGAACTGATGGGGTAAAAGTCCTGGTATAGGCCCTCTGATGGGGAAAAAATCTTGGCTACAAGTTACATTTTTCCTCCCTAAATCTGCTTTTCTACTCCAGAACCCCAGTGCTGTTAGGGTGAGAGACACAATGCTGGGCAGAACAAGGGAGGAGTTTCTGAGAGTGACACTTGGAAGTTCTGCATATGGAAATGAATGTTAGAGAAGCAGATGAAATCACCAAACAACATGATTTTCCTAGGGCTACTCTTGTTAGTGCTTTTCCTTGTAGCCTGTAGAGCAGACATAGCAAGCAATCAGAGAGACTGACTGGCCATGAGAGTCATAGGGATGAGAGGAAAATCATAGAGATGAGAGGAAAATTGTAGGGAAGAGAGGAAAAGGAGACAAGAAGCATTTAATGCTCCAACTCTCCTCCCCACCTCCAAGTTAACTCAGTGTGGGCTTTTTGTGATCAAAGTTCCTACCCCACAGTATATTGTAATTTATGTGTGTTGGAGGCATACAATAACGCTGAGCTAATGTGGTTTTGTACTTAAGCAAACATGTTTTGAGAGTTACTAATGCATGACAGAAAGTGCTGGGTCCAAGCCTCTCCACCATTAGGAGAAGAAAGAAAATCAGCTATATAAAAGGAGCAGTGCTTCTCACTGAGCCATGTCCAAAGTCTGCAAATCAGCACCTTGTTCTTTGATAAGGAACAATTTTTTTCCCAATTAGGGGGCTAAGCCAAGCATCCTATTATACCTAGGCTCTTCTGCAGTGCATGCATCTACTACCTTTGAAATGTTTGTCCTGTTCCTTAGAGCAGCAGCAGACATCCTCCATTCTCAGGTGTCTTAGGAGTGTAAGACACAAACTTTGCAAATGGGTTTTAAAGGAGGAAAAAGCACAGCAAAAATTTACCTTAGTTGACCATGGAAGAACAAAGAGCGGCATTAACTGTCATGGGTAGGATGGATATTAAGTGCTACTACTACTACTGTTGCTGCTGCTGCTGCTTCTATCTAGTGGAGTCTCAGCATGTTTTAAATCTGACTATGCAGCTGAGTAAAGTCATTAAACTAAAGAGGCATGTTATTTCTTATTATAAAAGATTTTTTAATAAGATTTCTTCAGAGACATATTTGGGTAGTGGAGTTTATCTGCTCACCTGGCAACAGAGACACAAAGCCCAAGTCCTTATCACTGGTGGTGCTTTCCTACCATTCCCTTCCAATGAGACAGTGAACTCTAATAATGATTTTGTTTGATGTATTTTTAATGTATGTTCTAAAGGATCTTGTCTGATAAACCGTCATGAGAAACGGACCTTCCATAGCATTTCCTAACACAGCACATGGTTTTGATCTATAAAGTAAACCACAATAAGAAAACCACGTGTTAACAGCGTGGGAACACCAAGAAGAGAGACCTTTCTTACTGTGTTTTGAACATGATGAGATTTCTAGATAGTTTTGCACCACTGACATCTCTTTCATCAGTGAGATCGATCCCAGAGCTGGGTCAGAATAACAAAAGCAAGATGCAGCAGGACAATTGGATGGTGGAGGCAGTGAGCTGAGATAAGCTGGGAAGCTTTCCAGCTATTTCATAGGTTTATGGGAGAGGATACTATCATGATGGAGCAGTTTGAAACTGAAATGCTTATGTATCCCACAACTGTCAGAGTAGAAAGCCAAGTGGTAGGAGCTCTACTTCCACAGACCTATGACAAACACTGGATTGCATTAAGGATCCAGATGTCCTGGTGCAGACAGAAATGCTTGCTGCAGATAGTGCCCACACTATGTCAATGAAGCACTGCTCTCCTGGTCTTGAGTACTGCTGTGATCCTGCCAGCACTCACTCCTGCAAGCATCTTCCCTGGTGCCAACAAAACTACTCAAGTGAGAAGGAGGACACTTAAGGAAAATAAACACATAGGAAGGCAGGAGGTGACAGAGTGCTCTGTGACTGCTTGGGTAACAAAGAGAAGAGGAAAGGGGAACTGTAATCTGTTGTTCTATGCCACAGAAGCCAGGCAGTGTCACACAGAACCAGGAGAGGGCAAGTTCCAAACAAACCGAGGAGATGCTCTGTTGTACTGCATCCCATTAAACTGGGAAACTCCTTTCTGCAAGAGTGGATGCTTGAGCTCTTCACACTGAAAAGCATTTAGGCTCTTTAAAATAGAAGTCCATTTAGTGAAAAAAAACCCCAAACATCACTGGCTTAAGAAGTCCTTCAGCCTCCAAATCACAAGGAAAAGGCGAGAGTACTTTGGAGAACTATCACTCTCCCCTCAGTCTGATTTTATGTTCTTTACTAGCACCCACTGCTGAAGGCAGGAGAAAGGGACTTGGCATGTCTAAATGACTTGGGAGGCTTGTTTTTATCTTTTCTCCTAAATGTAGTTGTGAAAACAAGTTCCAGCTCAAAATTTGCAGATAGGGACTATATATAGGGGGTCATGGCCAAGACAGTGTCAGCTAGAGCTTCCTCCTCAACTGCACTCCTGATGTCAGCTGTGACAGGTAATAATCTTGTGACAGCACGAAACCTGAGTCATGGAAAAGGTAAAAGTGCTTCCTAAACACACATGCACAAAATACAATCAAATTATGCTAGTACATGGACCACAGTATTTATTTGCCATTGCTATTGAAGTGAATGAATTCAACAAATTTCACTCCAGTCAAGAAAAGTATCTCAATGTCAACACACACTTATGTTTAATAAGGCACTTAAAATAAGTGTGTGCTCAAGAGCTGTTGCTTGTATTGAGAAGTGGGCTGAAAGCCTTCTCCTGAGCTGTGACTTTGCTGCATTGATAGGTCTGCAAGTGGAGACAAGAGGAGTAAAACCTAAAATAGATGCATGCACACAGAAAAATGCAGAAAGAACATTTCTTTTTATGTCTGTCTGCTAAGCTTAGTGGGCTTTCTTGGCTGAGTCTGAGCTAAATATTACTGAAAATAGCATAGTACTGTAGTTATTTCAAAGCACTGTCTGTATTTGTTCTGTGCACTGGGTGGGCAGGAAGCTTCATTTCATAAATCACTTTCAAGGAGACAGTAGGCTATAAAAAGGGAGGGTTTTTTTCCCTTTAGTGTTTTTAGTTCTGCAAGTTCTGAAGTGGCACAGCCTACAGACTGGGGGAAGTTAAAAAAATGTGTTTCTCACTGCTCCACAGAGCTTCTCTTGCACACAAGAGACATGGTGAAAAGCAGAGCAGGCACCTCTATGCTCACAGGTCGTCCAGGTCAAGTCATGCTGCTTAGACTAGTCTAAAGCATTTGTTAGCAAAACTCCTAAAGCATCTTCTCCTTCCCAGCCCCATGCAAAGCCCTCCCCAAGTAGTTGCACAGAGCACTGTCAGCCTAAGGAGCCTGTCAGGTGGAATAATTGCCCAGAAAAGAGAATGGATTAGCTCTCAGGGGACTTTTCTGCTACTCTTTAGCCTGCTACTGGTACTACTTTGAGGTGTTGGTTGACAGCTGGTTGAAGATGAGCAGGAGTGTGTGCCCAGGTGGCCAAGAAGGCCAACAGCATCCTAGCTTGGATCAGCAATAGTGTGGCCAGCAGGATGAGGGCAGTGATCATCCCCCTGGACTCAGCACTGGTGAGGCTGCACTTCAAAAAACTGGGGCCAGTTTTGGGTCACTCACACCAAGAAGGACATTGAGGTGATGGAGCATGTCCAAAAAAGGGCAATGAAGTTGGTGAAAGGTCTGGAGAATAAGTCTTGTGAGCAGCTGCTGAGGTTGTTTAGCCTGGAGAAAAGGTGGCTCAGGGGAGACCTCACTCTCTTTGGAGGTTGGAGGGAGGTGGGTTTGGTCTTCTCCCAGGTAACAAATGACAGGATGAGAGGAAACAGCCTCAAGTTGCAGCAGGAGAGGTTCAGGTTGGACATGAGGAAAAATTTCTTCACTTGAAGAGTGGTTAGGCATTGGACTAGGCTGCCCAGGGCAGTGGTGCAGTCACCACTCCTGGAAGGGTTCAAAAACATGTAGAGGTGGCATTTTGCAATATGCTTTAGTGGTGTGGGTTGATGCTTGGACTTGATGATCTTAGAGGTCTTTTCCCATCTAAATGGTTTTATGAGTCCATGATTCTTTTGGGTGTAGCTGGGCAGGGATTTGCTGCAGGACAGAACAGGAAGAAGAAGGATGTGAGGAAAAGGAGTGAGAAGGTAGCAAAGCCTACTTAATCCAGTGACTCTGCTATGAAGATACTTGTTAAAAGTTTGTTAGATTGATCTTGATGCATAAAAGGAGCTAACTCCAGACTAGGTTGCTCCCTGTGGTAGATATTAGGAAAAGTAGGATAGACATCTGGCCTCAGAAAGGAAAAAGCTGTTGTGTGATTCAACTCATTTTCCCACCTTACATTACAAAAAATGGAGTTCTGCACACCAGTGCCTAAACTGAACCCAGCAATTTTGGCACTGGTTGGAGGTAGGCTTCTAAAATACTGCAGAGAGTGAAAGCCTCTAGGTGAGTGGTTTTTATCTGGGTTGGTTGTTTCTTTCTAGTGTTAGCAAACACTTGTACAAACAGGGTTTGGGAAGCATGAGAAGTTCATGCTTGCTAAATATCATGCACTGAACATCCCATAGAAACAGCTACCCCAAGACAGCCCTCCTGGATCATCTCCAGCCTCTCTTTCAGACTGTCCAAAGTACTGAATGCTTCAATAAAAGACAACCAGCAATTTTAGCACCAGTCTTTCCCTGGGCTGCCCTCCTAGTTTTTGGCACTGTGTATCTTAGCAGGTTCCTGAGCTAACAGTTGCATGCCACTGCCTTGTTGGCTGCATACACACTCCCTTGGAGACTAGTTCACCTCTTCCATGTTTGCAGTGAGCCCCTGTGCCAGGTCAGCTTGATCCATTTGTCCAGCATGGGTGAGCTCCTGCAGCCCTACTCTTGCCTGGAAATGCCTTCCTCACTTACAGCATACTGCAACAGCTTCTGCCTCTGCTCTTGCAGCTCTGTGCCAAAAATGGTTGTAAAGGCTGTCAAGATTAACCTAATTTTTTCTTTTTTTTCTATTAAAGAACAGATTATTCTGGTCTGGGTAGAAAAAGGTGTGCAAAGAGCTCTGGGGAAATCAAAAAAGCAGCAAAGGTGATGATTTGTTTTAAAAGCAAGAGTCACCATTGTTTTTATGCTACAAATCCAGCCTAGGGAAGAGTAAAATGTGGTTGGTTTAAAAAGTTGAAAACACTCCTCCACTATGAACCAACCTGATTGGACTGAATACATATGCAGAGAGTTAGTTATGATTCTACCCACCTCTGGTAGGCAAAACTAATTAACAGTTGCATCTAAGGCCATGTGCAAATTTACATGTAGGATTGCCCTTTAAAACCACTGCAAAGCTGAAAGATTTGTTTCCACTCAAATAATAATTTTTTGGCATTGTTCTGGATGGGAATTTTAGAACTGGTAAGTGAGACAATCCAAAATACTGACTGGTGAAAAAACATGTCTCTCTTGCACGTGGGAACACTCAATCTGCAGGCAGCCATTTGTAGATAACATTTTGTGGACATAAGAACAGAAGCAGTAGCCAAACAGTTAACCTAAAATCTTTTCAGTTGTGCTGATCATAGAAACATAGAATCATTTTGGTTGGAAGAGATCTTTAAGATCATTAAGCCCAACTGTTAACACAACACTGCCAAGTCACCACTAAGCCTTGTCCCTCATCAACACATCTACATGTCTTTTCAATCCCTCCAGGGATGATGACTCCACCACTGCCCTGGGCAGCCTGGGCCAGGCCTAGACAACCCTTTTGGGGAAGCCATTTTTCCTCATGTCTAACCTAAACTTCCCCTGATGCTACTTGAGGCCATTTCCTCTTGTCCTATTGCTTGTTCCTTGGTGAAGAGACCAAACCCCACCTCACTCCAACTTCCTTTCAGGGAGTTACAGAGAGTGAGAAACCCTCACCTCAAGGCTCCTTTTCTCCAGGCTAAACAACCCCAGATCCACCAGCTGCTCCTTAAAACACCTGTGCTCTAGACCTTCCACCAGCTTCATTGCCCTTCTCTGGACACACTCCAGCACCTCCATGTCCATCAGAGTGAGGGACACAAAACTGAACCCAGTTTATGAGGTGCAACCTCACCAGTGCCCAGTACAGTGAGATGATCACTGCCCTCGTCCTGCTGGCCACATGACTGCTGATCCAAGCCAGGATGCTGTCATCCTTCTTGGCCATCTGGGCACACTTCTGGATCATATTCAGCTGCTGTTGACCAGCATCCCCAGGTCCTTTTCCAACAAGAAGCTTTCCAACCAGTCTTCCCCAAGCCTGTAACATTCATGGGGTTGTTGTGACCCAAGTGCAGGACCCAGCACTTGGCTTTTTTGAACCTCATCCTATTGGCCTTTGCCCGTTGATCCAGCCTGGCTAGATCCCTGGACAGTATGCATTGTGCTATTGCCAGCTGACAGTACTCCAGCTTGTAAATTAACTTGCAGAGAATTTATGATGGTGGAGTTCATGGCAGATTATGACCCTCCAAGTTTAGGTGAGTGCTGCAAGTTACACATTAGAGTGGTAACTCTTAAAAAACCCAACTCCAACCAATATCAGCATCTCCAAAGCTTTGCCTAATGCCTGGTGGTTCTCCCTGAGCTGAGCCAGAATTGCAGTGGTTCTCCACTGTGGTTCAGCTTTCACTCTGTTGTGTTAATTGATATTGCCTTAGAAGAGAACATCAAATGCTGGGAAGGTGCCTTTTATAGGCAGATTAAATCTTTTAATGTTCCATAGTAATTATAAAGATGAGTCATTAAACTAAGACTGGCAGCTGCATTCCGTTAGACTGCAGGCTCTCATATGCAACATTCTCTAGCTGCTTTTAGCTCAGTGAGTTTGCCATTGGATTTCCATGAACTGCTGAGTGCTGAAATTTGCTTCCAAATTGGCTTGCAATCACACAAACCACACACAATAAGGCCAACCATTGTAATTTTATTTACAGAAAATGAAAATGAGCTAGCAGGAAACTAGTTCGAGTGGCTCTTTATTGGCTAGGTTCATGTGGCTCATTTTGTAGCAAAATGATCAGAATGAAAGTGAAAACTCTGAACATTAAAGCCAGGAACATTAGAGCCAGTTTGCTCCAAATCAAGACTCTCAAATGTAAAAATATTGGTTCAAGCTGGGTGATAAATGGCAGCAGTTCTCTGTTTTCCTCAGTGGTGTAAACAGTTCACAGAATCCCAGCATGGTAGAGGTTGGAAGGGACCTCTGAGGATCATCTAGTCCAAACTCTGCTGAAGTAGGGTGCCCAGATTGCCCAGGAACACATCCAGGAGGGTTTGGAACTTCTCCAGAGGAGACTCCACAACCTCTCCAGGCAGCCTGGGACAGGCTCTGGCACTGCCACAGCAAAGAAGTTTTATTTCATGTTCAAATGGAACCTCCTGGGTTCTAGTTTGTGCCCATTGCCCCTTGTCCTGTTGCTGGGCACCACCAGTAGGAGTGTGGCTTCATCCTCTTGCCCCATGCCCTTTAGCTATTGCTCATCATTGAGCAGACCCCCTCTCAGTCTGCTCTTCTTCAGGCTTAAACAGCCCCAGGGCTCTCAGCCTTTCCCCCCTCCCCCCAAGATTCTCCAGTCCCCTCAACATTTTCGTAGCTTCTGCTGAAGTCTCTCCAGTAGTTCCTTGTCTCTCTTGGACTGGGGAGCCCAGAACTGGACCCTACACCTAGGGCAGAATAGACCTTGCCCTGCTGGTCACACCTTTCTTAAATGAACCCTAGGATACCATTGTCCTTTTTGGCTAAAAGAGCACATTGCTATCTCATAGTTCAAGAATGTTGCTATTTTTTACATATTTAAAGCTAAAATTTGCTCTATAAATCACATTTCAAAGAAGAAATGCATGTCAAAGAACAATATTTCAGCTCTTGTGTCTTTTAGACATGGTTTTCAGCCTCCAAATTAATATATATAAGACACTAGGTAAATAATACTCTAATAATAGATACTCTCAAGGATGTGTATAGCAGTTTTTTCACTACTCCCCCCAACATGCTAGAAGGATGTATTTACAGGCTGGATTTCCATGTGTCTGTAAACTCAGACATTCATTGTACCCAGCAAAGCTGTCAGGTTTCACAATGTGGATAGACTTTTTAGCAGTGCCTGTAGTGACAGGATAAGGGGTGATGGTTTTAAACCAAATGAGGGAGATTTAGATTAGATGTAAGGAAGGATGCCTAGAGAGGTGATAGATGCCCAGTCCCTGGAATCATTCCAGGTGAGGTTGTTTGGGGCTGTGAGCAAAATGATCTAGTTGAAGATATCCTTGCTCTCTGTAGGGGGGGTTGAACTACATGACATTTACAGGTCCCTTAGAGCCCAAACCATGGTATGGTTCTAGAATTCTATACTGCTGAGAGCTACTGCAGTGCATCCTGCATTGAAGTAAACAGAGAAATGCCCTGTTAGGGCTTAGTCCAGACACTTGATGGAGACATAGATTGAGACTGGAAGACTGCAGATATAAGTCAAGCAAGCAAAAAAACTGGGTGACCAGGAACCAAGCCAAAGCCTTGCAAAGAACTAGTGTGTGAGGTGAAGTTGGGGGATCCCAAATGAAGGATGCTGTGGGATTGCAGGGCAAGGTGCTAGGAGCTCTGAACACTGAGGTGTGTGCCATAGGCAAGTTCCACTCAGGAAACAGGATTTGGGTCCCTTAGTAAGTTAAAACACCTTCTGGCCTGGAAAAGTCAGGAGGATTACAGTTTTTCTAACCCATTGTCTGACCAGGAAGGCCATAAGGAAGTCGTCTTCTTTGTTTATGAGGAACTATGAAGTGATGCTAGGGAAGCAATTTAAGGAGAGAACTTCCTGGGAAATAGCTTCAGGAAAAACACCACCTCTCCCATGCTGACTCCAAAGGAATTGTGTTTACAGGCTATGTGCAGAGGTCCTCTGGCTCAGCTGGGTGGAAGAAGATGACCAGTCTGAACACACACTAAAAGGAGATGCAATGTGTTACAGTATGTAGATTGTTTCAGGCAGGATTGGTTAGATAAGGCAGACAGAAAGGTGATGTGGTTTTACTGGAGCAGCTGGGCCATCTGTATTTACCAGCTAGTTTTTGCAGGATTTTAGCATTTTTCAAGCTCTTTCTCTGCCTGAGATAATAAGGTGCTCAGTACTTAAAAAAGTAAGAGAAAAAGCCTCTTACGTCATCTCCATATTTCATTCAATAAATGCAGAACTGGTCTATAAATCTGAACCTTTCAAGTCCATTGCCCATTTTCCATGTTTTAGGACCTGCTGAGTCAGCATCCTGCTCTTGATGCTCAGCCAAGCATTTCACAAACCCCTCAGGAAGACCTACACAGCCCAGAATACTTCCATTTTCACTTCAACCCAATTTAAGTTACTGAGTAGCTAGCTATAGCTTTTCCAGTAATATCTCTCTCCCTAAAGAGATTACATCTAGTGGTTAGGATCCAGCACTCTTACCATGGGGGCCCAGCTTTGATTCCCAGTTAGGGAAGAATCCTGCTGTGGCAGGGGGGTTGGACTAGATGATCTTTTCGAGGTCCCTTCCAACCCCTGACATTCTGTGATTCTGTGATCCTCCAGGTACCCTAATATCCTACCCTCTACTCTGCCCTAGGGAAGCCACATCTGGAGTCCTGAGTCCAGTTCTGGGCTCTGCAGTTCAACAAAGACAAGGAACTACTGGACAGAGTCCAGCAGAGGCTGCAAAGATGCTGTGGGGACTGGAGAATCTCTGTGAGGAGGAAAGGGTGAGAGCCCTGGGGCTGCTTAGCCTGGAGAAAAGGAGACTGAGAAGGGATCTGTTCAATGCTGATCAATACCTAAAGGGTGTGGCCAAGAGGATGGGGCCAGACTCTTTTCAGTGGTGCCCAGGAACGGGAGAATGGGCAATGTGCACTAACTGGAACCCAGGTGGTTCCACCTAAACAGGAGGATAAAATTCTTTCTTGTGAGGATGCCAGAGCCTGTCCCAGGTTGCCCAGAGAGGTTGTGGAGTCTCCTTCTCTGGAGAGATTCCAAAGCCACCTGGACATGATCCTGGGCAACCTGCTGTGGGTGATGCTGCTTCAGCAGGGGGGTTGGACTAGATGATCCCTGGAGGTCCCTTCCAAACCCCACCATTCTGCACTCCTCTGATTCTAATCATCCACAACTTCCTAAGAAGGATCCCAGTTCAAGATCCTTATTTACACATCAACATATATTGCTGATGGAAATAAACTTACACTAAATAGGCTTTTCAAAATCTCCTCTGGGACTTGGGGCTTACTTCTCTTGGGACTAGGGAGCTGATCTTTCAGAGAGATAAGAGCAAAATCTCCATCTTAATAAGTGTTCACTCAGTTGTTTTATTCTTACCCTGCTGAATGCCCAACAAGCTTGAATATATTTCACCTTAGTCTTGCTGTTCATTCTCCAATGAGCTAGAGGATCATCATTTCTTTCTTCTGGGACATGGCAGTATTTTAAGGAGAGCTAAGTGCTTATTAGGGTGAGTAGATGATAGCCCAGCTGCCTGCTTACGTCTTCTCACAACACAAACCAACACAGTAGCAACCTATCTGTTGTATTTCCTGCTAAAACACATGGAGTTGTTTTGAAAAGAGTTTGAACAAACTCTAAAGTTGCTGATACTCTTGGAAGCTGCTTATTCTGGTCTGGGCTACAACAGTTTATGAAAGGAGGACAACAGAAAGCAGAGGAGAAAAGAAAGGAAAAGGACAGGAAGATGATGGAGGGATGGAAGAGGCATCTCTGAGAGAGCTGTGAGGCAACACATTCTGAAAACTGTTTCCTTCTGCAGCTTGCTGGAAGGTATAATCAGTCATCTGCTGCTCATTTTTGTGTGCATGGTGTGTGTGTTTTTTTAACTTCCACTGTAATCCCCAAAGACTACCCTCCTGGGTTTACTTTTTTTGGTGGTGAACAGTGTATGTTTGTGTAAGGGGTGTCAGGGGACTGAAATTGTGATACCAACTAGCAATTTGGGTGTGTGGGTGAAAATTAACTGTTGTAGTTGGTTATTTTATGGGCCCAAAATATGGCTGTTAAAAACCCCAACATTCACCATATGAGCTTTCTGTATCCAGACCATAAAATGTCTGGGATACATAGACGGGATCCAAGCCGACTTCCTGCCATGAAATTGTGCTTCACTAATGATCACTCCAGTCTGTTTTCTAAACTTGGAGACCTCTTGTTTTCCCCAGAGGATATTACATTGTTTGTCTTGGGGAAAAAGAGTGTTTGTGTGCTACAATTATGAAGTTTATGGAACTTAAAAATTCACCTGAAATGAGACTGCTTGGGTAACATGAAATGGGACAGTTCAGCTTGGGTGCAAAAAGACAAAAACTACATTTGGAAGCTGCAAAAAAGTACAAAGGTGAGGGAGCATTCTGAAAGCTAGTTGTCTATCAGAAAAGATGTATTTAAACACAATGTTGGAAGTTCTTTTCTAGATGGGATTCTTTCTCCATCCCCCAATTACTTTCTCAAGTGCAGCATTTCCCTAGCATAGCATCACCAAACTCTGTTTTTCTAATCACTTTTTTTTATAGAGAATATATTTATATTAGGACAGGTTTTGATACTGCTCTGAAGTCTTCCATGAGGCTCCTGAAACAGTATCTCCACTGCCTGATGCCTTGCAACATAAAGATCCCAGTTTGGAATCCTCATGCTACACAAAAGAAAAAAGATTGAACTGAGATGCAATGGAAGAATCTGCACTTACAAAGCTCATGGAGAGCAGGGTTTTTATCTTCCATCATCACCCTGCTTAGGATGAGTTTCTCTGAGCTGTCTTTGAAGAAAAGAGTCATTTTTAGGTGCATATGCTTTGGAGATGGTGGAAGGCTAATGAAGATGGATTTGAAAGAGGACAGATTAGCCTCATCTGCAGGGAAGTACACAGGTACCTCAAAGCTGTCATTACCAGTGTTTTAGGGGCTACCTAACAGCTAACCAATCTTCTTACCCTTTTGATTTAATCAGAATATTTTTCTAGAAGGAGAAGTAAGTATGACTTGTATTTGGACTTCAGCTCAGGGAGGCTTTTGAGGATCAAAGCTGAGATTTTTGCATTTCCTTTGAATTGGAGGGCAGTGTGATTAGTGTCATGCATGCCTGTGACATCCTGAACGGGGAGCAGTAAACACAGGTGACAGCAGCCACAGTGCAGGAACAGCAGAAATAAAACAACTCTTCTCAATCCTGATCATGTATTTTAGTGTCACTCTTGGAATTGCACGTGGCTTACACGTGGGAGTGTGACTGTCAGCCTCAGGCATGAGGCTCTGTAAAGCACAGTCCTGTTTAAGAGAGTTCCCTGCTTCCCAGGGCACTTACACTTGAGGAATACAAATGTTTGCCAGCAACATCTAATTCAGAGGCAGTTTAGATGGAATTTTTTATTTGGTCACTCCCTCTGCTGGAGGCTTTTTGCCTAGGTCTTGCTCAGATGGTGATTTCTTCACCAATTAGTTCATCAGTCCTCACAGGGGTTAGGGTCTTTGAAAAACAGTTTATTTTAAAAAGACAAAGAAGGATGCAGGTTTTTTGCAGCTTCCAGAGTGTGAGCTGTGCAGGCTTGGCAGTGTGCAATGAAACACAAGCAGTGTAGCTGCTGTCACCTCTCCATCCCAGCACACAGTCACCTGGTGAGGCAGTGAAAGATGCTTCGTGCTGGTTCAAAGAAGTCTGAGGGCACGATTTCTCTGTAGCAGCCTTTAAAGCAACACCTTATTTTTTAGCTTCCTGGTGTCTGCTTCGGGGCCACACGCTGTCAGGATGCTAATCCAGTTGACTCATGGGATTTTTAAAGCTAACTTCCCAGCTCATGTTAAGTTTTGTTTCCTAAGAACCTGAAAGCTGAGGAAAGGGCATTGAAGGATCTATCCCAACAGGTTTTGGTTTACGGAGCAGAGGTGATAGGATCGCTAGGAATTTCAGTAACCTCTTTGACTTTCAGTGCATAAATCCAGCAGATTAAGAGTATTGCTCTGAAGGCTTTAACAGTGCATGTGTAATATTTAGTTTGGGGATGGCTCTGTGTAAATGGTAAAAGCCTAGAGAAAGGGTGAGCAGATGTAATTCCAGTGTATTTCATTGAGGAAAATGGATGACATGCAGCAATATCAAAAAGCTCAAGGACTGGTCAAGATGGACCTCAGTAAATATGATTCATTCCTTGCTTCACTAAACAATCTCAGCAGCAGAGTGAGTTTGATGCAGGAATTTTTTTTTCCTGCCTTAATCTGCTATTCAAATGGAAAGCCTGGAGTAATTCATTAAAAGTTTGGATGGGAAATGCTTTATTTCCATG
This sequence comes from Galbula dea, assembly GCA_013399015.1. Taxonomy (NCBI): domain Eukaryota; kingdom Metazoa; phylum Chordata; class Aves; order Piciformes; family Galbulidae; genus Galbula; species Galbula dea. Next base: position 136,392 of record VWZX01003659.1, read on the forward strand.
AATTCAAACCTTTGACAATAGCAAAACTACTCAATGAAAGCACAGCATTTCTGATGTTGCAGTGCATTTACATTTTTATTTCTTTGGTAGCTCTCACTACAACACTAACCACGCTCAGAAATTGCATGTCTTCAGCACCACAAGCTTTTCTTAGCTAGGTTTGGTTAAGCAAGGACTGCATTTAAGCCAGGGGCCAGCCTCTGTTTAACACAGGCATGCATTCCAAACTCTCTTGTTTTCAGATTGCCTGTGGAAATTTTCATCCTTCCTTTCTCAGTTTTCCTCTGAGCTACCTGTCACGGTTCTTCCCAGGTACAGCAGCTTTCAAGGGGCTGGTGAAAGTCTCTTTGTTTTCCCTGAATCTCTCTCCGTTTCTTCTACTGCTATGCTGCCACTCATTGATCTGGTGGCATCATTACCTGGGAAGGGTTTTAACAAAAGCCTGGGTCATCTAATCAGACAGCAGCACATTCAGGCTCTAACTTCTTGGAATGAGCTCTGTGCCTAACGAGATCTCTTGTTGAAGACACTTTGGGATCAACCACACAGCTCAGTCCCATCTTGAATTTAGCAGCAGTTTGAAATTCCACCCTCTTGGAGGGATGAAAGTCTTGTATGAAACCCTGTGTTTCAAACTTTTATGTGTCAGGATGGTAAATTTAATGCAGATAGCCTGCAAGGCTGAAATTAGCAATTGTTCAAGGAGAAACCCTAGGCTTTGTTATTCAATAACATCAAGGGTTACTACAGAAACCTGTAATCTGTGAAGTTTACTCTCTGTGTCATGCATTTCTATCTTGCCTGGGTCACTGCAAATATTAGAGTTTCACAGAAGGAACAGGAGATTCTCACATTTCTATCTAATGCAGTGTGTAAAACTAGGTTGGAAAATCTGGGAAGGTAAATCTACCTCTCTATGCTCTAACTACCTTTGGTTGAGAAAAATCTCAGAAATCAGGAGTATAGGGTAGACATTTCTAATCAACTAAGCAAGAACTATTAAATGTCTGAAGTTAAAATGCAAACTGCCAAGTGGACATAGAGGCATTCAGAATATCATAAAGAGATGACCTGGGAAAAGAGACTGAAAAGCTTGACAAATAGGAGAGATGAAGGCAGCACTACTATTATAAATGATGGCTAGGCAAAAGGTGAGGTTATTTTTGAAACCTGTGGACTTGATTATTTTTATTGTAGCATCCAATAACTCAAAAGTTCTGAAATGTTCTGAGAAAAATTTGAACCCACTGAACTCTTCTTGATAGCCCTAGGAAACTGCATCCCTGGCATGCTGGCCTTGAATATGTTTGCTGTTCCACAGCTCCAAGAGTAGGTGGTTAAAGGTAATTGAACAGCATAAGATTTTCCAATTGCACCATGACTATAGCAGCATCCCAGCCAAATAATCTTCTGATGAGTCAGTCTGAAAAATCACAAGGTCAAGTCCAGTCCTGCTCTGCAGGTGGAGCCTTGCTGCGTGCTGACATCAAGCAGGAATTTGGCTTCTGAACAGGCTGGAGTGTTGCATATCTACTAGCTGTAAAACATATACAAGTTTTATGTTATGACACTTGAAAAGACCACCTGTATGACTACATGCTTTAAAAAAAGCCAAGCAAGCTTGAGAGGAACAAAAGAAAACCCCTAAGTAAAACACGACACAATACATAGTAGCATCAGACTGTCTCAAAATGATGAGTTAAGTCAGAAAGACATAGAGCAGAAGGTGGTAGCCTCATGTTGCTGTAGGTCACATTGCCTAAAGTAATTTGTAGAAGTTTCATTTGGAGTCTCCAAATTTCTCTTGGAAATCAAGTTGATTTCTCTACCAACCAGGGTATAAAATAATGACCTGGATGAGGGAACAGAGCACAGTGTCAGCAGGTTTGCTGACGACACTGAACTGGGTGGAGTGGCTGACACACCAGAGGGTTGTGCTGCCATTCAGCATGACTTAGACAGGCTGGAGAGTTGGGCAGGGAGACATTGAATGAAATTCAACAAGGCCAAGTGTCGTGTTTTGCACCTGGGAAAGACCAACCCCCTGGATCAGTATAGGTTGGGGACAGCAGTGAAGGGGAAAGGATGGCCATGAGCCAGCAATGTGCTCTTGTGGCCAGGAGGGCCAATGGGATTCTGGGGTGGATTAGGAGGGGTGTGGCTAGTAGGTCAAGAGAGGTTCTTCTCCTCCTTTACTCTACCCTGGTGAGGCCACATCTGGAATATTGTGTCCAGTTCTGGGCCCCTCAGTTGAAGAAGGATAGGGAACTGCTGGAAAGAGTCCAGCACAGAGCCACCAAGATGATGAAGGGGAGTGGAGCATCTACCCTATGAGGACAGGCTGAGAGAGCTGGGGCTCTTTAGCCTGGAGAAGAGGAGGCTGAGGGGGGACCTCATTTATGCTTTTGAATATGTGAAGGGTGAGTGTCAGGAGGCTGGGGTCAGGCTCTTCTCAGTGAAGCCCAGTGACAGGACAAGGGGCAATGGCTGTAAGCTGAAGCATAGGAGGTTCCATGTGAATACACTTAGGAATATTTTCCCAGTTGAGATGCCAGAGCCCTGGCACAGACTGCCCAGAGAGGTTGTGGAGTCTTCATCTCTGGAGATGTTCAAAACCATTCTGGACACGCTTCTGTGTGACCTGGTCTAGGGAATCCTTCTGTGGCAGGGGGGTTGGAGTAGATGATTTTTTGAGGTCCCTTCCAACTCCTAACGTTCTGTGATTCTGTAAAAAGAGTCTGGCCCCATCCTCTTGCCTCCACCCTTTAGCTAGTGATCAGCTTTGAGCAGATCCCCTCTCAGTCTGCTCTTCTGCAGGCTAACAAGCCCCAGGGCTTTCACCCTTTCCTCCTCACAGAGATTCTCCAGTCCCCTCAGCATCTTTGCAGCCTCTGCTGGACTCTCTCCAGTAGTTCCTTGTCTTTTTTGAACCAGGGAGCCCAGAACTGTACCCAGGACTCCAGATGTGGTTTCCCTAGGGCAGGTAGAGGGGGAGTAAATCCTCCCTTTGACCTGCTGGCCACACTCTTCTTAATGCACCTCAGGAGACCATTGGCCTTCTTGGCCATCAGGGCACACTGCTAGCTCATGGTGAACTTCTTGTCCACCAGCACCCCCAGGTCCTTCTGCACAAAGCTGCTTTCCAGCAGGTGAGCCCCTAATTTGTACTGTTGACCTTTAAATAATTCCCCCTTCCTTCTCCCTCTAATAATGCTGTTATTATGTATGATGGAAAGTAGCAACCCATGGGCTCTGTCATGTAAACAAAAGGTCAAGAGAAAATAGTCAAGCTTGACTCAGCTTTTATGATCCAGCTCTACCTGTCACTATCAAAGAAATCAAAATATAATGAAAATATAATTTCTTAAGATATTTCTGCCTCCTGGTTATCTGAATCCATGCTACAGCTCACCACTCCTCTCAGCTCACAGCATCCAGACCAGACATAGACATAAAGCTTAGCTGACACATGAGCCAAACTTGGCAGTTATGTGCAGCCTTTCAGGTTCCAAAACATTACAGAACAAAGGTAGTTCAGGGTTGGGGTTTTTGTTTGCTTTTTCCCCCCAAAATTGTTAAGAATCAAGCCACTGAAGAAGTGGCAAAGAGGAGTTGTGGTCTCTCAGACCTAAACTTGGCTGTAAATCCTAGGAAAATGAATTACATAGCCTTTTTGTCTTGAATTGTTTTTTGGTTTGTTTTCCAGTGAAATGAACTGTCCAGGCTGCTGTGGATTTTCATATGTACTTCCTCTGTTATAAGAGTTTTCAGGCTTCCTCAACTGCTCCCAGCAACATCCTGTAATTTCCAGTGCTGGTTGCTGCACTCTCAATCTGGTCAGCACAACTTACATGTACTTATCAGTGACTCATCCCCATATTTGAAGATCTTAAGAATGAATCACATCTCCATGTTTGCTGAATTCCTCCTGCTGCCTGCAAAGGGAGGCTCACTCTGACAGACTGTAGAACAGAGCTCAAGACAAGGGAGACTTTGATGTTTAGGGACTTTATGGGAGTGTTCACTCTCTGAAGAGAGGACTTGAAGTAGTTTATTAACTCACGCTGTTGTCAAGCTCAAGCAGTGACACCTGAACAAAACGCATCCTCCAGTGTTTCAGGCAGTAACTGAACATGAGGCATAATTAAAATGTTTGGGTTTGAATCTGGCATTTCAAATATGCTGTTGCTGCTGGTAGAATAACTCCCTGACAAATCAGATCAGAGGGGAAGTGTCACTCAACACAATGGCCCACATATAAATTGTCTCAACTCTTCCCTTTCAAATGTCAGCTGACAAATCCAAATGAGAATAGGCTATGCAGCATAAATACCAGTTATACATTAAAGACTTAACACAGGACTTCTGTCTACTAGTGTCTGAGAGCTCCAAGTGCAGAGAAACCACACAGAGTTAAGGATAATTGATATCATATGGTCTTTATCAAAGCTTCCCCAAGAAAAGCAGCTTAAGGGAAAATCCGTAAATGTGTGTCTTGACCACAGTCTACCGATCTTCTTCCGCACTGGAGCCTTTAACTAATTTGTTGGTTTAATTACTGAGGCACAGGAAAGTTTGCAAGAGTGATAATTGCATATTCTTTGATTGCTGATCATGACATCAAGTGGTCTCCAGGAATTAAAAATAAAACCCGAGTGTAATATGTGGACCTGTGAAATAAGTCTCTGTCCAAGTCTGGAAGTACAAGCCTACTGCTCCTGTTAGACAGCACAAAGTTAAAAAGCAAAGTTCCAAAAATCTGAAATTGCTGTGACAGACAGTTAACTGTAGCCTACAAAAACCTGTGATTCAAAATGGGTCAAGCAAGATCAATAAGGGTCTCATTTGAGACAGGTTTAGAGGCTTGTTAGGTAACTTCTGATCTGCTACATACTTGTTTCTTTAATTGGAGGGGGTAGCGTAGCCTACTGCACGGTTCTGATCTAGCGCCAGAGGAATTACCAGAAGGTCAAAAGGAAGAGAGAGGCAGGGGGAGGAGGAAGTAGTAATTGAAGAGACAAGAGATGATTGTGAAAGTACTTGGAGGAGTCTGTGTGTCTGGCAAGATGCAACAGGCCACGCTACAAACAGGACGCAAGGCACTTACTGCAACAACCTCTTTGTTCATTTCCCTCGCAGCCGAGAGCAATGCCATTGCTAACTGTCCCTAGCAGCTGCTGAAGCAACAAAATGTGGTAGTGGTTAATTAACAGCAGAATGTACCCCAGTGCAATGACAGAAATATTGGCCATACACACACTCCTATAGCCATCAAGTGTGTAACTACACATGCCATACCGCTCCATCTACACTAGCTGCTCCAAATTTTCCATACTCAATAAAACCCCCAACCACTAACTAACACTAAAATAAGACATGTCCCATAAAACACCTCCAGGACCTGGGGGTGTTGGTTGACTGTTGCTGAAGATAAGCTAGCAGTATGCCCCAGGCTGCCAAGGTGATCAACAGCATCCTGGCTTGGATCAGGCCGTAGGGTGACCAGCAGGATTGCGGAGGTGATTGTCCACCTAGATTCTGCACTGGTGAGGCCACACTTCAAGTACTGGGCTCAGTTTGGGGCCTCTCACTCCAAGAAGGACATTGAGGTGATGGAGTGTGTCCAAAGAAGGGCAACAAAGCTGGTGAGCAACCTAGAGCACAAGTGTTGTGAGGAGCAGCTGAGAGAACGGGGGTTGTTCAGCCTGGAGAAAAGGAGACACAGGGGGGACCTTCTCACTCGCTACAACTCCCTTCAAGGAGGTTGTAGTGAGGTGGGGGTTGTTCTGTTATCTTCAAGAAGGTGGTGACAAGTGGTCCTGGATGTGTAACAGACATAATGGAGGAGTTTTGAGTAGAACCTGAAACACATATGGTAAAGAGGGAGTGGGAGCCCATGAACCAGACCCTGTGTCACAGACAACTCATAGTGCAAAGACCTCAAAGGTTAAAAAAGTTGTACTAGGAAACAGGGTGTGAGACAACATAGGGCAGTAACATTACAGGTGGCTCTGAGGCACAGAGGTGCTGAGATAGCCCAAGAGGCATCAGAAGAGAAACCAGGAGCATTTACAATGCTGTAGGACGACACAAGAAACTGCAATCAAAATAAGAGAAATAGAAGAGTCTGATGATTACATTTAATAAGAGCAAAGAATAATGAAACCAGAGTAGCAGAGATGAAGGAAGGAGGTTGAATAAGGAGAAACCACACAACTGAACACATGTGACACATAAGTGAAGCAGTTGCACAGAGAGACAGTGTGTCCAAGAATTAGTGGCTTATGAAGATGCTTTCTATTTTGGATGCAGAATATCCAGCTTGCCTTCCTGGGAACTAAGAATTTGCCTGAGAGGAAATCTGGCACATCCTCACCCTACTTTTACAGTAACCCTTATTATACATCTCTTGGATTTCAAAGGATTCTCTTGTAGATTAAATGGACTCAATATTTTCAGCAGTTGTGCTAACCATTGTTTACTAGTGTTACCTTACCCCTGAAAAAGGTCCTTTATAACCCCTCGAGACATGCTTTCATATTTTCACAACCTCCAAACCTTGTAGTTAAAATGCTTAATCTGCTCTTTAGGATTTCTCCTCAGATGTCCATGCACCACCTAGTTCTTATGTACACACACACGCGTGCCTCCTGCTGAAGAAGCTACTCAGACATACAATAGGAAATTTGAGATGGAGGGAGAGAGAATGCAAAGTTCCTTATGCAGCACACCAATACTTGATCTGCCACATTTGGTTATTCCAAGACTTCAAGAAAATAGCAACAGCATTACAGCTCCAACCCCTATTCTGTTTGGATAAATAAAACCAAACTATAGATAAGGAGAATGAAATATACAAGTGAAAAAACCCACTTTGTTACTTGAATTTTTTTGATAGGTGCTTTAAGAGCAATTCCAGTTTTCAAAACAAACATACATTTATAATTAATATAACATCTGTTTTTAATGAGGATTTTTTTTGGTGTAATATATACCTTCAATACAGCTACAATCTGTCTTTATAAAGCACACCATTTGCCAAGACAGACATTACCATCCTAACGAAAGCATCTTAAAGCATTTGTGTAGTTTTTTTTAAGACTGGTGTTGTAAAATGCAAAGCCACATCTGTATATCACAATAATTCAAATTTAAAGGCAAGAAATTTCAATATCTAGTACTTCCTTCTGCAACTGCTCCAGGATTGATATTCTGCTGCATACAAGTACAGACAGTATTTCAGTTAATGGGTTTTTGAAGTATGCACCAAACTTTAAAATGCTTACAGACATACCGGCTTTCTGCTTGTGATCCATTCCACTCCATTTCCACAGACAAAAGATATTGGCAGACTAAGACCAAACTTTTAAATCTTGATCAGAAATTGGAAACCTGGATACAAAGGGAAAAGAATAAAATGTATATAGTGGCATCAAAGAGTTGGTCTGCAGCCACCCTCTTTGTGACACTCCTTATTTCATACCATTATATTCTCCTGCATGTTTTCCCAGGCTAATGAGTCCTCCTATTTAGTCATTGCTCATGCAGAAGTCATGCCAGACTTCTGATTATCTCATCAGTTTTCTCTGTGCTTTTTCTAGTTGCCCACATACTTTCAGGCAGGAGGTGACCAGAACAGCATAGACTGCTCTACACCAACCTACAACAGATTCTGAGTGTTACAGTCATCTCCCCTCCTGATACGTGATTTCATCCTGACACTGCTACTGCACTCAGGCAGTGTTTTCATAGCAGTAAGAATCATAACCAAGGTGGAAAGAGTCAGCTGAGAACTGTAAATGCACTTTGTGTACCACCACTTTCACTGCTTTGTGTGTTGTCACACAAGTCAATTTAGCCTCAATGTCCATCATTGCTGCTCCTCAAGCCTATCCCTTGAAAGCTTGCTACCATCAACCAACTTTGTCACCATAAAGTTGTCCCACTCATTTCTCAGTATTTTGAACATTGAACAAGTTCTTGCACAACCTTCCTTTCTGAAGGATGGTTACTTACTCCTGCTCATTTTTGCCTGCCTTCTAATAAATTACTCACCATGTACATACCTTCCTTCCTTCTCTTCCTGCAGTGCCTTTGGTTGCCAAACGCGTATTCAAAATCCATATTAACCGGCAGTCAGGACACAAAGAGCAATAAAATTCCCTCCAAGAGTTCAAAAAATGTGAGACAACTTTCCTTCACAAAAACCCCACTGGCTCCTCCCAGATATGTCATAGAATGGTTTGGAAGAGACCTTTAAAGGTCATCTAGTCCAACCTCCTTGCAGTCAGCAGGGACATCTTCAAGTGGATTAGGTTGTTCAGAGACCCAGACAACCTCACCTGGGATGGTTCCAGGGCTGGGCCATCTACCACCTCTCAGGGCAACCTGGGCCAGTGTCTCACTACCCTCAGGGTAAAAAACTTTCTTCCTTCTAGCTACTCTAGATCTCTCTCTTTTAGTTTAAAAACATCAGCCCTTGTCCTGCCAAACCATGTCCTGGTGATAAGCCTGTCCCCATCTTTCTTATCAACCCCTTTAAGTACTGAAAGGCTGCAAGAAGGTCTCTCCCCAGAGCCTTGTCTTGTTCAGCCTTTTAGTTTAAAACCATCACCCTGTCTTGCTACCCATACAAGAAAACTGAATTAATCTTACTACTGAGTGGTTTGGTACTTCTCTTGATATTCAAGGTTTATAATACTGGAAAGACTTCAAAATTTTGAGAGCAATTTCATTTCTCTCCTTACTCTCCAAATCTGCTACCATTTGTGGGTCTCCAATAGATGGAAGCTTTTCCTTGCTGGCCACAGGGCTTGTGCAATTATAAAACTGTAAGTGTTATCTTTTCCTTTTCCTTCCTTTCTATTCAAAGGCACCATCTTTCTTCTTCCTTCCTCCCCGTTGGCAATTTGTTAAAGATCCTGATTAGACCTTTGTTGTTTTACTGTGGAACAGCCTATCAATACCATCTGTTGATAACAGGACACAGGGCCTGTAAGTGTTTTGTTTTGATATTTTTGATGTTCAAGTTAAGCCACAACAGCTCCTGGCAAACAAAAATCTGGAGGCTGGCTTCACATCTTGTCCCTACACTGTCCAGAAATCTCTTGGAGAGAGACAGTGCAACTGCTTCTCTCCAATCCATTGCAATCTGTTTGAGAGCAACAGGATCACTGCTGATGGAGAGATTTCTTAGGGCCTCACAAGCTTCATGCTGGGTCCAAATAAGTCTTTCAAATGTAATGGTGGGCAATTAACATGAGTAGTGTTAAGAGAGTCAAACAGTAACTACATCAAATGTAAGCAACATCTCTCAAGTAGTTTATGTGGAAACTGCCTTGTCCTGACTATATTTGAATTATATTATGGAATGTACTAACAAAATTAGATGAGATGGTAAAGCCTGCTAACAACACTCAGCAATTTATGATAATAAGGGCTGATAAGAGTTGTTGGAAGACCATGAGACTGAAAAGCTGGGCAATAAAATGACAGCTGAAGTTCAGCATTGGTATGTGTAAAGTGATGTATAAGGGAAAACAAATTTCCAAATGTGTACCCAAAAATAGTGAGAGCTGAGCTGAACATTACCAAATCTTGAGTTAAGAGGTCCCCAAAAACATCACCTCTGTGTTCCTTAGAGGTCAAAAAGAAATTCAGACATTAGGAACTATTAAGAAGGAAGCAGTAAATGAAACCAAGAATATAATTATGCTACAAATCCATGTTTTACCAACAGCCTGGATACTTCAGTCTCAGCTCAAGCAAGGCTGTAATGGATAGTGCTGGGGGATGGAAGTCAGAGCAGTCTTATCAAACATACAGACCAGCTCCTGGACACAGAAGGATAGTGTAGACTGAGTCTCTTCAGTTTGGTAAAGAAACTCTGCCAGTCATCCTGCAAGAGCCCACCGCGAGCACTACAACAAGAGGAAGCTTTGCCTGAAACCATCTGCTAGGAAGTACACTGGAACATGAGTGTTAATCCAAGCTACAGTAACACATACATCATGATACACTGGTTTAAGCCAGCTAACACTTCCAGGTTGGGTTGTTGTTTTTTCTAAGATGCTGAATAGTTGCTTAGTGACTTGGGTCATACTTGTTCTTTCACAGAAACAGAGGAAGATCAGCTCACAGTCCTCACATGTGGTTTCTTTTTCAGCTTCTATTGTATCAGGTAATTCTCTGGCAGGACACAGCCAGATCCAGGTGCCCTGAACCTTGGCAGAGCAAGAGGCAAGAAATGTGGAGGTAAGATGGGGACCACCTCAGTCTCTCTAAAGACAGGTGCCTTACAGTTTAGAGCAGAAAACAGGGAGTAGATTACGCTTTATAGCAGCTCTCAGTTTTTCCTCATTTCCTTCACTCTTTTAATGCAGAGTTTGATCTCCCAGGCACTGCCAGCATAGCATGGAGAGGGCTTCACAAGAGGTAGAATCTGAGCATTTTCCATGTGTTTCAAGTTTTTTCATCAGTAGTAGGCATGGCTTTACATGGCTCTCCAACCAAACCACATGCAAAGCATCCTTCTGACACTCTGCAGTGCGTGTCCATAAAGACTTTTTGCCTCTGTTTTCACAACCTTGTTTACCTCATCCTTAAAATGAATTTGGTTACATGAGCCTGCTAGGGAGGTCTGAGTCTGAGAACTCTGCATTTGCAACACTCTACATGAAGGTTCTAAATGGACTTGATTTAAATAGATATTCAATGGAAGTTAATCATTAATGATATGCTTACATCTAAAATCGAACACAGACTCATAGGCTCCCTCTTTCAATAAGCTTATGCCATCATGAGATGGCAAACAGGGATGTAAATGGGTGTAAATGTAAGTTAAAAGAGAAAAGTAGATGATATTGTTTAGCCTGTGTACCTACTGGAGCAAAACTGAAATGCTTTTCATGCTCTTCACTTGCACTGTGGAGATGAACACTCATCCCTTGTACAAAATACTCATTTGATGTGACATAGAATGGGGTCCTGTGCACAAAAGAGGATCAGCTGGACATGTAGTCTCTTCTCCCTGTGTTCTCACAGATAAGAAACAGACTAAAATCCTGGTGACCATAACCCAAGAATATTTTCCCAATATCTCCCACAGTTTTCTGCAAGTGATGTGCTCTCTGTCAAAAATAGGACAAACTTAGTGGGCTAGATACCGAGCACATGCATCAGGATAAAGAATTAGCTCAGGCATAGCCAGCACTTTAATCCAAAGGTGTTTCAATTGAAAAAAATATGGAGCAGGAATCAGGTTTTCTTAACAGAATTTTTAAAACCCCTACAAACCAACCACACCAAAACCCCACACCAAATACATGCCTGCTTGATTTTTATCTCACAAAACTGCCATAAACATTTAGTCTTCACCCCACTAAGCCATTTTAGATTGAACCAAATACACTACAAATGAAATTCTGCTTCCTGTTTGTACCCAAATACTGATACGACATTGTTTCTGGAAAGAGTCCCATCTGTCCTTTACAAAATGAAATTGATTAATTGTTTTTCCATTTGTATTCTTTGTGATGTTCCTCCAAACACCCCACAAATTATCTAGCCCTCAGAAAGCCAGAAGTTGTTTGGCTTCCCCCCCTCCCCTCTTTAAACTTGAACGCAGCTTAGAGAGACCTAAGATCTCCCATTAGTTTTAACTGCTTCACCGTAGACCTGCTGGCACCGTTGACAAAAAGGGAGGGCTCCAACATGCCACGAAGATGCACTCATTGCACTGGCCAACAAAGAGCCAAAGGCAACCCCTATTATTAGTGTTAGTGAGACTAGATTTACCATATTATTAATCATTAAAGTCTGACTCAAAATTCAGCCTGGCTTCTACTTACTCCATGGGTCAGGGAGCTTTACCAGAGTTCATTAACTGTGCAGGGCTACTCATTTACTCTTTTTGCAGCAACCACGTTCCTAAAGCACGAAGGGAAAAATGAAACACAGGTGATTTTTTCCATTGGAGGGGTGTTTGCTGCTTGATCTCAACGAATAGTAGCAGCAGGAGTATTTTGTTTGTCAGGAGGACAGGAGGACAGTAATTCTTCAGATCCCTCTGAAGAGACAGTAAGTGGCAGCGTAGTTCTTCTGATCTGTCATAATTATGAAATAAAAGAGAAGGGATGCAAAGCTGATGTGCCACGGGAAGGTCACTCACTTTTAAACATCTAGGATTCCCTCTGTGGCTAATCCCAGCACAGGCTATTTTTAGGCACAATCCTGAGTCCGTTATACTTCCTGTCCCTATAAAATGAGTGCCTTACTGGTGATCCTCCTGTAGGGCAGCTAATAAGTAGGTAGGAAAATGACGTCTCTGTACTTTTGCCTTGCATGGTCTTCTGAGGAAGGACAGCAGGGATGTCTCCTTGCTGGCGTCAAACAGTCCCCCTGCAGCATACATACAATTTAAATTATTACAAGGCAATGTTACAAGTATGAACCCTGGCACAAAATAAAGTAATTACATTTAATTAGGCAGCCAAAAAAGCAGTGGCCTGAGACTCGCTGCCTTAGATGTAGCCTTTTGTTGACTTAACACAGGACAGGTAATGAATGAAACTTCAAAGTGTAAGCAACTAAATTGCTACTTAATTAGTGGAGCCCTAGTCAAAACCACAGCAAAACAGAAAAACAAACCCTTAATTTTCCTTTGTCAAAGGAATTCAGACGAAGATCCCACATCTCAAAGAGGCCTTGAAATTAAGGTTTATTCTAAGAAGTAAGTGTTTGTGTTCGAAAGCAAGTTTCTGGTTTTGTTAAGGCAGAGCTCCCAAAAGGTGCTAGATTGGCAGCCCTGGAGCCTGACAATGTCCCAAAGGGAACTTGGTGCTAACAAATAACTAGTTCACAAATCTTGCTTGCTTGCTAAGCATCAAGTAGATATATCTGCTTTCTTCAGTTTAGACTGGATCTCCTCCTTCAGTCTTCATGGTTTTTAATCAGTCCTGAATGAATTCCTGCAGACCTGCGTGGGTAAGCTTCTGCTCTTGTTTTTGGCATGATTCTGCCAGTGCTTGCCCAGCCAGCCTGGATCTGGCTTACTTTTAACACTTAGGCTTATTTATGATTAAGCAAAATTTCATTGAATTTGCTCATGTAATTTTACTTAGAAACAATTTTCTGTGGAATACACAATAGTTTTCTGTGTGAAATGCACAAAGATTCCTTATAGAAACCCAACTTAGCCAATACAAGTTTGTTAAAAAACCTTACCTAATTCCTTCAATGTATTTGGAAGAATACCAGTCATTAATGAAAACCCAAAGCATTGGAACTGGGAAGGTAGGAAGTTATTGAGCTTGGCAAAAGTCTTTCCAGCCCAGTGTCTCCTCCTTAGCAATGACCAGTGGTGGGCTTTCAAGGAAGAACCTAAAGAACAAACTGTTCTCCTGCTATTTTGTGTCATAAGCAGTTAGCTTTGCAACGTTTGTCTGACATCCCCTAAGCAAAGAGATGTGTCCCAAAAAGGGCAATAAAGATGGTGAAGGGTGTAAAGCAGAAGTCTTGTGAGGAGCAGCTGAGGGAACTGGGATTCTTTAGTCTGGAGAAAAGGAGGCTTAATGGAAACCTTCTCACTCCCTACAGCCCCCTGAAAGAAGGTTGGAGCGATGTGAGGGCTGGTCTCTTCTAGGTAACAAGAGACAGGGTGAGAGGAAATGGCCTCAAGTTGTGCCAGGGAAAGTTTAGGTTGGACATTAAGAAAAATATCTTCCCTGAAAAGGATGTCAAGCCCTGGACCAGGCTGCGCAGGGTGGTGGTGGAGTCACCATCCCTGGAGGGACTTAAAAGACATGTAGGTGTGGTGCTGAGGGACATGGTTTAGTGGTGGCCTAGCAGTGCTGGGTTAGCAGTTGGATTCTATGATCTTATAGATCTTTTCCAATCTTAATGATTCTGTGATTCTAGGGTTCTGTAATTTAATCCTTTGAGTACTCCAATCTGCTAGTACATCCACACCAAGCAACCCACCACAGCGAGACAGCTTTCACAAGTCAGAAATTATGGAAGACAGAGAAAAAGGAAAGGATATTTCATAACACTAGATTTTGAGGTACAACTTCTCTCAGTTTTGCTAGTTCATATCCAGGATTTCTTAGCTTGACAGAGCCCTCTCTGGAAGCCTCTTATGCGTCCGTAAGCATCCTGCTGTTTTATCATACAATTAAATGTGAAAAACAAAAGTGGGTCTCAACAGCACAGTGAGTTACATTAGTCTGTCATCTCTGAGCCAGCTTTTTATTCTAAAGTCAATCAGAGACAAAACCAAACTAGTTATTGTTCTCATCCCATTCCTCATACCCTTATGTCAGCCTGTAAGTCTTGATTCCCAAGAGGTGTTCAGGATGGACTGGCAGGAGCCTCAGTAGCCAATGGAGCCTTTATTTCATCTGTCTGCCTACAACTGTGTATTTACGGGTGAGAACAGCTGGAAGGTAAAATAACATCAAATTATAAAGATTTTTACCTGGCTCAGGTTTTCCCTCTCAGCCTCTGATAATTTTGCCCATTTGTAACTCCACTTCCTACCTGCCCTTGCCTGTCTCTCACACCTTCTTTTATTTCTCCCCTCACTCTCATCTTTCCCTCCCACTTGTCATTTGTCTCTCTAGAGGCAGTCTTTTCATTCCCACCTGATGTTCTGCTTCGCAACCTGCACTGTGGACTTTGTGGCTGAGGTTAGAAGGACCACAGGAAAAGGTGTGTGGGGGTGATCCAAATATATAACCACATGCTCTTAAATCATAGGATCATAGGATTGTCAGTGTTGGAAGGGACCTCAAAGATCATCCAGTTCCAACCCCCCTGCCTGGCAGGGACACCATCCACTACATCAGGTTGCCCAGGGCCCCATCAAGCCTTGTCTTAAAAGCTTCCAGGGATGAGGCTTCCACAACATCTCTGGGCAACCTGTTCCACTGTCTAACCACCCTCATAGTGAAGAACTTCCTCCTAATGTCTGATCTAAATCTATCCTCCTCTAGCTTACACCCATTTCCCCTGCTTCTATCACTGTCTGACCTCCTAAAAAGTCCCTCATCAGCTTTCTTGTAGGCCCTCTTCAGATACTAGAAGGCTACAATAAGGTCCCCTCGGAGCCTTCTCCTCTGCAGACTGAACAATCCCAACTGTCTCAGTCTGTCCTCGTAGGAGAGGTGTTCCAGTCCTCTGATCATTCTCCTGGCCCTTCTCTGGACTCACTCCAGCAGGTCCATATCCCTCTTGTAATAGGGGCTCTAGAACTGGATGCAATATTCCAGGTGGGGTCTCACGAGAGCAGAGTAGACGGGGAGAATCACCTCCCTCGACCTGCTTGCCACGCTTCTCTTGATGCAGCCCAGGATAGGGTTGGCCTTCTGGGCTGGAAGCGCACACTGGCTGCTTGTGTCAAGCTTCCCATCCACCAACACCCCCAAGTCTCTTTCCTCAGGGCTGCTCCAAGCCAGTCCCCGCCCAGCCTGTATTGGTGTTTGGGATTGCCCTGACTCAGGTGTAGGGCCTTACACTTGTTTTTGTTGAACTTCCTGAGGTTGGCATGGGCCCACCTCTCCAGCCTGTCCAGGTCCCTCTGGATGGCATCCCTCTCCTCCAGTGTATCAACTGGTCCACACAGCTTGGTGTCGTCAGCAAACTTGCTGAGGGAGCACTCGATGCCACTGTCTGTGTCTGACCGAGATGTTGAACAAGACCGGTCCCAGTACTGATNGTCCCAGTCCTGATCCTTGAGGGATGCACTTGTCACTGTCCTCCACTTGGACATGGATCCATTGACAGCCACTCTTTGGGTGAGGCCATCAAGCCAGGTCTTTATCCGCTTTTGATTGAGTGGTCCATCCATCAAACCCACATTCCAGTAGCTTGGAGACCAGGATCTCATGCAGGACAGTGTCGAAGGCTTTGGTCAGGTCCAGGTAAAAAACGTCAGTTATTCTTCCACTGTTTACTGATGTCGTAACCTCTTCGTAGAAGACCACCAGATTTGTCAGGCACGATTTACCCTTGGTGAAGCCATGTTAATTATATCCAATCACCTCTTCCTTACTCTTCTGCCTCAGCAGTTCTCCCAGGAGGATCTGCTCCATGATCTTACCAGGCACAGAGGTGAGGCTGACTGGCCTATAGTTCTCTGGATCACCCTTCTTCCCCTTTTTAAAAATGGGGGTTACATTTCCCCTTTTACAGTCAGTGGGGACTTCACCAGACTGCCATGACTTCTGAAACACAATAGAGAGTGGCTTAGCAACCTTGTCCACCAATTCTCTCAGTACCCGTGGGTGTATACCATTGGGTTCCATGGACTTGTGAACTTTCAGGTTCTTCAGTTGGTCACGAACCTGATCTTCACTTACCACAGGCAGTTCTGCCTTCCTGCCCCTGCCATTATCTTCTTTGACTTTGGGGGTGTGGAGGGAGCCCTCGCCAGTGAAGACTGAAGTCAAGAAGCTATTGAGAAGTTCAGCCTTCTCCATGTCATCCGTCACCAGTTCTCCCATTTCTTTTCTGAGGGGGCCCACACCTTCCCTAGTCTTCCTATTTCCATTAATATATTTGTAGAAATGTTTACTATTCCCCTTGATGTCCCTGGCTAGATTTAACTCCCTCTGAGCTTTAGTTTTCCTAACCAATTCCCTTGCTCTCCTGACAGCTTCCCTGTAAGCCCCCCTTTCTAGTTGACTCTTCTTCCACTTCTTATGTAGACTCTTTTTATGAGTCAGCATGTCCAGGAGCATCTTGTTCATCCAGGCAGGTCTCCTAGCATTCTTCCCCACCTTTCCCTTAGTCGGGATACATAGCTCCTGCACACAGAGAAAATGATCCTTGAAAATTGACCAGCTGTCTTGGGTACCCCTTCCCTCTAGGGCTTCGTCCCACAGTACTCTGTCCATCAGATTCCTGAAGTGATCAAAGTCTGCATGTCCAAAGTCCAGGGTCACAAGCCTAGACCATATCCTCCTAGGAGCCCTGAGGACCTTGATTTCCAGTACTTCGTGGTCACTAAAACCAAGGTTGTCCCTCAGCCTTACAGCTGTCACTAGCCCTTCCCTGTTGGTAAGAACAAGGTCCAGCATAGCACCTTTCCTAATTGGTTCCTCTACCATCTGGAGGAGGAAGTTGTTAATGCACTCGAGGAACATCCTGGATTGCTGGTGCCTCGCTGTATTCTCTCTCCAGCAGATGTCAGGATGATTGAAATCCCCCATGAGGACCAGGGCCTGTGAGTGTGAAGCCACTTCTATCTGCCTATGGAGGGTCTCACCTACTTGGCTCTGCTGGTCAGGTGGCCTGTAGCAGACCCCAACTTTAACATCCCCTTCACCTGTGCTCCCTTTAATCCAAACCCATAAGCTCTCAGTCAGCTCATCATCCTTCCCCAGGAGGAGTTCCATGGACTCCAGCTGGTGACTGATGTAGAGGGCAACACCTCCTCCCCTCCTCCTCTGCCTATCCCTCCTAAACAGCTTGTACCCATCTATTCCTACACTCCAATCATGAGAACCATTCCACCAGGTTTCAGTAACCGCCACAATGTCATGTCTCTCCAGCAACATTATGGCCCTCAGTTCATCCTGTTTGTTGCCCAAACTGTGTGCATTTGCATAGAGGCACTGCAGTTGAGCTGGACATGTCACCTTCTTAGGCAACCCCCCCTTGATGTCCTCGGGGTGTCTTGATTCATCACGTCTGGCTTGCCTCAGGGAATCATCTTGAGAGCTCTTAGAAGCGTTCCAACCTTCCACCCCTGGTGTGCTGCCCCACTGTTTGTCACAAGCAAGCATAACATTCCTAACCCCCTCTCCCCTCAAACCTAGTTTAAAGGCCTATCAATGAGAACTGCCAACTCCCACCCCAGAATCTTTTTCCCCCTCCAGGACAAGTGCCCCCTATTTGCTTTTTGCAGCTCTAACGCCTTGTGTGCCAAGTCACAATTGTAAAACCCAAAGCCCTCTCGATCAGGAGTTTTAGAGGATTAAAATAGGACCTTTTTTTTTGATGAGGGGAGCTGTGTTGTCATGTCATGTCCCCATCAAACAACAGAAGTGACAAACAAAAAAATGGCAAAGTTTTGCTACAGGACTTCTCATTACCTGTCTGATTCCTCATCTCTACCCTGTAATAGCTGCTAGTTCTGGAGTAGTATTTCCATAGCCAGGAATTATTAAACTGCAGCTTGTCCCAGTTGCATCCCAGAGTTCAGTTTCACTTTGTGGGACATGAGGAGACTGCTCATCCCCTGGATGAGACCCAGAAACACCTTTTTCCCTGTTCTTCCCCTTTCTTGACATAAGATATGGAAACAACCAGCACATGAGCCCATAGTCTTTGCAAGTCTTTGAATGCAGCACCATGTTGCTGGGCGGAGGGCATCACAAAATAAGAGGCCTCACACACTGAGATGTTTAGATTTACTCCAGTCAATCAAACTGTTTTCTCCAGAGCCTGGGTAACTCAGGAGTCTGAATCACAGTTTGAAAAGGGACTTAGAGGCTCAAGGGAAACAGATCTCTATCTCCAAGGTCCAAGTCCCTTTGCCTTGTAAACACACAAGTGTATGTATGTGCACTGCTGTGTCAAGGGGCTTCTGATCATGTAGGTCACCCACCTCTCTCCCCGGTCATGGCATGCATCTCTCACTGACATGCTACTGTGGTCCAGAAAAAGCAATGCAATTGTCACCTGCATCATTTTACCAATACCATGCCCTTCCCACATACTGAGAGCTCTCAGGTGAGGACAGGACAGCCACATTCACACTCCAGAAGGGTACAATAAAACGGTCTGGCAGTCTGCATCCAGAAAGTAGGATATGACCTTCACCCACAGGTGATGGAATGAACTGTAACAGTAAAAGCTCTGGCTTTCAAAGGAGAAGAAAGCAAAACTAGGAAGGCAAAATGTCTTAAAACCAGAGAGCTACGACTCCTACTAACTCAAAAGTGTGTGTCCCATCACATGAAGAAGCCACCATGGGTACCCCAAACAATACTTGGTGGCTCCCTGATGATGACAGCCAGCAAGGACTCAAGTCTACAAGTGAGTTGAACCTTCATATCTATAAGCTTAAGCTCATGCTTTACTAATTAAACTCTGCATTAAAGGAGTTAACCTAACACTGTCAAGTCACCACTAAACCATGCACCACATCTCCAAGTCTTTTAAATCCCTTCAGGGATGGTGACTCCACCGCCACCCTGGGCAGCCTTGTCCAGGCCTTGACTACTCTTTTAGGGACATTTCTCCTAATATCCAACCTAAACCTCCCCTGGTACAACTTGAGGCCATTTCCTCTCACCCTGTCACTTGTTACCTAGGAGAAGAGACCAACCCTCACATTGCTCCAGCCTTATTTCAGGAAGTTGTCAAGAGAATTCACAGAATGACAGAATTCAAGTGTTTCATGCAAATCAGTAGGACTATCTTCTTATCCTCAGCACTGTTCATCTTTAGGGTAGAAACAACAAAAGATCAAAGTGTAAAACAGAGAGAGGGGAAGAAATTCAACATAATTTCTCCAGCTTTGGAAACACATAAACAAGTGCAAGGGGGAAACTAAAAGCAAGCATGGATATGAGGAAATTGTCTTTAAATTAGATTCCTCATATCTTAAAAAAATAAATAATTTAAAAAATCATTTCTATGTAAGATAGATTGTGAAGTGCTACCTCAGGTTTTGTTTTCCAGATATAATTTAAATGCAAAAAGAGGGCGAGCACATGGACATCTTTGCTGCTGCAAATCTGTTTACACTAAGGAGCAGTGTGCTTGCAAAATTATATATATATGAATATAACTGAAGTTGTGGTTCTTGAAGACCACAGTTATTCTAGAGCACAGCAAGACACTTCATTCGCTGTCCTATAAATTTCATTATTAAGCTGAGCGATTATATGCACATTTTTACAAGCATTCAGCTGAATCATCTGTGAGTGCACAGTCCCACCATCCAGGCAGTAAAAGTTTCCACCTTACTGCTTATAGACATTGATGAAAGCTCCTATATTGCTTCATTTTTTATTCTTTAAGAGAGGTAATAATGTCACTGGTTATTGTAAAGAAAGACTGAAAACATATTTGTTTTTGCTATTCTTAGAAGCACTACAATACAGTTGAGGTTCAACAAGGCCAAGTGCCAGGACCTGCTCTGGAGTCACAACAATGCCATGAATGCTCCAGGCCTGGGGTAGAGTGCCTGGAAAGCTGCAGGGAGGAAAAGGACCTGGGGATGTTGGTCAACAGAAAAATTGATAAAAAAACTTCCATCAATGTCACTTTTGCTTCTGTTTCAGGACCATAACTCTCTCCTCAAACTGTTTGCCAACTGTACCTGTCCTTCCCCTCGGAGGGATCCATGGAATTGCCTGCAAACCCCACTAGCCTTCCTTTGTTTTGCTTGTACCTAATCCACATACATGCTAGAGGAACACCTAGACCTGCAGGAAGCCTTAACTTCCAACAGTGCCTGACAGTTGCAAACCCAGCTACTAATATAACAGGCACAACATAAAACTCCAGGGGGAAACTCACAAAAAGGAATGGAAAATAAATAACAGAAGTTTGCACAGACATAGTGTTGTCCTTGTGTATGATGGATGTTGCTAAAAAGAAGGCTCCACCCTGAGAGAACAAAGCTCTGTGATCTTGTATGCAGCTTTAACGAATAGAGATACAATTTAAATTAGGGGTATTTCAGCTGATTGAAATTCACTGCTCAGCACTTCAGGGTGACAGTAAGACAATTGCTTTGCTCACGTTCATTATAGCATTATAAAGAATGTTTTTGTTTCCTACTAGAAAGAGTTTTGTGTGGGAAGAAGAGGTTTGCAACCAGGAAAGAGTTCAGTTTAGTAAAAGCAACACCAGTTACAGCTCAAGCATAATCTACAAGCAAAAGCCAATTCCTTTCACAACTGTCAACAAGTGTTAAGTCAGCCTTCTGTTTGAGGAGAAGAAAGGCCTAGATTACTTCAAGGACAGGAGCACCTTCATCTGAAGCACCTCAAGGAGACATCCTACTACCAGCACATAGCCATTATAGTGCCTGGCTCTTATTTGCCAACACATCCACACTGCTGAAGGTGGATCAATGCCATCAGGGAGAAAGAAGAAGATTTTATGTGAAGCCTTAAATAAAAATGACAATAACCTGTCTCCCTTCTGTCTTAAATATTTTTGCTAACTTCTTTCTAAAAAACCAGATTAAAAGTAGCTCTTTTCTCTCTTCTCTCCTGAGCAGAACGACTTAGCTTCAGCTAGGAGAGGTTATGTTCTACCACAAACTTTCAGGCTGTCTCAGGGAGATCTCTGCCAAAGTGCAGTATCCTGCATTGCACAACACCCTTCCAGGAAGGTAAAAACCAGCTGAAGTGAGTCCAGAGAGTTGCTCCTGAGGCATCCATCTAGAATAACCAGACTTATCCATTCCAGGGTCTTTGGAGAAGGGCTAGACAGAGGAGACACACAATAACCATCTTCAAACCGCTAGAAAGCCGCTGCGTGCCATAAGGAAACAGATCACCCATTCTCTAGGTCCACAGTGGATAGGGTAAAAAGTAATGGAGAGTTTAACTGAGATGCAGAGATGGGGAGAGTGTCCAGGAAGGTTACAACTTTTCAGCAACTGAGATGATGAAGAATCTCACAAGAACGGATTAGCTGTAATCATTCTTGAGTCAGGGTAAGGGGCTGTACTTAATAACTGCTGGAGGTCCCTCCCAGGTCTCTTTCCTCTGTAATAATATATTCCCTGTGTTCAATATTTCCCAGAACACAGGAAGAAACCTACAGCCACGTGGAGTCACATCTCAAACAGAAACTCTTATGTGGGACAGTGAACTTGGCAGACAAGGGAGGCTTCAGCACTTGAGGTATCTCAGCCCCAGAGCCAAGGTTTGATTTTTGCTTCCACAGCAGCAGAACGTGTCCAGACAAGAAGGGGGCACTGGGGTTAAAAGCACAAGGGAAGAGGAAATCCCCTTCCCATCACTTGTTCTCATTATCTTCCTTTGAGGACTACACCAGCTGGCCTTCACAAGTCTCCTACCTATTCCTTCTACAAAGACAAATCTACTCCATCCCAATCCTTTTCCCAGAATCCCAGCATGGTGGGGGTTGGAAGCGACCTCTGGAGATCGCCTAGTCTAATCCCCCTCTTAAAGCAGTGTCTCCCAGAGCAGGTTGCCCAGGATTGTGTCCAGGCAGGTTTGGAATCTCCCCAGAAGAAGAGACTCCACAGCCTTTTTGGGCAGCTTGGTCCAGTGCTCTGGCACCCTCACAGGAAATAAGATTTTCTGTGAGTTTAGGTGGAATATCCCTTAGGATGAAGGGATGGGTCAGAAAAAGGAGAAAAGGGTCCTACCCCTCCCTCCTCAACACGAAAAAGATAAAGGACTGGGCTGGGAAGAAAAGGAAGCAGAGGTCTAGGACAGAAGGGCATTCTCCTACAGCTGAGGTAGAAGGCAGCAGCTGTTGTTATGGGGAAGGTGGTGGGCACTGCCTCCCCTCACACCTGAGCTCTTGCTACACAGGTAGGATGGATAGTCTTGCACAGGGGTGGCTCAGGCGAGAGTCTCTCACTGTACCCTGAGCTGTCTCAAGAAGGAATGGCCTCACCTCAGGCTTGGATTTGCAATCTCAGGGGTTTTGCACTCAGCTTCCTTCCTGTGAGCTACATATTGTCAGGAGGTGCATAGCAGCAGACAAGTTTCACTCCACACTTGCTGACATTTTACTGGATTCACCCTACTACAACATTTTCAAGACAATTTATAACCTTGGTTTGAAAAGATCTGAGAAGGACAAAGACATAGATTTACAGGTAACCCTCAGTTGTTTTTCCTTCCTGATGCTCCTTTGCCCAGCTTCATGTGTGTGTGTGAGCAGTCAAGCAGGCACTGCCCTTCTGATACTGAGTTTGGTTTGGCTCTCCCTTCACCCCATCTCAAGGATTTGTGCATATATAAAAAGATTACAAACACTCTCACTGAAGTAGACAATCCCTTTGTAGATCAGCAAAGAGATGAGCAGATGTTTCCAAAGTGAGCTGGGTGCTTGCCAGGTGAGGTGCAGACAGGGCATAGACTAAGAAGCAGGGAGGTGGGGCAAGCAGCTTCCACAACAGAAGTAGTGAGCAGGGGATGCTGTGAAGTTACACTAAAAATACATCATGACTATAAAATGTGTCCCCAGCACCACATCCAGCTATGACTCTGAGAGGGTTATTCTTTGATTCTCTGGTCCACCACAGCATTGCCTCCATCAACCTTGCTTTACTTCTTCCTAATCTAGCTTCTCACAGTGGGGCAGGATACAAGGTTGGAAAGCAAGAACATGGGAGCAGATGTTTTCAGTGAATCAGTCCTCCTTCAAATCCAGCCTAAAGGCATCTTAACATAGGCCTGTACAAGCAAGAGTGAAGGATTAGCAGCACAGCCTATCCTCAGAGCAGCCAGCTCATCTCTTCCACCATAGGCAAATACTGCAGTTCACCTCCTTACACTTCTTTGCTAAAGTCAGCTCCCAGCCTACTATCAATAGTTATTGTTTTCTCTTGCAAAGAATACAAAGGTGTACTCATCTCTGAAGGGCAGCACAGGTCAGATTTGCTTGGAAGAAGAGCAGGGGGATAGCAAAGTGTGGAGGTAAGGGCGTGCAGACGGGCTGCAGAACAATCTCAAACAATTAGGGATTATTTCCTTCTTCCTGAGCAGGCTGCTGAGAACATGCAGCAAGGTGCTTTTGAGGGATGACTTCAAAAGCTTTCCCAAGCTGCATGTTGTAATGGCAGAAGCATCCTTCCAACCACACTTGCTACAGTGAAGAATTGTTCTGAATCACAGGCAGTTTGAACATCTTACCACACTGCACTTTCGGGAAGAAATACACCTCTGCCAGAATTTGACTGGTATTTACAGGTGTGATAACAGGACCAAGGTTCCAATAATTCCTTCAGTCACACTTTGTGACATCAGTGCACACCATGTCTTTTGTCACTGTAACATAGAAAGTCAGAATTAAAGTGCTGGGCTTATATATACTTGCTCTCCCAAGAAAAAGCAAAGGGAAGAAAAGAGGTCTCAGGAAATGTAAAGTATGTAAGGCAATTGTTTCCAAGTCATTGCAAGAGAAAACAGTCCAAACTATGCCCTTTTAAAATAGCATATTGCACCTGAGAAGCACCAAATTAGAGAATTTCTCTAATAGGAGGAAAAGAAAAAATGCATAAGGTCTCATTTGGTGGATGAAAAGCTGGATAATAGCCAACATGTGCTCATAGTCCAGAAGCACCTTCCTGGGCAACCTGGGCCAGTGCCTCACCACCCTCACAGAGAATTTCTTCCTTTAATCTAGTCTAGTCTCCCACCAACCCTTGTCCTGTCAGAACAGGCCCTGCAAAAAGTCTGTCCCCATATTTCTTCTAGGCCCCTCTAAGTACTGAAGGCCACAAGAATGTCTCCCTGGAGCTTTCTCTTCTCCAGGCTGAACAACCCCAACTCTCTCAGCCTGTCGTCATGGCAGAGGGGTTCCAGCCCTAGGCCCATTTTTATGCCCTTCTCTGGACCCACTCCAACAGATCCATGTCTCTTCTGTGCTGAGAACTCCAGAGCTGGACCCACTACGGCAGGTGGGGTCTCACCAGAGCAGAACACAAGGAGAGAATCCCCTCCCTTGACCTGCTGGCCATGCTGCTGGGGATGCAGCCCAGGACATGGTTGGCTTCGGGGCTGCAAGTGCACATTACCAGGTCATGTCTAGCTTTTCATCCACCAGTACTCCCAAGTCCTTCTCTGCAAAGCTGCTCTCAATCCCTTCATCTCCCAGCCTGTACTGATACTGGGGATTGCCCCAACCCAGGTGCAGGACCTTGCACTTGGCTTTGTGGAACCTCATGATGTTCACACAAGCCTTCTTCTCATCATGCCAAATGAATTCTGCTTTACCCTCTGCTTTGGGCAACACTAGCTGGAAATCTTCTGAGCAGTAGTTCTATTCAGAAGATGCCAAAAAGAACTGGCATATGAATCCCAGCTGATTTCTGGGATCTGGTTTTAGCTTCTTCACAGACAGTCATCTGAGCTGGATCCATGTATGTAATGCTTTTGTCAATGTTGTGCTTTGGACCTAAGATTTTTGTTTTCCAAAGGAGTAAGAAAGAAAGAAATCAACCCTGTGGAGAGCAACAGAGATTTGTGAGGCCTATGAACAAACCTTGGACTCCTATTTATCCTTCTTGTGGCAGGTTGTGTCTTCTCTTGAGGGATCACTAACCTACATAATGTCTATATAAAACTAATTAGGAGGAAATTAAGAAACTGGATTTCATTTAAAATGGAGCCCCTACT
>VWZX01003659.1:163547-183123 GCA_013399015.1 Galbula dea
CTTAAGCCCATTCCCTCTAGTCCTGTCACTAGTCCCAAGGGAGAAGAGGCCAACACCCGCCTCCCTAGAATGACCTTTCAAGTAGCTGAAGAGAGCGATAAGGTCTCCCCTCAGCCTCCTCTTCTCCAGGCTAAACAAGCCCAGCTCCCTAAGCCTCTCCTCATAAGGCCTGTTTTCCAGACCCCTGACTAGCTTAGTTGCCCTTCTCTGCACCCTCCCCAGTACCTCCATGTCCTTCCTAAACTGCGGTGCCCAAAACTGCACACAGTACTCGAGGTGTGGCCTCACCAGTGCCATGCACAGTGGCAAGATCACCTCCCTGCTCCTACTGGTCACACTATTCCTGATGCAAGCCAGGATGCCATTGGCCTTCTTATCCACCTGGGCACACTGCTGACTCATGTTCAGCCGGCCGTCAATCAGCACCCCCAGGTAGCTTCTCATTTTATAAAAGCTGGACTACATCTGCTAGAAGGCCTCCCTGCCTTCTTTGAATGGTAGTGCAACAGACTGCTGCGACATTCATTGTAGAACTGATTATCAAGATCAAATTTAACCCCAGGGTAAATATACAATCCAAGTCAGGCAATATTGCAGCTGTTTTTCTTGCATGTTTTTGTTCTGGGGGGTTTTGTTGTTGTTGTTGTGTTGGGGGGGGTGTTTGGTTGGTGTTGGTTTTGGTTTGTTTTTCTTCACTGCTACAGTTTCCTCTAAGAAACCATAGTATTCGCTTCTGAAAATATTGTCTTCACAGATAATATTTTAAAATGTTTCTGCAGGCAGAATAAATATTTTTTTTTATGAAGGTATTCAGTTATCACAATTCTAGCCTGTAATTTGGTCCCTTATGAGTTCTTAATTATTGTCTCCTTGTCATAAGGGTCTTCTTCAATATGCCATTCTCCTTGTGCTTCACATATCAAGGACAAACAGCATGCTGCAATATTTTGGAACTTTTAAACAAGAAATCTGTGGCTAATTCACCAATAAATCCTGAAATTTTGCCAGTGGTGAAAGTAAGCAACTGGTTGTTCAAGTAACTTTTTAACCAGATGAACACATCAGGCAGCCTAGAATAATCAAACTCAAACATAGAAACTTACTTATCAGCTGAAAAACTCCCAAAACCCAGCCAAAACACTAGCATTGTCAGCTGGGTGAGAAACAAACAGCTGAAGCCTTCCTTGCCTCTGGTCTCTACAGATGTGTGGTCAGACAAACCACTGCAGAAGCAATTCAGAGGTTTGGGCACAAAGCCACATGTAAAGGGAGGCTAAACTTTACCTCTCATTTTATTGTAAAATAAAATAATCTGGGCAGTTCTGTAAAGGAGAGCCTAGTGGCTGAGAGACTTCACACTGGGGTTCATAATCACAGACACTCATTAGGCAGCAGTCCTTTCAATCACATGGGTATGATGGCCCCATCTGAAGTACGGTACAGAAAATTGGTCCCTGAAAATATAATGATAGAGAAGAGGCAATCCTGCAGATCCTGACTCAGACTAGTTTGCAGAAGTGGCAGGCACCAGCCTCTACACAGAAAAATAAAAGGACACAGCTGATGCTCACAGAATCACACACAGAATCACAGAATGTTAGGACATGGAAGTGACCTCGAAAGATCATCTAGTCCAACCCCCCTGCCACAGCAGGATTCCCTAGACCAGGTCACACAGAAGTGTGTCCAGAAGGGTTTTGAATACCTCCACAGAAGGAGACCCCACAACCTCCCTGGGCAGTCTGGGCCAGGGCTCTGGCACCTCAACTGGGAAATATTCCTACGTGTATTCACACAGAATCTCCTATGCTTCAGCTTACAGCCATTGCCTCTTGTCTTGTCACTGGGCTTCACTGAGAAGAGCCTGACCCCATCCTCCTGACACTCACCCTTCACATAAAAAAAACATAGATGAGGTCACCCCTTAGTCTCCTCCAAGCTAAAGAGACCCAGCTCCCTCAGCCTTTCCTCAGAAGGAAGATGTTCCAGCCCCTGAAGTCTCTTGGTGGCTCGGTGTTGGACTCTTTCCAGCAGTTCCCTCTCCTTCTTCAACTGAGGGGCCCAGAACTGGACACAATATTCCAGATGTGGCCTCACCAGGGTAGAGTAAAGGGGGAGAAGAACCTCTCTTGACCTACTAACCACACCCCTCCTAATCCACCCCAGAATCCCATTGGCCCTCCTGGCCACAAGAGCACACTGCTGGCTCATGGTCATCCTTCCACCTAGCAGGACCCCCAGACCCCTTTCCCCTTCACTGCTCTCTGTGCTCAGTTGTATGTCCATGAACATGAGTTCAGCTTCAGCCATATGATACTTCTGCTCCTGCAGCCCTGCAGCTGACATGTGTCAGTAATAGCCAGAAGCTTGATTTCCTGAGCTGTACTCTGCTGTGTCTTAGTTCTGTGCTTGTTTAGATGGTACTTTAGTATATCATAGTATATCATAGAACATTTCCAGGGCTTCTACCACCTCTTTGGGCAACCTGGGGCGGTGCCTTACCAACCTCAGGGTAAAACATTTCTTCCTTATATCCAGTCTAAAACTCCCTCTTTTAGTTTAAAACCATCATCTCCTTGTCCTGTCACAACAAGCCATGCAAAAAAATCTGTCCCTATCTTTTTTTTAGGTCCCTTTGAGTACTAAAGGCCATAAGAGGGTATCCCTGGAGCTTTCTCTTCTCCAGGGTGAACAATCCCAACTTTCTCAGCCTGTCCTCATGGCAGAGTGCTTCCAGCCCTGGGTTAATTTTTGTGCCTTCCTCTGGACCCACTCTAATATTATGCTCTCTATTCTTTTATCCCCCAGCCTCTACTGATACCTGACTCAGGTGCAGGACCTTGCACTTAGCCTTGTTAAACCACACAAGGTTCACACAGACCTGCTTTTCCAGCTTGCCTAGAACCCTCTGGATGGATCCCATCCCTTGGGTGTGTCAACTGCACCACTCAGCTTGGTGTCATCCACAAACTTGCTGAGCACACACTCAATCCCACTGTCTGTGTCACTAATGAAGATACTGAACAGCACTGGTTCCAGTATGGACCCCTCAGGGACACCTCTTGTCACCGAATTTCCTTGCAATACTTCTCCAAACCTCTCAGCTACATAGAGTCTGCTCCAGATCATCATGCCATACTCATTCAGCATCCTTAGATACCCAACTTACTCAATTTAACCACTTGACTTCAGTCATAGCTTTTTGATCATGACAGGACTGACTTGTTTCAAAATGCTCTTGAAATTTCCCCCCTGCCATTTACCAGGACACGTGTCCATGTGTTGGCTGCACAAAAATTAGACAGTGTGGTCTGCCACCCAAACCAAAATGAGCCTTCTGAAAAGCAGGTTTGTGGCTGTACACAGCTATTGGTTTTGTTACCAAAGCTAGCTTGGACACCTCTATGTGTGCATTATGCAGTTCAGCCACTTTCAGTGTATGCAAAAGATTCTGGGGGGAAAAAGGAGAAATTTGTTGTGGTTCAAAGTGGGGGCTGACACCAAACCACTGCTAACACTTCTCAGCATCAAACAGCTGCAGCAGGGACTTCCATGCACACACGTGTTGCTGTTAACCTCACTGAGACTGTTTGTGTAAGTGAAGTCTCATTAACATCAGGGTAGGCTCCAGCATCTGGCCACAAGAAAATCAATTAGTTGCCTACCAAGTTATCTAGCAGAAAACAAAGGCAGACTTCCAGCGTTCAAACGAAATGGGTTTGTAAAAGAAATAGGCTACAAGTTCATGGATTCAGTGCCAAGTCTACTCTATGTTCACCAGGTTTGCTATCAGTTACAAGAAATAGAGGAAATGGAGGTTTGGCTTTCTAACAAAGAAACATCCTTTGGGACCTAAAGAAAGAAGGAACATTTCCTGTCTGCCAGTTAAACTGAGAATGCAGAGATGCTCTTGAGAAATCTACACTCTTTCTTGAGAAAAAAAAAGGACACTGCTATACTTTTCCTTTTCCTTGAAATATTACAGCATTCTGTACTCAATTTCCATAGTTTCTGCCTGTAGACAGCTCTGCTGAAATTACTGTAAATGAAAACAATACAAAAGGAAACATGGAAGAACTACATGAAAGTGGTATTGTCAATCAAAAGTACTTCAGCAGCTGTGAGTACCTCAGAGATGTTTGCAAGCCTGGTGGAACTCTCATCAGTTGGACACGTTGAGGCTGATTTTTCTTAAAAATACCCAAGACAAAGAGCAATTGGAGGAAAGAAATGATCTGAAACTACTCCTGTAGCTAGTGAATTCAATGATTTTAGTCATTCTCCTTCACAGTCAGCAGAATGGAAACTCAGCACGAGAAGAAATAAAGTCCATGGCCAAAGTCTTGACTGCAGACAAGGGACTGACACAATAGCCATGATTTAAAGAGGCACCGATTTCACTGCACAGAACCCTTCCCTATTATCTGATTCCTCTCATCCATACTGGCAGTAGAATTTCTGGTGAAAGCCAAAAGGGCTTTGGTAGAAACAAGTGTGGGTTTTGGCCCAGCCTTCAGTGGAAGGGAAACTAGTCCCAAACTTTGAGATGTACCAGAAAGGTAGCTGTAGTGTCTCTTTAAAAACTCTGTATTGCTAAGTGTATCCTGCATTACCCAGATTCATTGGGACACATCATCTTGTCCAAAAGAAGTTTTGCCCATATTGTTGTTGCAGGCTTCAGACATTCAGATGAGCAGTAAATGAGCAATGTCCCCAGAGCAGCTTGTTGCACAGCTATATCCCCAGAGCACAAATGCACACTGCATACCCAGCACTGACCAGCTACGCAACATCTGCTGCCCACGTGCTGCACAGACAGCCCACGCACACGTAGCAAACCCAGGGCACTCAGGATGCAGCAGCTCTGAGTGCCTACTCCAGCACATGGGAAGGTCCAGCTGGGCGGCACATGGGCAGCACAGCCAGCTCATGCCCATCCTAAGGCACCCTGGAGCCAGCCCTGAGCCTGACCAGCTGCTGCACAGAATTTCTGTGTGTGAATGGAATGATGGAATCATAGAATCACAGAATCATTAAGGTTGGAAAAGACCTCTAAGATCATAGAGTCCAACTGTTAACCCAGCACAGGGAAGACGCTTTTCCTTATGCTGAGCCATGAACCTGGTACAACTTGAGGCTTCTTTCCTATTGCTTGTTCCTTAAGAGAAGAGACCAACCCCACCTCTCTCCAGCTTCCTTTCAGGGAGTTGTGGAGAGCAAGAAAGTTTTCCCTAAGCCTTCTTTCCTCCAGACTAAACAACCCCAGTTCCCTCAGCTACTCCTCACAAGACTTGTGCTGTAGTCCCTTCACCAGTGTTGTTGCCCTTCTTTGGACATGTTTCAGCACCTCAATGTCCTTCTTGGAGTGAGGGACACACAATTGAACCCAGTATTTGAGGTGTGGCCTCACCAGTAGTGAGTACAGGGGGACAATCACTTCCCTAATCCTGTTGGCCACACTGTTGCTGATCCAAGCCATGACTACTGCTAATGCAAACCAGGATGACACTGTAATGTTATTTGTATATTTTATGAAGATACTAAACTGATTCAGTAAGGCAAATTTATAAGAGTTGCTTGAAATAATTCTTGAATTGCTCTTGTGGCTGGCCTGCTTCACCTTGTTTATAAGGTTTTAAGCTGCTCATGGAACTGGACCCAGCAAGGTTCCACATATTACTTTACCAGTATCCCTTTTTGATTTTAACTCTGGTGAGTCAACTCAGCCTACTTAAATGTCTTCCACAGCTTCACAGTAAGTCATGCTCTGCAAACCCCAGCATTAGCAAAAATCCCAAGTCCACCACCAGAAAATACAGCAGCCTTACAGGTTCTTCTGCTAAATAGTACACATATATGAAGGACAACCTAATAGCAGACATGGAGGTGATCTGTTTCATCATCCAGGTTGTTTATGGAGATATTGCATGATATCAGCCCCAGAATCAACCCTTGGGGTACTTTAGTTTTAATTAGAATCAGTCATAGAATCATAGAATGGCTCAGGTTGGAAGGGACCTTAAAGATCATCTAGTTCCAACCCCCCCGCCATGGGCAGGGATGCCAATCACTAAACCAGGTTGCCCAGGGCCACATCCAGCCTGGCCTTGAACACCGCCAGGGATGGGGCATCCACAGCCTCTCTGGGCAACCTGTTCCAGTGCCTAACCACCCTCCTGGTAAAGAAATTCCTCGTAATCTCTAATCTAAATTTCCCCTCTTGTAGCTTGTAGCCATTTCCCCTTGTCTTATCACTGTTTGAGAATCTAAAAAGTCTCTCCCCTTCTATCCTATAGTCCCCCTCTAGGTACTGGAAGGCAGCTATGAGATCCCCTCGAAGCCTTCTCTTTTTAAGGCTGAACAACCCCAACTGTTTCAGCCTTTCTTCGTAGGGGAGGTCCTCCAGTGTTCTAATCATCTTTGTGGCCCTCCTCTGGACTCGCTCTAACAGGTCCACATCTTTTTTATGCTGAGGAGCCCAGAACTGGACTCAGTACTCCAGGTGGGGCCTCATGAGGGCAGAGTAGAGGGGGAGAATCACCTCCCTAGTCCTGCTGGTCACACGTCTCCTGAGGCAGCCCAGGATGCGGTTGGCTTTCTGGGCTGCGAATATACATTTACAATATACAATTAGCTGCTAATTGGACATCTGACCCATCATCACTACCCAACAAGCCCATACTCTCCACAGCTTCCAAATGAGAATGCTGGGATCGACCCTGTCAAAAACATCTGTAAACATCAAAGCAGTTTGTGTCTGTTGCTCTCCCCTCAATCATATAACCAGTCATTTTATCAGAGAAGGCAATCCAGATGGTCCAGCACAATTTGCTCTTGACAAATGTATCCTTGATCCTTACCCTCTTGCTCTTGAAATGTCTGGAAATGGAATCCAAAAGGATATGCTTTTCCAGGGACTGATGTGAGGCTGTGCAAGCAAGCAGACGGTCCAGGCTGTTGTTATTGCCTGCCCCACTTTCCCAAACACATGGAGGTCTATGTTCACCTGAGCCACACCACTCTTAATGGGAAGGCAGCTTTTAAATGCATCCAAGTCTCATTTTGCTGCCACAGCTAACTCTCTGCTGCAGGGAAACTAAGGGGAGACCATTGCTCAGAAAGTTGGGACTTCACATTTTTTAATATATACAGTTTGAAGTAGTTTATGGATTATATATTTTCAGCCCCAAGTACAAAAATAGTTGCTTGTTAAGCAGTCTCACTGCTGACTTCTAGCCCATAACCCCGAACCACTTTCTGTTCTGCTTCCCATAGAGAACCCAACCTACTGCATAGGCTCCAATTTTTACCTTATTAACAGAATATTCCTCTGGAAATGCACTTTTCCTCTAATGGGAAAGGATAGCATAGCCCACTGGGACATCAGACTTCTGAGGGAATCCCCGTGGGGATTTGACTGTATGCTTCCTTTTAAGTGAGCTTTTCACAGCTTTGCAAGAAACCCTCAAAGTTCAGGGATCTCTAGAAAAAGACTTGCATATTTGCATTGCTTTCATGCTCCTGTTTTTCCTCCAGCACAATGGAGTCATGGTTTCTAAGACCAGCCCAACATATCACAGCCTGTATCTCAGGATGAGAACATGGACTACAGCTCAGCTGTAACAAAGACAAGTGCAGGCAGAAGAGGCTTTCATGAGATATCTGTTAGAAGCCTGTCACCCATTTGGTTTTGGGCTGCCCCAGAGGTGTGCATCTAGAAGTGTGTTTTGCAGCTGATAAGCAATTTTGATTAATGTCAACTAAGGCCATTTACATAGTGCAAAACATGTAACATTTGCTGTCTTCACAGAAAAAAAAGAAAGCATTTACATTCCAACATCTGAATTTAGACCAGACAGGGAGAATATGAATGTATTATTTACACATTGAAGTTTCTGTGCCTGCTCCTTGTAGAGATGTTTGGTAAATTTTAGGTGCTTCATTAAAAACAATGCAAGCAGCCCTCATGTTAATCT
This sequence comes from Galbula dea, assembly GCA_013399015.1. Taxonomy (NCBI): domain Eukaryota; kingdom Metazoa; phylum Chordata; class Aves; order Piciformes; family Galbulidae; genus Galbula; species Galbula dea. Next base: position 171,524 of record VWZX01003659.1, read on the forward strand.
TGGGAAATGAGCTCTTCAGACACACAGAGATTAATTTCTACATAATTACATACAGGGGACAGATGCCAAGGATTTAGAGGGATATTGCTGTACACAAGCCAGCAAAGATGAGGGGAAATCTGAGACAACTCCTGAGGGATTTGATGATACAAAGGATGCACCATTAATGAGCCACTTAACTAGAAGTACCTCAGAGAGAAAGACATGTCAAGGACTGCAGGAGACATTGCACCTGGTGATTCACATGAATGCTCCATACAGTATGGACTTCTGCACTGATAAGCCCACTTGGACTTTGCTCATTAGTCCAGCTACAGCTTATCCAACCACTCAGCTGCTGCCTCTAACTGTACTGTCAGTCTGGCAGGACTTGGGCTAATGATTTGGGGTTGGTTTTCATTTTCACAGAAAGTAGAGAGGAAGGATATTTTCCCTCCTCATTACAAATATCCAGTTGAGTTCCTTTTTCTTAGCTCCTTGATTTGGGGTAAGAAACTATTTCCATTTAGATACTGAGGCATTTAATTAGGTGAGATATTTCAGTTGGCAAACTAAAACTGGAAGTTTAAAGCCTTGAGAAGAAGCATTTCCTATCATCTCCTCCAATCTCTGCTAGGACCTAAAATAGTACAACCCAAAGTTTAATTTTGCTGTGGTTATAACAATCTGGGCTGGACAGTTTGATTTCTATTAGAGGCCACGTGGTAGACATGCTTTAGACTAGTGTTGTGCATTACCAGGGAAAGAAGGAAAATCCATAGTAATAGTTCAAAACAAAATCATGTAGATAAAACACAGCAAAAAAAAAAAAAAATGGAGCACAGTCTTACCTTTTCAGCTATAATTACCTCCTTCCTTTTTCTTTTTCCTCCTTCTCTCATCTCCCCTCTTCTTTATAGTCAATAGACTTTATAGATTTTATAGACTTTATGCTCCTCTAGACTGATGTCTGGTCCTGCAGGTAGCATCTGTGGCTTGCAGTAGCCGGAAGACAGAAAGATTTGTGCTGCCACTAACCCTCACATGAAACACTCATCTTAAGAAAAACTGGTAGTTCAGTATAAAAATACACTGATTTGTAAAGTTGCTGCAAAAAATGCTGAAGTAATTCAATTTCTTTTGCTCCAAGCTTTCTTTACATTGATCATTTTCTGGTTTGCCATTAATATTTCTGCCTTTTATATTCAGTTCATTTCAGAAATAGCACAATAGACTTTTACTTCTTGCTTCCCCATTTTTCAAAGCAAGAGAACCTGTAACTCCTCTAAGCTTGACAATGAAGACAAAAGTGACAGGGTTAAACACTAGAATTTGGGCTGAAGCTTTTTCTTTCAACAGGAAGTGACTGAATAATTCCACATCCAAAGAAGGGCAACAACACCAGTGAAGGATCTAGAGCACAAGTCTTGTGAGGAGCAGCTGAGGGAACCAGGGTTGTACAGCCTCGAATAAAGGAGGCTCAAGGGTAACCTTCTCACTCTCTACAACTCCCTGAAAGGAGGTTGGAGTGAGGCAGGGATTGGTCTCTTCTCCCAGGTAAAAAGCAACAGGATGACAGAAAATGACCTCAAGTTGTGCCAGGAGAGGTTTAGGTTGGACATGAGGAACACTGGAAGGGTGGTTAAGCATTGGGACAGGCTGCCCAGAGAAGCACATAGACACGAGAGCACTGCAGTTCTTTGTGTGGACAACATCATCCTGTTTGGCTATTTTACCAGGAGGGGTTTGTTTTCAGGTATCATCTAAACATCATTAACAAGGAATATTTATAATCTGCTTTTCAGGACACAATGTTTGAGCAAAATCTCTGGTCTGTAAAGGTCCACTTTCATTCCCTAGCTTTACAGGGGATTTTTCATTACCTTGTACTTGTGGTTTCCTATAGGTCATAAGACCAAAATCCATATGAATTCAATTACCTGGAAAGGGAAAATGAGACTATAGTTCCAGTAGTGCATTGGTTATGATGTCATTGCTATTATGGAAAGGAAATGTGGAATGAAACACACCACATACCACTTAAAACCATGTCTCTACAAGGGAATATTGACCAAGGTTCAATATGAAGACACTGACAGCAAACTGAAGGTCATTCCCACCAACAGTTAAGTCATATCAGAAAGTGCAAGATCAAATAGCAGATGTGTCTCAGGGAGAAAAACCCTCAAGTGAACAAAAAATCTCTTCACCTTTCTAACCTGTTCAACAGCACAGTAAACATTAAGGGAACAGTACAGCACATCTTCAATGGATGTTACATTATGACCTCCTGCTTGCAATCCTGTTCTGAGTCAATAGAATATTCCTTCTGTTCACAAGTAACGTGCCAGTCCTGGGATATTTTAGTGTCCCAAGCACAATGGCAGACCAGGCACTGAAATAGTGCAACCAGGAGTTTGAGAGTTTCTTTTAGATGAGTAAAATGTAGCTGGAAAAGAACAAAGAGCTGTCATACATGTAACATTTAGAACAACACTGGTTTACTGTTCCTAGTATTTGTGATACTTTGTCTTATTAACAGCAAACGTGCTGACATATTAAGCACAAAAAACACTGAAGAAAAAGCACCAAAACATAGGAAAACATATAAAATTTGATTAAGATTAGATTAAGATTGATTAAAATTGATTAAGAAAGAACTCACTTAAAGAAACTGTTTATGTGAGATGTTGAGAGGGCTGGAGCATCTCTCTGAGGAGGAAAGACTGAGAGCCTTGGGAATGTTTAGCCTGTAGAAAAGCAGATTGAGAATGCATCTTCTCAATGCTCAGCAATATCTAAAGGGTGGGGGCAAAGAGGATGAGACCAGACTCTTCACAGTGGTGCCCAGTGATAGAACAAGGGGCAATGGGCACAGAGTTGAACATGGGAAGTTTCACCTAAATATCAAGGACAATTTCCTGTGAGAGTGACAGAGCACTGGCCGAGGTTGCGCAGAGAGGTTGTGGACTCTTTCTCTGGAGAGATTCCAAACCCACCTGGACTTGATCCTGGGCAACCTGCTCTGTGTGACCCTGCTTTAGTAGAGAGGTTGGACTAGAAGATTCCCAGAGGTCTCTTCCAACCCCCACCATGCTGGGATTCTAGGATTCTGTGTGTAATACAGTTGCATCATGATATATACTACTGGGTTTTACTACCTATATGGCTCTTGCTCATTGTTGACTCACTTTTCTCACCTCTCCACATTTATGTCACATTTAAGACTGGGTCATTACCATGGGAAATCCACTATTTTGGACATTTCTCTGGAGAAAAGGATGTTGTCAGAATTTGTGATTATTTGAAACTAGAATGAAATTTTTGCCAAGATGATAAACTATGAAAAACCACTCCAAAGGCCTTTGAGAAACCCCCTTCTGACCAACCTTCCAACCCCTAATATTCTTTGATTCTGTGATCTAGGACTACAAGCTGCACAGTGAAGGAACTCAGGTCACTCCCTGCTCCATATACACTCCATACATTAAAACCAAAACATAACTTTCTCAGGTGCCTGAGGCTTTTTCCCATAGTTGATTTCACTCGGCATCCTCTCAAAGTTATCCTCAACTTCCAGCCTACAGTGGCGGTGCACTGTCTGACGGGAAAACAATTTCAGCACCCTCCTCCAGTCCCAGGAGCTGAAAATTTAAGAAATTCGGTGTTTTACTGCAGAAAACACCATTTGTATTTCACGAGCCCCCTCTACTGTCATTTTCTGGAACCATCACTACGGTTTGAAGGGAGCTTTTGAGGAAACATTGCCAGATGCTGTAAACTCATTCCTCTTTCACTAGTCTTCTAAAGATATGGGCTTTACAGAAAGCAAGATCATTTTTAAAAGCAAATTGAAATTATTCTCAATGCCTGGAACTGTACCGGGAGAGAAAGAATTCCAGACCAAACAGTGGTAGTACCACTGTTACATCAAGTATGAGTTCATACTTAAAAGCAGGCTTACCAAAAAAGTTCACCCAAACCAGAGAACTAGCCTAAAGGAGAGGTGAGTCCTTCATGGGAAGGAACTGCCCTGTAGCTTTGCAACTCCACATGCATTTTGACTCTTTAACCTCTCTGGAAATGTAAATGGAGTGATGCAGAGAGTGCTTGTCTGTCTGGCATAGTAACTCTATCCAGCCGTTTGCATGCAAGTGACTGCTGCTGTTTTCCAATGACTGTTTCCCAGCTCAGGTCATTGTTACTACAATATATGAACTGGAATAAGCATTCTCAAGGAAAACCCCAAACCAACTAAGATGATGGGATACCTGCCCCCATACTAAACCCACATTTGAAGGGAAGCTGGTCTTCACCCAGCAGCAATTTAAAATAGCAGACAGCAGTAGGTCTGCTAGTTACTATGCCTGAGAAGCTAAATATGAACCTGAACTGTATGAATCATTGCTGACTAGGTCCTAGACAGGTCTATGCACTGCTCTTTCCTTGGAAAGAGGTTCACAAAGTGGAAGGTTCACTAATGCCAGTTTAGAGCAGCTCATCCTAGGTAAAGTTTTACTTTGCTTCTGAATTCCTATTACTTTTCTCTAACACATTTTTCTTTGGCTTTTACAAGTCACCTTGTGGGATTATGTAACTCAATGACACATTTCTCCTGCCCTCATTTCTCATGTAACCTTCAAACTACTTTTCTTGGGTAAACCAGCAAGAGAATTAGGTGTGAAACTTCAAGCTCTGAATTTGCTCAGGATAGAAAGCCTCACCCATTATGTGCACACTCCAAAAACAGTCTTAGCATGTAGAAATTTGGATGTAAATCTCAACACAACTTACATCACAGTTAATCTCAGGCTGTTTGGGAGAAGAATTTTATTCTATTCTTTCTGCTTCATTTTTTCTAAGGCTTTAAATTTACCAGGTGCCATTAAGCCTACCAGCCACCTCAGTTTTATTGAAGATGTCAAAATTCCACACAGCAGAAATGTATATTACTAGGTGCTAGAGCAAGAAAGGCTCCTAAGAGATACTATTGTCACAAGAAGAAACAACCAAAGGTCTAGAAAAATATCATTGCTTCCTATTAAAAAGCTGCTTATGCACAACTTACAGAGGTGATACCTAAGACCATGAGCATGACATTCCCAACTTCACCCCAAGACATTTGACAGTTGCATTCAAATCATCATCAATCCAATTCTCAGTGCAGAATTTAATTTTTCTTAAAAGCTAATATACAGAATCTCAGAATGGTGGGGGCTGGGTATCATCTAGTCCAACCCCTTCGCTCCAGCAGGGTCACCCAGAGCAGGTTGTCAAGGATCACATCCAGGTGGGTTTGGAATCTCTCCAGAGAAGGAGATTACACAACCTCTCTGGGCAGCCTGGGCCAGTCTGGCACCTTCGTGGGAAAGCTTTTACTCATGTTCAGATAGAACCTCCTGTGTTCCACAGAATCATAGAATGTTATGAGTTGGAAGGGACCTCAAAAGATCATCTAGTCCAATCCCCCTGCCACAGCAGGATTCCCTAGACCAGCTCACACAGAAGCATGTCCAGANTGCAGCCTCACCAGGGTAGAGTAAAGGGGGAGAAGAACCTCTCTTGACCTACTAGCCACACCCCTTCTAATCCACCCCAGAATCCCCTTAGCCCTCCTGGCCACTAGAGCACACTGCTAGCTCATGGTCATTCTTCCATCCACCAGCACCCCCAGGTCCCTTTCCCCTTTACTGCTCTCCAACAGGTCAGTCCCCAACCTATACTTATCCATGGGTTCCTGTTTGTGCCCATTGCTCTGTGTCCTGTTGCTGGGTACCAATGAAAAGAAGTGGGCAACAATGAAAAGAAACTGGCCCCATCCTTCCCCACAGATCTGCCTTCCAGCAGGTCAAACCCCACCCTGTCCTGGACCATGGAGTTATTCCTCCCCAGGTGTAGGACCCTACACTTTCCTTTGTTGATCTTCAGGAAGTTCCTCTCACTCAACTCCCAGTCTGTCCAGGTCTCACTGAATGGCAGCACAATCTGACAGGGTGTCAGCCACTCCTTCCAGTTTTGTATCATCAGCAAACCTGCTGAGGTAATATAATGCTTAGGTTATCCATGTATCCAGGTCAGACTGGACAAAATCCCCTAAATACAGTTTATAATGACAGTGGAATGCAGCAGCTATAATCATTTTCCTGATGTTGTGGGTTAACTGACATTCCCAAAGCATGTCCTCTGGGACCTCTCCCTTTTCTGACCTCGTTAATTCCAGTTTAAATTTCTTGCATCCACTGCTGAATTTGAGTGCTGCTGGACTTGACTCTTGGCCCCAAAGTACAGGCTCCAGGCTTCTACTCTGCAGTGTGAGTTTTGTGTTCGTTTTCAGAGCCAGCTTGCCCACACACCAGACAAATATCTTGCCACTCACAGTATTTTGGTATGTAATAAAGAAATGAGAAAGCTCACAGTAGGCATTTCTAGTGATGTCACCAAAGATAGCCATGTGAACTACCTCACACTAATATCTCTTTTGTAGAGGGATAATAAGCATAACCAGCCATTCCACACAAAGTGTGTGGTTTTACCTAGTACACTGTAAGTGTACACAAAGTCCATAGAACAATAAGAGCACTTAGAGGACACACTGAGAGTTGGGTCTGTTCAGCCTGGGGAACAGAAGGCTCCAGGGAGACCTTAAGCAGCCTTTCCTTACTTAAAGAGGGGTTACAGGAAAACTGGGACTCTTTATAAAAAGGATAGGACAAGTGGTAACATCAAAACTGAAAGAGGGGAGATTTAGATTATCAGGAAGAAATTCTTTACTGTTAGGGTGGTCAGACACTGGCACAGGTTGCCCAGAGAAGTTGTGGATGCCCAATCCCTGACAGTGTTCAAGGCCAGGTTGGGTGGGGCTTGGAATGACCTGACCTAGTGGAAGGCATTCCTGCTTTCTGCAGGGGGGGTTGGAACTAGACGATCTTTAAGGTCCTTTCCAACCCAAAGCATGACTGCATTCAACATATGCAATAATGAGGACCTCTCAAACTATTTGCTTACAGAAAAACTGCAACATTGAACACAAGGCCTTGCCTACCCTTTTGGCTCTGTATGGAACCGAAATTATGTGACCCTACAGTTTTAGTTTCACCACATTAAGTCTCAGTATAAAAAGTGTAACATGCTAGCCTTTGGGAACCTTCAGTATATTCCAGCAGGAGACAGGAAACAGCTTTTACAAACCATAAATTTCCATACATACACTACAAGCCAGAACTACTCTCAGCTCTAACAGCATATAGCAAAGTGTTGTCTTATAAAAGAAGCACAGAACAAAGCACAATTACTTAAACCCAGCTGTAAGTACCTTATTAAGTACATTCACTTGATGTATAGGCTCTCTGCCAAATTTTGGGGTTGGACTGCAGTATAAGAGGGTGTTTGCATCCTTGAGCTCCTTCCATGCTCTCTTTATAACCTGTAGATTCGATGTTGCAGTGGGGCCTGATCTGAACTCAGCACTAGTGCCAGTATTATGCAAACAGTTGTCAAGCAATAATCTGCACATTTTTACATCAATTAAGGTAACTTTCAAAACTTACCATTACAACCATGACTCAAGAGGTGGCCTCCCTAGGACAGAGTAGAGGGGAAGGAGAACCTCCCTTGCCCTGCCTATCACACTCAGCCCAGGATCCCATTAGCCTTCTTGGCCACAAGGCACACTACTTGTTCATGGTGACTCCCAGTTCCTTCTCTGCATAGCTGCTTTCCAGCAGGTCAAACCCTGACCTGTCCCAGTCTGTGGAATTATTTCTCCCCCTATGCAGGACTCTACACTTGCCCTTGTTGAACTTCATGAGGTTACTCTCCCTCAACTCCCAATGTGTTCGGGTCTCACTGAATGGCAGCACAGCCTGACAGAGTGTCAGTCACTCCTCCCAGTTCTGTATCATCAGCAAACTGGCTGAAGGTTCACTCCATCCCTTCATCCAGGTCATAGATGAAGATGGAGAACAAGACCGGACCCAGTCCTGACCCCTGAGGAACACTGCGAGCTACTGACGTCCAATTAGACTGGGCACCACTGATCACACCCCTCTGAACTCTGTCTTTCAGTCAGTTCTCATATCCACCCCACCGTCCACTCATCCAACCCACACTTCCTAAGCTTGCAGGGATCCTCTAGATCCTCTCGGAAGCCAGGTTCTGACCCGAGAAACACGCTGCCCCCACAGCCAGCTCAGCAGGCTCCGTATCCCAAGCCACCTCCCCCCGGGCCCCGCCGACCGCTGTTCCCGCGTCCCGAGCGCCTCGCACGGGCTCCTCACGGGCTTGCAGCGCAGTCCGGCTCCACCGCCCTCCTTACACCCTCTGCCTCCTGACCTCCCGTCTGCTTTCAGCATCCCGCCCCAAAGCTGCCACAATAGCCGCGGCTGTGCTCTCGCCTGGAGCACGGAACGAGCGGGGGCGACTGACGGCTCTGAGAGGAACGAGGTTAAGAGAGCAGGGAGCAGCTTTCCCGCCCAAACCTCGGCTGTGCTGGGTCTGTTTCGCGACCGAGTCCTCCGTCCTGGGTAGAGAACTGAGGCAAAAGCGCATCAGAGATGGGCAGATTAAAACAAAGACGATGCTAAACTTGTCAGGCAGCGAAGCTCAGCAGTTTGTGAGGAACCCGCTCAGGACAAAACAGCATTTTCACTCTCGGTATATACCAGCTCTGACACCAAAACAGCCCCCAAAAAGCATGTCCTTCAGAGAAAAAGGTATGAAGGCAACTCCCAGTATTACTGCAGTTACTCTCCAGCAGTGCCTGTGCCCAGCTACTTACTGGAAAATGAGAGGCGAGGTTAAACAGGAGGGAGAAAAAGAGAGACAATAATGGGCAGGGGGAAAAAGCAGAAGGAACTCTTCAACAATATTTTTCTTTTCAAGCTAAGTTTTAGAGAAGGTAGCTTTTCATAGAATCACAGACTGTTTTGGGTTGGAAGGGACCTTTAAAGGTCTTCTAGTCCAACATCGCAGAAGTGAGCAGGGACATCTTCAACTAGACCAGGGTGCTCAGAACCCTAAACAACCTCACCTGGAATGTCTCCGAGGATGAGGCATCTACCACCTTCATGATGCCCCACAAGCTGCACCTGTTAGGGCAAATAATTTCTACCTGCTCAGGCAACAGAAAGGAGTCAAAAAAAAATAATCTCTGCATAACTGGGGTTGGTGTTAAAAGTTCAGGTAATTTTTCCAAGCACTTTTCTACTACCCACCTTGCATTGATATGATTTTATCCTGTGCAAATCCTTCTTTGTATTTTTTGTTTGTTTGTTTGTTTTTGTTGGTGTGTTTTGGGGTTTTTTTGCTAGTGCTTACAAACCTAAGTGGCAGGACTGTGCAAGATTTCCTCCCACTTCTTTAATTTTCGCTCTGACTTTGCAACAGAATTATTCCAGCTCACTCAGACATGACACAGAACCAAGTTTTCTGTTACTCATGCCAGTTCAACAGCATTTGGGGCACACAGGTATAAGCTATTCTGCAAAATCTTAAGTAGACCTGGTGTCAGTAAATCGGGAACAAAATACAATCCTTTTGGACAGATAAAATTTCTTCAATAACGTTCTTAAAATCTATGTAGCCATTGCTAAACCCTTTTTACTCTTGCTCCTGAAATGATTATACTTTATAAATGATCAATTCCATCAAAGAGATGACAAGTTTATCTCATTTTTTGATTTCAGTAACTTCACAAGGGAACTGCTGGAATGACTGTCTTCTGGGAAGCAGATACAATTCCAATTTGATTGTTTTAGTACCTTCAGAATGTGTTTTCAATGCTAATTGACTAGTTGGTTTATATAATTTATACCTGTTATTCTATTTGTAAATAGCATAAAGCATAAAAGCACCCTTCAATTTATTGTAGGATTAATTGCAATTTCAAAATAACAAATTCATTCATTATATGAACTAGCACCAAATCTGAGAAGAGGCAAAGAAACAACCACCTACAAAATACAGTTAGCCCACTGAATATCTTCGATGGTTCCCTATACAATTACTCTAAATTCTGCCTCATCCATTCCTTGCAAAGGAAACCAGCATGGTACCAATCTGCACATCTGTGGGTAAAAGATGAATTCAAAAGAGTTATCCTAAAACCAGTTATGAAAAAAGCTCAGGTACCATTTTGTACCAGATAAGCAAGAACACTGAATGAAATCAAACCCATGGTTTAATGCCACAACAGAGGCCCTAGAAAGGAGGAAAAATATTTCTATTTTCTCTCATACTGAAGATCTAAGATGATTTCCAAATTGTCATTTGAGGCACCACAGGGCAGCTGTAACCTGGAGGTAACTCTTTTAAGTTACTTTTTCAATGATTTTGATCAGCATCTTTGTGATCAGGCCACAGAAAAGGGGTGTTATTTCCAGGCAAATGGGCATAAATGGGCGTGAGCCCAGATAAATAACATTACTGTATTTTAAAACTATGAATTTAATTCTAACTTTAGGAGGGGGAAACTACCTCTCTAGGAACCTATAACGTCCCTCAGGAGGCATAAAACATTGCACTTGATCAAGGGGTGACGACATTTACATCACAGATAAGGAGCTGCTGTTATCAGTGAGTAGTTGTCACATTTTGCCCAAGATCAAAACTTGTTCTCACTTTTGGGAAGGTTCTGTGAAAAGGATGCCTGTGTCCAAATGACTAAGGCTGACACTGTTTTCCCAGCAGAATGAACAGCATGCACAGTGGATGCTGTCATGGGATAATGTGCTCCACCACCGGTGTGATTGAGGGTTGGATGTTTTATACAACTCACAGCCCAGACATGCAGCTGACTTCAGTTTACAGTGAGGCAGCTTATCCTGAAATAGGATTCCTACAGAGACCTGCTGACAAGTCAGATCCTGCTGTTCATTTCCAGAGCAATTTGACCTGTGGGTTAGATTAGCTGATTGAAAGCCTTTCCTTACCTGCCCTGGGATTCTTATGTGCTCACATGGTTTCTTCTCTGCTTCTGCATCCATATAGTCTCCAAGATTCCTTTCTGCATTGCCTTTTTAGGGTCATCTTTTTGGTCTCCAGTCCTGCTTATTCCATATGTGTGCTGTCCTGAGAAAACCACCAAATGATTTAGCATCAATATTTCTAACTCTGTATACTTTTCTGTGTACTTTGAACCATGATTGTACAGATTTTGTATCAGCACTACTGTGGCCAGCAGGACTAGGGTAGTGATCGTCCCTCTGTACTCAACCCTGGTGAGGCCACACTTCAAATCCTGGGTTCAGTTTTGGGCCCCTCAATCCAAGAAGGATATTAAGGTACTGGAGCTTGTTCAAAGAAGAGCAATGAAGCTGGTGAAGTGTCTAGAACACAAGTCATGAGGAATGACTGAGGGAGCTGGGATTGTTTAGTCTGGAGAAGAGGATGCTGAGGGGGAGACCTTCTCACTCTTTCCAACTCCCTGCAAAGGAATCACAGAATGTTAGGATTTGGAAGGGACCTCAAAAGATCATCTAGTCCAACCCCCCTGCCACAGCAGGATTCCCTAGACCAGCTCACACAGAAGCACGTCCAGACGGGTTTTGAATATCTCCAGAGAAGGAGAAACCACAGCCTCTCTGGGCAGTCTGGGCCAGGGCTCTGGCACCTCAACTAGGAAA
>VWZX01003659.1:183410-308365 GCA_013399015.1 Galbula dea
ACTGGTCCCAGTACTGACCCCTGAGGGACTCCACTAGACACAGGCCTCCAACTAGACTCCATCCCATTGACCACAACTCTCTCACTTCTGTCCTTCAACCAGTTCACAACCCATCTCACTACCCAATCAGCCAGACCACATTTGCCCAGTTTAGCTGCAAGGATGCTGTGGGAGACAGTGTCAAATGCTTTACTGAAATCAAGATAAACCACATCCACTGCTCTACCATGTGGTGAGTTGGGGTCAGTCTTTTCTCTCAACTAAGAAGTGATGGGACAAGAGGAAAAGTCCTCAAGTTGTGCCAAGGGAGGTTTTGGGTTGGACATGAGGACAAATGTCTTCCCCAGAAAGGTTTTCAAGCCCTGGCACAGTCTGCCCAGGGCAGTGGTGGAGTCACCATCCCTGGGGGGGTTTAAAAGATATGTAGATGTGGTGCTGAGGGAGAAGGTTTAGTGGTAACTTGGCTGTGGGTGTTAACAGTTGGTGTCAGTGACCTAAAAGGTCTCTTCCAACCAAAATGATTCTATGATTCTGTGATTAGTCAGTATAATTAGAGTGCAGTGCAATGATACTGATTAATGTGTGCATTGTGGTAAAAACTACACAGAGGCATTTTTTTGATAGAAAATACTTGTTTCAGTGCTTGTCACTCATGATTTTGTTGGAATGAGGGTTAATGAGCTAATAACAGTGGTGTTAGATTTTCACTGTTCATTAAAAAACCAAAAATTAAACATCAGCCTTTTGTGAGTTGAGACCAAAAAAACCACCCCTGTACCTCTGCAACCTTGAAGCATTCTGAGCAGGCTATTTACAGCCTGTGATCTAGTTACTGGGTTGGGCCACACTTTTCTGTGTCTACATGAATACCTAAAGGAACTTGAGAGGAACTCTGCCCAGCTCACTGGTGAGATCTGAAGGGCAGAGGAGACTGTGGATCACCAAGGCTGATTGCTACAGGGCTTATCATAGAATCATTTCGGTTGGATCATCAAGTCCAATTATTAACCCAGCACTGCCAGGTCACCACCAAACCATGTCCCTCAGCACCACATCCACTCACCTTTTCAATCCCTCCAGGGGTAGTGACTCCACCACTGCCCTGGGCAAGCCTGTTCCAGGGCTTGACAACACTTTTGGGAAAGAAATTGTTCCTTCTGTCCAACCTTAGTCTCTCTCCCTTGGCACAACTTGAGGCTGTTTCCTCTTCTCCTATCAGTCATATCATGGGAGAAGATACTTCCCTCACAGACTCCTCTTTGAACTGTGCTGTTTGCTTTCCTCAATGGTCTAGTCTTGGTTTAATATCACAGGATATACTCCTTCCAAAGGAGTGCTGCAAATGATTTCACAGCCTCACTACTGAAAGTTAATTTTGTTGATTAAATTTTTGACCCCCTCAGAATAGATTTTATATTTACTTCACAAGAATTACTTGTCTCAGAATGCCCTTGATTGGTCTTAATTATATTGTCTGGAATCTTTCACTGAATACATCTGGCCATATCTTTACAATATTGAGCTTCAGACTCATTGTCAAGCCAAAGAGCCTATATTAGCTTCTTCAGCTTTTAAAATACTAATTATTCTTTGCTCTTCCAAAACTGATAAGACTGAACAAATATCAGTTCTAGTGATTTAAATTTCCTTTAAATTTGCAGGCAACTATATAACCCTAGGAGATACAATTTAAATCTGTCACATCTTTAAAATATTTTTTCCAAATAATACCAGTATCTTCCTCCCAAAAATCTATTTATTGCTAAATTCTTCCATGTGAAAAATGAATGGATACATATGTAGTATATGAAGATGCTCTGTAAACAGGGAAAACTAAAAATATCTAGCTAGACTAGCAAATAACAGCACTGTAGCCAAGAAGCAAGAATAGGTCAGATTATATAGTAAATATTTACACTGTAAACCTAAATGAGTTCTATATATAACCATTTGAATTCTCACATAAAGTGTAAGAAATGCCCTTAAGTTAGAAAATACAGTATAATATATTGGCAGCAGAGAGTCCATTTGGAATATTGGGGCTGGTCTGTAATTCCTTTAAGGCAATAGCCAAAGTTTCACTGAATAAACATTGAAATATTGTCAAGATCTTGAAAAAAATAGCAACATGAAGATAAAGCCAACTTACCTTCTCTGAGACCCTAACAAATGACTGATTTTAAATGAATTTTATACCCAAAACATGTAGATTTGGGCAGGTAGGCAATATATGATGTCAGAATTTGTTTTCTGCTGTGGTGAAAGAACTAGAAAACACCTGGCAGTGTAACACAGGATGTTCATTTCAGTAAGGAAAAGTCAGTTACATGAAAACACAAGGAACTCATTCCTGAAAACTGTATTTTTTGAATACACAGCACTGTGAGGACTCCCTGTGTGTACTTGCTTACCTTTGCAAAAGGCAGCTTGGCTAAGCAGCAGAGTCCCACTGCTCAGGGTCACGGGATCCTAGAGTCCCAGTGTGGCAGAAGCTGGAAGGGACTTCAGGAGATCATCTAGTCCAGCCCCTCTGCTAAAGCAGAGTCACCCAGAGCAGGCTGATGGGATCATGTCCAGGTAGGCTTGGAATCTCTCCAGAGAAGGAGACTCCACAACCTCTCTGGGCAGCCTGGGCCAGGGCTCTGGCATCCTCACAGCAAAGCTGTTTTTCCTCTTGTACTCGTGGGCAGACAGCACAGCTGCCTGTACTGGAGCCAGACAAGCAATTTGTGCCTACAGCAAACCTTCACATTATGCTAAGGTTATGCAGGGTAAACTGTTTGTTTAGAAAAGCTGGGTTTCTGTAGGGCAGCAGAAAAGAGAGCCAGAGAGCAGTGAGCAAAGTCACACTTTGGCAGGTACAAACAGCCCACCATTCAGCGTTGTTTTGGTCTTGCATAGAATCATGGAATTGTTTACATTGGAAAAGACCTTTAAGATCATCAAATCCAACTGGTAACCTAACATTGCCAGGTCACCACTAAACCATGTCCCTCAGCACCACATCTACATGTCCTAAATCCCTCCAGGTCTAGTGATTCCACTGCATCCCTGGGCAGCCTATGCCTGACAACCCTTTCTGGGAAGAAATTATTCCTAATGTCCAACCTAAACCTCCCCTGGACCAACTTGAAGCTGTTGCCTCTTGTTCTATTGCTTGTTTCTTGAGAGAAGAGACCAGCACCCCCCTTGCTGCAACCTCTTTTCACAGAGTAATAGAGAGCAAGAAGGTTTTCCCTGAGCCTCCCTTCCTCCAGACTAAGCAACTCCAGATCCCTGAGCTGCTCCTCTCCTTCAGCAGCTTCACTGCCTTTCTTTGGACACACTCCAGCACATCAATATCTGTCTTGGAGTGAGTGACACAAAACCAAACCCAGTATTTGAGGTGTGATCTCACCAGTGCCCAGTACAGTGAGATGATCAGTACCCTAGTCCTGCTGGCCACACTATTGCTTATCCAAGCCAGGATGCTCTTGGCTGTCTTGGCCACCTGGGCACACTGCTGGTTCATATTCAGCTGTTATTGACCAACATCCCAAGGTCCTTTTCCACCAGGCAGCTTTCCAACCACTCTTCTGCAAGCATGGAGTGTTTGTGGGGTTGTTGTCACCCAAGTGCAGGATCTGGCACTTAGCCTTGTTGAAATTCATACCATTGGCCTCAGTGCATCATAGAGGGCCTTGACCTTTTAAACCAAGGTCACCTGCAGGAAGGAAGACTCACCTGTTTTGGTCTGGCCAGAGGCAGATTCTGTACTACCCCTTTTCTCCCTTCTGGCACTCAGTAATGCACTGTGGCAGGAATGGCCAAGAGTGGCTTTCCCAGTAAGCACCAGCTGATAGCTCCAGCTATAAATGCTCCAATGCTGGTTTCCTCTGAGGGAAGGGAAAAGGAGGCAGAAGCTACATGCTGGAAAAGTCCAGGGATCACAAGGAGAACGTGCTGAAAAATTTCTCCAGGATAAAGTCTGGGAGAGGTACATGAGCTGGGCTACCCTGGGGAAAGGGCAAATGTTTTAAGTTCTATCTAAATCCAAACTGAGGGGTAATATAAATACACATGACTGTGTGCACATCTCCATATAAACATGTAGGTGTACACTTATATGCACTGAACACACTTATGTAGGTGTGTGTCTGTACTTATATGTGTATGAAAACACCAGAGAAGATTAACATTGGGATCCTGTTTCTGCCAGAAGCAACACACTGCAAACTACACATTTCCAAGGAAATTTCACTCCTGTGGCACTGCTGCCCTTAAAGATTCAACTATGCAAAAGATCTGTAGATTTCTAAGAGATAGAAGACATTTCCTCTTCCATTTCCTTTTCCTAAAATATTAATTTCTGGATTTAGAACTCTATGATTCATTAAGAAATAAAATAAAAGATGAGGTAAGGCAGAAAGCACACATCCAAGACAAGGCTTGAAGGAGAATTGTGGAAATAATGTGCTGAAAGGAAATTCTCTTTGTCATTTCACTTGTCCACTGCAGTATTCCCGTTTTAAGGTATGGATTTCCTTCATTTCTCTGACATCAATAGTGTTCAAAATATGACAGCCCTGGAAATAATGAGAATTGTTCTCTCCTCATACACACACTCCACCTCCACACCTTGCTCTTTTCTTTCATGTAAATCACTGTTGCCTTATTTTCTTAAACTTGATTTCCTTAGTCAATAGGATTTTTTTATTTTTTTTTTGTTGTAAATAAGAGGGGGTGAAATCTCTCAAATAACTCAGTTCCTCTGCAGAACTTGATGTTTGAGTCTCTTTTCCTTCTCTGCGGACATCATCGCCATCTAGTGTGATGCAGTTGTAACTGCACTATGTTAGGTACCACAGAGAGGGTAGGGAGATAGAATCATAGAAACGTCAGAGTCGGAAGGGACCTTAAAGATCTTCCAGTTCCAACCCCTTGCCTGGCAGGGACACCGTCCACTATATCAGGTTGCCCAGGGCCCCATCAAGCCTTGTCTTAAAAGCTTTTAGGGATGAGGCTTCCACAACCTTTCTAGGCAATCTGTTCCACTGTCTAACCACCCTCATAGTGAAGAACTTCCTCCTAATATCCAACCTAAATCTCCCCTCCTCTAGCTTACACCCATTTCCCCTGCTTCTATCACTGTCTGACCTCCTAAAAAGTCCCTCACCAGCTTTCTTGTAGGCCCCCTTCAGACACTGGAAGGCCACAAGAAGGTCTCCTCGGAGCCTTCTCCTCTGCAGACTGAACAATCCCAACTGTCTCAGTCTGTCCTCGTAGGAGAGGTGCTCCAGTCCTTTGATCATTCTCCTGGCCCTTCTCTGGACTCGCTCCAGCACCCCCATATCCCTTTTGGAATAGGGGCTCCAGAACTCTATGCAGGTGGGGTCTCAGGAGAGCAGAGCAGAGGGAGGGTATCACCTCCCTCGACCTGCTGGCCATGCTTCTCTTGATGCAGCCTAGGATACAGTTGGCCTTCTGGGCTGCAAGCACACCCTGGCAGCTCATGTTGAGCTTCTCATCCACCAGCACCCCCAAGTCTCTTCTTAGAATCATTAAGGTTGGAAAAGATTTCAAAGTGCGTGAACTTCAACTGTTAACCTAACACTGCCAAGTCACCACTAAACCATGTCTCTCAGCACCACATCTACATATCTTTTGAACACTTCAGGGATTCCATCACTTCCCTGAGCAGCCTGTCAAAAAGCTTAACCACTTTTTCAGTGAAGAAATTGTTCCTTATGTCCAGCCTAACCCCTCCTGGCTGCAACTTGAGGCCATTTCCTCTCATCCTGCTGCTAGTTGCCTGGGAGGAGACCAACCCTCACCTTGCTACAATCTTCTTTGCAGGGAGTTAGAGTGAGATGGTCTCCCCCAAGCCTCCTTTTCTTTAGACTAAACAACCTCAGTTGCTCATCACAAGAATTGTGCTCCAGGCCCTTCATAGGCTTTGTTGCCCTTCTCTGGACATGCTTCAGTAACTCAATGTCCTTCTTGGGTTGAGGGGCCCCAAAACTGAACCCAGGATTTGAAGCGTGGCCTCATCAGTGCTGTGTCCAGTGGGATGGTCACCACCCTAGCCCTGTTGGCCACACTACTGCTGATCCAAGCCAGGAAGCTGTTAGCCATCTTGGGCACACTTCTGGCTAATTGGCAGCTGCTGTTGACCAACCTCCCCAGCCTCTGCTGGGCAGCTTTCCAGCCACTCTGCCCCAAGCCTGTAGCATTGCATGGGGTTTCTGTGACCCAAGGGCAGGACCCAGCACTTGATCTTGTTGAATCTCATCCCATTGTCCTTGGCTCACTGATCCAGCCTGTCCAGATCCCTCTGTAGAATCTTCCTGCCCTCAAGGAGATCAACACTTCCACCCAATAAGAAAGGTTATATGTCAAAGGTATGAGGCCTGAATACAGGAAGCAAAGATGTTAAAATATTCCCTCCCTTGGGATTCTCTCCCTGCTGTATTGAAAAAGCTTGCTAGAAAAATAATACACAACTTTGCTACTATGGCTTAACAGTAATTATAATAAATGGAAAAACAAAAAGCCCTTTAAAATGTGAACCTAAAAAAAAAAAATCTTACAACATATTCCATTTACAAAGCAAGTGTTATTAAAGAACTGTCCCTGCACCTTCTGGGTGTAACTTGAAGCCTAAGGGACAGTCTTAATGTTGGCAAGTTTTGCAACTGCCTGAAAAGTAATTTGTGTAGAGCTGTCCTATACTGCTCAGCTTCTCTGCTTCTCCTGAGATATATTTTTATTTAAATAGAACCAGTGAAAGGAATATATTTCAAAAGTAGGTCATGTTACAGTGTGACCCAAAGGACAGTGGTGGCCCAAAGGGATGAACTGGAGAAACAGGCAGCAGCTGGGAGTTGTAAGAGCCAAACTCATCCAGACTGAAGGCAGATTTATAGCCTGTGAAGTGGGGATATGCTGTGCTGAAGGCAGCCAAAGGACCCTAGCATAGATAGCTCTAAATCTTTTCTACCATAACTGATATGTTGTGACAGTTTTTATATGCAAGCTTGAAAAAAAGAGAAGTCACAGGAACAGGGTTAGGAGCAATGAGTGTCTGACAACTCATCAGGCTGTGCTGCCTTCCAGCAAGACCTGGACAGGCTGAGAGTTGGAGGAGAGGAACCTCATGAAGTTCAACAAGGGCAAGTGTAGGGTCTTGCACCTGGGGAATAATAACCCTATGGACCAGAACAGGTTAGGGGTTGACCTGCTGGAAAGCAGCTCTGAGGAGAAGGACCTGGGAGTGCTGGTGAGCAAGTTCACCATGAGCCAGCAACGTGCTCTTGTGGCCAAGGCTGCCAATGGTCTGTTGGGGTGCATTAAGAGGAGTGTGAGCAGCAAAGCACAGGAGGTTCTGCCTGTAGAATAGCAGGCTGAGTGGGGATGCTGCTCAATATGTAAAGAGTAGGGGCAAAAGGATGGGACCAGACAGTTTTCAATGGTGCCCAGTGACAGGACAAGGGGCAATGGGCACAACCTGGAACCCAGAAGGTTCCATCTGAATGGGAGGAGAAACTTCTTGCCTGTGAGGGTGCCAGAACTCAGGAACAGGCTGCCCAGAGAGGTTGTGGAGTCTCCTTCTCTGGAGAGAGTCCAAAGTCACCTGGATGTGATCCTGGGCAGCCTGTTCTGTGTGACCCTGCTTTAGCAGGAGGGGTGGACTAGATGATCTCCAGAGATCCCTTTCAATCCCCACCATGCTGGGATTCTGGGATGTGCAACATACCCCTTTCTTTTAGCATGTAAATACCATATAGATTTCCTTCATTGCTATGTTCAAAGTCTTGTTACTCCTGACAAATAAATATAATTTGTTGGGAAATATTGCAGAGATTGGAATTTTCTACAGAACCAATCAGGTAAAGCTGCTTGAAGTTACCCTATATGCTCATGGCAATTTTTGCAAGGCTCTGAGTAGGATGAGTTTTACACTGATCTCCCAGTGGACTTGTCTGGAGAGTCAAGAGTTAAGTAAGTGCAAGCAACTAAAATACATCTGAGTATAGAGCTGCAGAACTCACCAAGCTTTTGGGGGTGACTGTGTCAATCCCCTGTGGATTGCTGTGACACATTATGGATACAGTTGCTTGCAGCATTTTGTATGTGCTGACTTCTGCCAAAGAAAAAGTTGCTTTATTTATTTGTATGTCATTGTTATGCTTTAAAAATGACCCTTTAGCTTTCTAGTAAAAATGAGAAACTTGCTAAACTTATGGCAGAGGAGAGGAAATGAGAGGAACAGCCCCAGAGCAAGGGACACTGCTTGTTTTTAATAAACTAAGTCATTTGACCATCTGACCACTCCTTTTATGGAGAAAAGTTCTTTTTTTCCCACGACTGCTTTTGCAACTGGTCAAAAATAGTCTGCAGTTTCCTCTTGTAAGTTCCTTACAAATATCTATTCCAGAATGCAAATCTTTACCAAAAAATTCTTCCTGGAAAAAATGTTGCAACAACTCCCACATTTTTTGGCTTTTCTCATCTATTAATTGTGTTAATGTTCACCTGATTATTTTTTTTTTTAAAAAAAGGCAGAAAACAAAAGACAAACAAGTTTTCTAAATATAAATCCAACAGTGGAAAACCCTAGAGGTTGCCTGTGCTGGTTATTGGACAGATCTCTCTTTTTAAGAGGAATTGAGATTCTTGCCTGCTTTCCTACTGTCCTGTGGCGACACCTTCTGGGCCCTACTCAGGCTGCACAAAACCACGTAACAGAGAAGCTAGTGAACACCTCCGAAACCTTCCAATTTCTGGCGATTAAGAGACTTCCAAACAGGACCCCAGGAAAATCTCACACGTGCTCTGGGTCCCCCTGAATGCTTAAGTGACTCTAGAAAAAAGTGCACTTGAAAGAAGAATCGCTTCCCTGAAAGATAAGGACCTCACAGCGTCACAGGCTCCTCTCAGGTTACACATGCCCTGAAACAGCCACCTGATGGGGTCCTGAGCTGCCTTTGGGCTCAGCCTCCAGGTGCATGCCGCAGGGCAATGCTTTTTGCCCATGGAAAGTGGTACCTCAGGAACTTTGCCAAAACCCAAGGAAGCTGCTTGCTGAGGCTACCAGCCTCCAGGGTCAAGTGGTTTCAGTTTTGCCATTTTTTTTTATTGGTTTTAACCACTTCAGGGTTAGGCCTCTCATTTCCATTATTTTACTCACCCTGCCTCCTTGAGAATGAGTCTCTTGACTTCAGACAAGCTGATCAGTAGCTATTCATCCAGCTCTCACCTGCTGCAGGCTCATGGATAATGAGCTGGAACAATGCAAACACGGAGGTGAGGAGTCCAGAGTGTTTAACAAGTGAATACACACAAGTCTTTCAGTACCTTCTCATTTGATTAAATAAACCTCTAATCTGGGAAATAGGTTTGGTGGTACATAGATGAGTCAGTGGTAATTTTAACAGTGGTTCTAAGTGCTGTTGGCTTCAATACAAGTCTTGTAACACAAACATGATGTCATGTAACCAACTGCCAAACTCGCTGTTCCCAGGAGAAGGGAGAGTCATTACAAGCATTCTAGTGTTCAGTTCTGGCACAGGGCACTGATTTATCCTTTCTCTCCATATCAAGCCAGACAAATACCTTGGACTGGAAAGAAGACTGGCTGTTGGTCATCTGGAGATTGTATCACAGAATCCCAACATGATAGGGGTTGGAAGGGACCTCTGGGGATCATCTAGTCTAACCTGCCCTCCTAAAGCAGGGTCACCCAGAGCAGGTCACCCACAGTCATGTCCAGGCAGGTCTGGAATCTCTCCAGAGAAGGAGAATCCACAACCTGTCTGGGCAGCCTCACAGCAAAGTTCTTCCTCATGGTTAGGTGAAACTTCTTGTGTTCTTTTAAAGACAACACCACTCNCCCCCGATTTAAAATTGCACAATTCCTGTAGAGTTTTGGCCTCATTTTTTGTTTTCTCCCACGTTGTAGGAAACAGTTACAGGCAAAACAGGCTTTACACAGAAATGCTGCAGCATCAAGGTTGCAGAGTGTCAGACCCTTAAGCTATGCATTCCTCCTTGGCTGTGCAGAGATAAAGGGACACAGCATCAGTGGCTGCTACAATTGAAAAGGAGAGTGTGATGTGAGCCCTCAAGGGAGAGAGGAATTCTTTTCATCAGCACCTAAAACAGCCTAAACACTAATTCAGCCTTAAAAATATGCCACAAAAAACTACAGTTCTTTCTCCCTACCATCTGGAGCTGAATGCAATCACACTTGTGCTGGGAACAGAGTGACTTGTCAGAACCAGACCCAGATATATTGCCAATAAAATCACTGCGTGCTCCAGAAATCCTTCTGGTTTGTTAGGAAGATGGAGCAACCCACACAGCACAACTGCCCTGAGCAAGTTATCAGTGGGTAAAAGTTATTAACACACCCACACAAGTGGAGGAATAAACATTATAAGATGGACAACATGCAAATGATAATTTGCAGCTCCATAAGCCATCCCACACAGTGCTCAGGTTTGTATACACATCAGTAAAACCAAATCTGAATACAGTAGAGAGAAGGAAAGTGGCAGCGGCCAGAGGAAGAGATGATGCATCATTTCCCAGTGAGTTCAGTGCTGACAGCCACATTGAACAGCTCTGATCTTTCTCAGTACCTCTGGGATTTCAGGAAGCACAAACCCACTGTCTTGTTTCCTCTTCCCCACTTAAGCTTTTCATACTTGAGCAATATCCTGCAAAATGCCATATTTGCAGCTTTCTCACCCCCTGCACTCACCTCTCCAATGCTACTTTTTGTGAAGCCCCTAGTTGACAAGCTGGGAATTTAGAGCTATGATAAGTGGAAAAAAAAAAAATCAGTCTTAATGTCTTTCCTTTCTGATGTTCTAGTACCAACTGCAAAACTTCCCAAGAAAAAGTCAGAGCATGGTTTGGTTTGTTAATGCTTCTGATATAACAGAGAGCTATACATTGACCAGAGAAGAAAATGAGACTATTAGGTAAAACCACAGTCCTGCCTGTTGCTTTTATGGCATATACCACAAGAGGGACTCTTCTACAACTTTATAGGGCAAAAACCATTTAAACAAGAAGGGAAAGGATGAATAAATCACATCTGCAGCTGAATGTAGTGAGACCATTTTAGGCTTTAAGTTTTTAAGCCTGCAGGAGCTGTTAAAGCTGCAAAATTCATTAACAAGTATCAGTTTATGTTCATGTCCAGCTGCTGTTCTGGCTCCTTTTCCCTCCTAATCTTATACTGCATATGGCACATTGCAAATATCCTATTAATATTTCTTAACAGAGAGGAATTTAAGGGACTTTTTTGATCCACTGGATAGAAACTACAAAGAAAAACGTTTGACTGCCCACAGAGACCTCTAATTGTATTCCAGGCCTGGGAAAACCTACTGGGCTGCCTACTGGTGCACATAATGCAGAAAACAGCTGGTGGCACAGATGGAGGGTGCAGAGGAGTCATGAGACAGGTAGGGGTGCAGGCTGGAGGTTGGGGTTTGGGCAGCAGAGCAGAAGAGGAACACGACACAGAAGAGTGCCAGGAGGGAGGGAAGAGATGTGTGTCGCAGTGCTGGTCAACTCAAGCTATCCATAGAGTCACACCTACCTTAGAGTAACATATATTTTGCCAGAAGAAGAAAAGCACATTTTAATGTTTATGCTAACAAGGCTGAACATGAGCCAGCAGTGTGCCCAGGTGGCCAAGAGCTTCCTAGCCTGTACCAGCGCTACTGTAACCAGCAGGACTAGGGCAGTCCCCCTGCATTTGGCATTGGTGAGGCCACACCTCAAATCCTGGGTTCAGTTTTGGGCCTCTCAGTCCAAGAAGGACATTGAGGTACTGAAGCATGTCCAGAGAAGAGCAAGGAAGCTAGTGAAGAATCTAGAGCACAAGTCTTGTGAGGAGCAGCTGAGGGAACTGGGGATGTTTAGCCTGGAGAAAAGAGACTTGGGGGAGATCTTGCTCTCTACTGCTCCCTGAAAGGAGGTCATAGCAAGGTGAGGTCAAGTCTTTTCCCTCAGGAAGTAATGGGACAAGAGGAATGTCCTCAAGTTGTGCCAGGGGAGGTTTAGGTTGGACATTAGGAACATTTCTTCCCCAAAAGGGTGGTCAAGCCCTGGCACAAGCTGCCCAGGGTAGTGGTCACCATCCCCAGAAGGATTTTAAAGACCTGTAGATGAGGGACTTGGTTTAGTGACAGGCTTGGCAGTGTTAGGTTAACAGTTGGAGTTGATGCCCTTGGAGGCCTTTTTCAACCTTAATTATTCTAGGCACATATTTAACCATGGTTTGCTGTACTTGCTAATGCTTGGCTACTGTGAAAGCTTGCTATTAAACAACTGCATACATACCATTCTACCTCAGATCCAGCACAACTTTGTAAGTTTTGTAAGCATTGAGAGTTCACTGAAGATGATATACTGAAAATCAAAATATAAACCCACGACCTCTGTTCCCTTTAATTTTTAGGAAGCAAATATAACAGGGTCAACAGAGATCATCCTGAATGGTTTGTAGAGTGCCTTTCTTTGCTAAAATGCCAAAGAAACCTTGAGAACCTAAATGAAATTCTGTTATTGTGCAGCTACATTTAGTGGGAGGCTGTGGGTTTATGGTGAAATTTACAGGAGACAGCAACTAATATCAAACTGAGAATTAATTGCTTATTCCAACAGTTATAAGTGACCTCACAACTACTTTTAAAGCTTTCCCAAAGAAAAGACATTATCACTCTAATTAAAACTTCAGTTTGGTGGGAAAAAAACCCTTTTATTATGCAGCTGCCATAAGTCTCACTGTAAATGAGCAAAAAATTGTTCTCACTCAACATACTGAATTCCTGTTATATCTTCAAAATAGGAACTAAAACAAAAGGTCAGAGAAAAGTCTGTGCTAGAGGACAGTGCTTGAAACGTTCTGCCAGTCAAAGTGCAGCAGCAGTGAGGACATTCAGACCTCATGGCAGATGCACATATCAGACAATGCCTTGCTCTTGAATGGCTTAATATCTCTGTACAAGAGATCTCCTTAAGCTGTGTACAGCTGTAGGAAAGGAAAGGAACTTGCACTACAAGCAAAGAAAGTATTTGAATTTCTCTCATCTGTCCCTCTGCCATTCACACCACTGTCACATCAGGTGTCCCAAGGCCATGAGGACTCCCTTAGCAGTCATGGAAGAACCAGCTGCCTATCTGCTTCTGGCCAATTGAAGGCCATCAGCTGAATCCTCCTCTTCCTCTGGGGGTACAGAAGCATTCACTTGCTTCTCACTTTCCCCTACCCAGCTGTCAGTTTTCCTGAAGGTGTGGAAACTCAATTAATTTGGAGACTGCTAACCCTACTTCAAATTTGGATGAAATCTGTCATTGGGTTCAGAAATTATTCAGAGCAGGAGGGACAGCTGGGTGGACACTGCAGTCACGTAAGCGTTGTTTCCCCAGGATATCAAACTGAAAACAAGGAAGTAACAAAAACATTAGTGAAAAAGAGGTCTTCAAATCTTAGGAGAGCTAATTAGTACCTCACAACTGTTAGAGAACTAATTGTTGATAGACTAATTTTGACCAGGCATCTGGGAAGTACTAATTATGTATGCACATTGGTGTAGTGGTGCTCCAGCACAGGGGCTGAGCACTTCCCACTAGGCATAAGCATGACTAGGCATAATAGGGCATTTTGCCAAATAGAGAGAGCCACAGTCAAATCTGTAAATAGAGCAATCACTTAGAGAAAGATCTTCAACTCCTAAAAGTAAGGGCAATCAGCTGCAGCTAGCTGAACTACTGGCCAGACTTCAACTGCCTGTGCCATGTCACAAAACCAAAGCAGTCTGGCAAGTTGAAGGTCAAAGGGAAGTTGATGTGTAATACAGCACAGAAAGAAGGCACTGTGGAACCATGCCTTAGATGTGATAAGGCAGAAAGTCAGTAGGAACAGTATTTCTTAAAACCAAATTCTGAAGGTTTTCATGGGAGTGATCAAGATACAAGAGTGTTTTCTCCAGTCTGCCTTTAGGATTTAAAAATCAATGAGAAGTGCTACTGTAAGAAATGGTTTTGATTGGTTGTTTTTGGAGATTTGAGTGATCCTCTAAGGTCAAAACACTAATTTCTCTGGATTTAGCTAGAAAGATGGAAGTGTTCAAGGCCTAGAAGCGTTCAAGGGTAGGTTGGATGGTGCTTGGAGCAACCTGGTCTGGTGGAAGCTGTCCCTGTCCATGGCAGGGGCTTGGAACTAGGTGATCTTTAAGGTCCCTTCCAATCCAGACCATTCTGTGATTCTGGAAACATTATGAAGCAAGACTGAAAAAGGAAAAACTTCCTTCCTATATGTTTTTTAAGAGATAAGTCTGCAACATTTATTATAATGTAGAGGAGAAAAGAGAATCTATCTGTTCTGTCTGGTTTGCACATCAAAATAACTCACATGCTGAATCTAGCAATGTTAACACAATCGTCTGTACAAGTAGGGCTGTCAGCAGAATGCTTGCTCAGGCTGAACTTTTAACAACAATGTGCTGTTTAAAAAGACAAAAAAACCCCACAAACCCAAACCTACTTACAAGAACTTCCTTAGCCCACTTAAGCAAAAGTCACTTGCAGGAGCATGAGTCTCTGCCTTCTAACCTCCACACATTTGTTGCCTCACTTTTAACCTGCTTGGTTTGGGATTATATTTTCCTCTTCGGTTCAGCCACACAGAACTGTGTTCAGTTGTAAATAAGATCACCCCAACACTAACTACCTGACCAGACCTTTTATTTTAACATTTATATATAAATGTAATCTTTCCTAGAAAGATGGAGAGGGATTAAAGACCAATTAAACTCACACATTACTACTAGATGGATGCTAGAAACATCCTATTCATATTACGCTTTTCAAATACAAATAACTGCTGCTCTCACCAGCAACAGCACAGAATTGCCAACAAATGCCATTTCACTCCATATTAGGGAATATATTTTCAAAAAACCCCAAAAAACAAACCCAAAGCAAACAAAACCAAATAAGCCAGTAGTCTGGCTAGTCAAATGCCACAATGATGGTCAAGCACTCCCAAGAAACCTCATAGAGTGGAATGAGCAGGCAAATAAAGGGAGGCAGGTGACTTTCAGCAGAGATTAATGCAAGGACATGCATACAGGTTAAAATAATGAAAATGCTGCCTGCAAGAGGCTGAACTCTGAACCAATGGTTACAACTAAAGGAAGAGGTCCTGGAGGTACCACTGACAGCTGTTGGAAATCAGGACACAGTCCAGCATGTGTCAGTAACCGAAGCCAGTCAAAATAATGGAGTGTCATTAAACAGGTCATGGCAGAGATGGCATTCTTCTACCTTATATTTGCATGAAAAGATAAAGGTGGGAAAGGTCAAACACTTCTTCCATGCAAATCCTGCTGCAGAAGCTGTTTGCAAAAACAGGGAGAAGAACCTTCACTGGAAGGACACCGTTCACTGAGAAGTCAGCTCGTTTATCTAAGATGTGTTTTAGCCAGGTTGCTTTACTAGCACCAACCACTATTTCTGTGTCCCAGTTCTGGCATTCAGCATAGATTGTTTGCTTTTAAATCCACCCTTACAGAATCAGCACTGAATCAATGCCCACAAGCCAACCTGCCAAAAGGGAAACCTGAAAACAGGAGAGGGACCTACAGCAGAGACTCAAGTTGAAGGAGTTACATATTTACACTTAAAAGGAATATAGCCTTATCCTTGAACTCTGCAATACAGTATGAACATGGCTCAAGCTGCTATGCATGAAAAAGACCAGTGGTGAATAGCTTCCATAATGAGCTTACTATAAAAAAGCACTTCAAATCCAGTCCCCTGCTACAGCATTTCTTGTAGTTATTTCATAAAGATAGCCGCCTTTTATAAATCCATGTAGCATTTTGCTGCTTGAATAAGAAGGTCCATATTCCAACAGTTATAAGCCTTTTTATCTATTATTAAAGCTTCTAAAATATGTATCAGTAATAAGAGCTGAGGTCACATTCTCATAAGAAATGGCCTTCCAGCAGTCCCCTTTGCAAAGGCTATGTAGGAATGGGTTTGTCCCTGGATGGTCTGTTCTTCGGTGCTTTTTTCAGGAGACCCTCTCCTCCATTTTTCAAATGCAACTAGAAACTGGCATTTCAGCAGCAACAACATCACTGGAGGAATATTTTTCATTAGTTCTTAAAACATCCCTCCTCTTGGATGATATATCCTGTAGCACACTTGCTACATGTTACTGCAGTGCAGAGAGTTTTTCGGTATGGAGGCATGGTCAGCGTGCGTGTGCTCTGAGCATCCTTTGATTTTAACACCGAGTCATGCTCAGAAACTGCAGTGCTACAGAGCTACTGCATTTCAACGACTTTATTGCTTTAACAGCCTGCTCCAAATTGACTCAGGCTGAAAAGATCAAACTTCAAGTATGGGTGATGTTTTCCTATTACCTCCTGTAGCTCATTACTGCTGAAGCCAGCCTTTCATTTTCTATTCATCCACAAAATCACACAGAATCACAGAATCATTATGGTTGGAAAGGACCCTCGAGATCATCTAGTCCAACTGATAGCCCTACACTACTCTTATCCCTGAATCATCCTCTGAAGAAACACATCTATCCTCTTCTTAAAAACCTCCAGGGATGGTGACTCCACCACCTCCCTGGGCAGCCTATTCCAATATCTCACCACTCTTTCAGTAAAGAAATTCTTCTTAATATCCAATCTAAACCTACCCTGGCACAACTTGACCCCATTCCCTCTAGTCCTGTCACTAGTCACAAGGGAGAAGAGGCCAACACCCGCTTGCCTAGAATGGCCTTCCAAATTAGACAATACATTTGTGTACAGTGCAAACAATGCAGCTGCTCAACAGCTACCAGAGATCATCTGAACAATGGACACACACAAAAAAAGAGAAGAAAAAGCGGGTTAGCAAGAGAAAGCGGGTGTGATGTTTGGAGGAGAAGATCTGAAGGGTGGGAATTGAGGGTGCTGGCATACTGGTAGCATAAACCCCCTCTGCAAAAGGTACCACTGCATTCCCAGTGATCTGCATCAAAACCAGGGCTAAGGCTCAGTGTGCAAGTTGTCCAGAGGCATTTACCCTGCCTAGTTGCATGCAACAAACTTGGACCCCAACTACTACAGAATACTACCAGCACAAAATCCCCACATGCTAAACATGTTCAATGCAAGTTTATGCATTTCTGGGAGACAGTTTGATTTTAATCAGCAAATTAATACTTTTTTTTTTTTTTCTCTTCCTGAAGCAAGAAACTTCCTCAGCTAGGACTCAAGCTCTGAAGGGATAATATCAACCATATCTGCAAAGTTATGTGACTAACTACCCCATGCTTTAAGTATCAAGACCATACTCCCTACACCCTTTTTTCCTCCATTTTTTTACAAGCAGTCAATGGATTATCAAAAGAAGTTCTATAGCAGATAGTTTTGTGCTTACCTGTGCTTAGAGTACTGCCAACAGCACGGTGATGTGCCATCACACCAGCAGTCTCTCCTAAGTGGACCTTAGGAGAAATGTAGTTCCAGCTGCTGTCTGATGTGATGTATTGGATTTTACTGCCCCCAAATTGTAACAATACAGCATATTTTCTGTGTAGGCTGAACTAGCAGCACTGAGATAAACATGTATGCCTATGCTTAGCGCATATCTGGGGTTAAACTATAGCCATTGCTCTATCACCCAAAGACCCCTCTCCAGCAGGTGAAGGGAATCATGAAAAGGAGAGGTGACCCATGGGAGCTGAAGTGAAAAATGATTTACTGAAACAGCCAAACTAATACCAATGTCAATATAAAATATGTAAAGTTATACTCAGCGCAGTGAAGGTACAGCAGTGGCACTAAGTGGGAAAAGCCATCCTCAAGAGCAGGAAGAGGAGCTGCAGAAGCCCAGCAAGATACTCTCCCATCCTCTGGAAACTTCCCCCTTTATACTTCTTTCTTTATACCATTATGGTCTAGGACACATCTGAGACAACTCAGCTCAGCTGCCCTGGCTGACTCCAAACTGCTAATGGCCTGCAACCTGTGGCTGGACTACGGTTCTGTCCCAGCAAAACCAGGACAGTATATTACAGCTTGGGATTAATAAACTTCTACAGCCCATCCAAAATTCCTAAAAAGCAAATCTTGCCCTCACCTTATTTCTCATGCAATATGCCAAGTGAATGGATGCTGGCAAGGAAACACAAGGAATCAAGGTGACACATCATGCGGTAGCAGCACCAGATGGGGTATTTCATTGTGCTTGCAGCCTGTTACCTTGTTTTTAAACCCCAGAAGCTTTGCTGTCTTTTCTTTTTATACTTTTTTCCTTTAGCAACTACACCTTCATTAGTTTGAAGATGTGGAGGTTATCAGGAAGGCTGGAAAGCTGTGTCATAAACAGAGCAGCTGCTGAAATCAATGTGACTTTTCTGCTTGCCTTTGTGGAGACTATAGCTGAGCACTTTGCCTCCTGCTAACCCAAACTCATTTGGCATAAAAAGCTATTTTTCTGCATTTTTTTCACAAGAAATGTACTCTGACTTCAATGGGAACCACACCTCGTATCTGTGGGCACAGGACAGCAAGCAGGCAGCTCTGGGTCTGCATTGTAGTTACAGCCATGGTGTGTGTCCAGCAAGTGGGACAGGAGAGACAGGTGCTGGGGTGCTGCTGTTGCAGAGCCCTCCTGGCACACACCACCGCAGTGTTGCTTGTGGCCCTGCTTCAGAAGCTACAAGAATCTAGCCATCATTGTATTGCACAGTGATAATGAGTGCTGTGTGTTTCATCACCTCTCACTTTCTCCCTCCTCCCTTTAAGA
Organism: Galbula dea; assembly: GCA_013399015.1. Classification (NCBI taxonomy): domain Eukaryota; kingdom Metazoa; phylum Chordata; class Aves; order Piciformes; family Galbulidae; genus Galbula; species Galbula dea. The sequence continues at coordinate 202,230 of VWZX01003659.1, forward strand.
TATATTCAATTTTTTAATCAGAATTTCATTTCCATGTTCATTCAGTAGTCTCTCTTTAGCCATTAGCTTAACAGGAAGATCTGTTTTATCCTGTAGCCTATGTCATAGCTATACATTTACAAATGGAGAAGGATGATGGACAGGTAGGTGCATGTGTGTGTGCAGACAGAGACGTGTATGTGTGCAGAGAGCAAATCCCCTCCACGTTTACAAGGGCAAGGCTATTCCATAAGTCCAAAAAAAAAAGGGGACTGTAATTTGTCATCTTGGCAGGATAATTAGCCTGGGCAGCACAGTGCCCAGTGTGGCCGTACTCTGGCGCCTGTGCTAGACTGGGTGTCTCTCCAGGCACTGTGTAGAGCCTTGTCTCCTGCCCCTGCTCATTCTTCTGAAGGAAACAAAGGAGGAACCAGTGGCTGAGCCAGAAGTAGCTTCTGAACGTGAGATCTGGCAGTGGGACTTCTGTTCCCTTCCTGCATCTCTGACTGAATTGGACTTCACAATCCACAGCCAACGTTTCACCACATTGTGGTCTCACAAGGTGCCTACAAGCCACTTCGTGCCCTGATACCTGCTCAGAATTTACATCCTCCTCATACTGCATTTATTCATGAATGTTGATAGTGTAGCCATGCAGATTTTTCAGTCTGCAAGGAAGAAACGTGCATCAGTAAATTAAACTGATGGGAGGGACAAATATTTGCTATTCTCACTTGGCTTGATGATGGTATTAAGTTTTGTAGTTTACTACATTCTTATACTTTGTGTTCCTCATTTAAACAGTGGTGATTAATGGCACCATTTTGTTTACCCCCTCTTCCTAGGACTAGTGTGCTGTGGTAGCTTTTTGTGACACTAAATCAGGGCAGACTTTGCTTAATATTTTACACATTTAAAAATTGCACTTTCCTTTTTCATTAAAACAGCCTCTTACTAGCATTTCTGAGATAACAAGTTAGAATAAAATAGCTCTTTGTGAATGCTGTTAGAAAGATGCTGTCTACGTCTAATTTCTGAAATATAATACATTAAATAATAATAATCTCCCTACCTGTGAAAAATTAATCAGATTAAATAATGACCTTAATACAATTTCCCTTGGTGACCTTTATCAAGGAAGTAAGAATTTTTTTCTTATATACTAAAATTAATCATGGTAGAGTTTCTCTAAACTCTCCTGTTAGCCTTCAACACAAGCATTAAGGAGAATCTAAAGTGTTGCTTTGGTGAGAAAAACATTTAATTGGCAAAAACAGCAATAATTTTGCACTGAAGTCCCAAGTTCAGCTTTTCCCACTGATCAAGGTGCAAAGACCCTTAATGGCTCCATCGTTGCAGTCTCTGGTCTTCCCTTCCTCCTCAGCCATGTGAAGAAGCTTGGGACAGTGAGTAATGCAGCCCCAGAGCCAGGCAGAAAAGTCCTGTACTTTCCTTCTCCCGACATTCCTTGTTGTGCCCCATGGTGGGCATCACACTGCCCTTCTACAGCTACACAAGTTGAGTCACTTGAATTCTACTTCTCCTGAAAATGTAGTAGATGCTGCACTAAGCCATGCAACTACCAGTGCCTGCTTGGAGTAGTGCACAAATTAAATCAGTGTCGGCAGCAACGATTTTCACCTTGATCGGTCAGCCAGTGAGTAGTTCTACCACCCAGGAGAAAATGCTTGTGCCTTGCACCAGCGATTCAAATTTCAGTGGTTAAAAAGCTGTAAATTATATCCCAGGACCCAGATTAATTATTCTACTTAGTGTAGCCACCAAAGCTGTGCTAACACCTCATTTCACAAAGGAAAAGTAAAAGTGACCTTGTTTTACTGTCTCAATCTGTACTGTTATTGTTGTTGTTGCTAGCGCTCACTGCTGGAAGGGTCTAAAATCTGTATTAATTTACAGTATGGCATCCCCAGAAAATAATAAAGATTCAATTTTTGTATTGATTTGCAATATTATAGCCACAGAAAATATTCCTCCAAACTTTCTGCAATTGTGGAAGATTTTACAAATCCCTCTCCCTGCCAACAGCATTCAAGAATTTGAAAGTAATTGCAAGCTTAGCCAAAATTAAGCTAGATTTTTCATAAACCCCACCCACGCTGAAAAAGTGACATTTCTTACACTCTTTGCATTGTGAGGAAAGTTCTGAGTGCTTGGACAGCACAAAGGAGGTGGCAGTGACAGGTTTGGCCTTTGATAAGCAGGCACAGCACTACTGGCCACCACCACTGTTAGAACTGACGTTTCAAAGAGCTAAAGCTGGTAAAGCTGTGAGTCTCTAGAAAAAACACTTTTTTTCTCCTCAGAAAACTGAGAGCAGCTGAGAGAAAATGTTCCTCTAAAAAGCATATCACCTTACTGAAGTATTTGGTAAGAACTGAACTAACAGATCTTGCAGTAAAATGATGTAGTGAAATAATAACAGTATCTTAAACAAGAATAAAATATAACATTTTGCTAGTTCTTTCAAAGAATAGATTTCTTTTTTTTCCCATCATTCTAACCTATATGTTCAGAGTCTAGCTAAATTTTTTTGTTAGGTACCAAGTGCAAATATACCAAAGTGAGTTAGGTGAAGGAAATACCTGGTGTAGTTTGGTTTTTCTGCTTGGCTGGTAGATAGGCCACATTACCTTTCTCATGCCTACAAACACGCACCATCTCTCAAAATCACAGAATCACAGAATGTTAGGAGTTGGAAGGGACCTCAAAAGATCATCTAGTCCAACCCCCTGCCACAGCAAGATTCCCTAGACCAGGTCACACAGAAGCGCTTCCAGACGGGTTTGGAATCTCTCCAGAGAAGGAGACTCCACAGCCTCTCTGGGCAGTCTGGGCCAGGGCTCTGGCATCTGAACTGGGAAAAAATTTCTGTGTGTATTCACATGGAACCTCCTATGCTTTGGTTGGAAACCAAAGCTTGAAAAGGAGGTATTTGACAAAAATGTCACATTTACATCAGCATAGCATGCAAATAGCTTCTGAAGATAAATGTTGAGAGAAATCTCATGGAGGAGAATCTGTGTGAAGGGAAAACTAGCACCATCACAGTAGGAGAAGTCCATTTACTGCTGAGACAGAACTGACTGCCATTCTCATCCAGATCTGGTGGTGGACTTCATCTAGAACAACAGGAAAGACTGATGATGCCAGTCGCTTCCTTACTAATGGCACATGTTTATCTGGTGACTCTTCCTGTCCTTTGAGAGGTATCCATCTGGTTCTTGCAACTAGTTTGAGCTTCTCCTGAAAAAAAAGTTTGTGTAACACAACAGGACACTTTGCTCATGTTAATATGTATCATCTTGCTTCTCTGCTACGTCACATTGGAGAAAAATACTTGGCTCTGTATTGCCAATGTCTTTTAGGTATCAGTGACCACAAACAGTGGCATTTCCCAGCACCCTGTTCAAGCTGTAATGCAACACACCCACTCCTTTGAGGTACAAATAGAAATTATAGGCAGGTGCCACAATTCCTGTAGTGTATTTTACAAGTAATGCTTCCTTAAAGTTTTTGAAACAATTCTGTGTATGTCTTCTGACACCCTTTGCCCTTCAGAGATCTGTTTACACATATTTACTTCATCAAATACTCACTTTTCATCCCCTTCACCATGACCCATTTGTCTTTTCTGTAGGTTTCTGTTTAACACTATTGCAGTGGAATGGTTATTGTACCATTTAACCCAACAGCTAGCTGGGCTTGAAAATGTATCCATCCCCTTCCTATTAATTACTCTTTAATGCCTATTTCTATCACACAGACTCGTGTATCATCCTGGTTTATTTTGGAGGAATATAGCCATAGGATGACAATTATTGATGGAGCATAAAACCTGGAGCTAAGTACCTTATAAAGGACAAAACAGAACTGATGTGGGAAGAGATGAAAAGATGAAAAATTGGCTAGAGAAGAAAATTGGAATGAGCTAATTTACAAAAGAAAATTAACAAACCACGGCCAGGTAACTCTGAATAAGATTAATTGCTGCACATCTCCATCCTCTTTTGCAATTTTTATCTTATTTAATCTTCTATTCCACTTCTCATGTGCTATACTCTCATGAACTCCCAATGCCACTGTTACATAAGTTTCCTAGGTGGGTGCTGAGCCAGATCCTCTGTTTGCATAAACTGGAATATCGCTGTCGACTTTGGTATCGTTGCTCAAATTTAAGCCAGCCGAGGATTTGCTCCATTGACTTCCATGGATTTATTTTTTATTTATTACTCTGAATTCAGAATCAAGAGCTCTGGATATAAATCTTGAACATAAATAGGCAGTCTCCAAATCTAAACAGTATAGCCACAAGTACCATACAGAAAAACAAGCTAGGCACGCATAGAACTGTCTGAAAAGTTAACCAAATGTTGCTGTGCATTTATTAGTAGTTTACTGTTTATTAAATAAATCAAGATAAAAAAACCTAATTAATTCAAAGTATTGTTTAGTGAAATGGGAGCCTGTCAAAACAGTTGTTGGGAAGGACAATTAATTGGTACAAATGTAAGTGCACAGTTTGTTTTTAAACTTTAAAGCATGTCGTTGGTAGTATACAACGTATGTGCACAATACAAATTTCATACATTTTCCTCAGTGACAATAAAAAGCGCAGTTTATTATAAACTGAAGTAAAAATTAAAATAAAAAATAAAATAAAATCACAGTTTTGTCATTGGTATGTGAAGGTTGTTCCAAGGGCCCATCCAGAGCTCCTCTTCATCTGACTGCGTGTGTTCGCTGTGCGACTCCAAGGGCTCTTTGACTTCACTATCAACAACCGATTCGTGCTCTTCTGTGCTTTTCATTCTGGAGCCCCCTGGCTTTGTTACTACACTGTCAGCCCCTATAGTCGAGGAAGCAAATGAGACGCTGCAAGGTCTTGTGTTCATTTTATCACTAGAAGATGGCCCCTTTGACAATGTGTTCAGTGGGACACTCTCCTCCTGTGTCACTGCAAGCTTGTCCAGTTTCTTGAATTGTTTCCCCAGCCTCACTGGAGATGTGACTTTTAAATTATTACCAAGGCAAACGCGACGGGTTCTGACAACAGAGCCGTTCTGTGCAATGTAGATGTTACCGTTGACGTTGGTTTGGCTATTTGTGTTACTGAGACGATTCCTCTGGCTTGAATCGGGAGCGCTGTCTTCTCCAGTCGAGCTGGTCTCATACTCTGGGTCCACTATCAACTTGATCCTTTTCTTTCTGGCCCACTGTTTGACAATAAACAGGAATGTTGTTAAGTCTCAGCACTATTTCGTACATTTTTCTGCCTTTTTTCTATCTGTTATTTATCTCGTCCTTTATCTAGACACTCATATGAATTTTTATTAACTTGATCTTTGTACTCTTCCTTATATTATATATAAGGAATATTATATATATTATATATAATATATATTATATTAAAATATAATATATAATTATATATTTTTATATATATAATATATATTATACAGAGATATTTCTTAATTGTTTTGATTACTACTGTGTGCACCTGTCATTTATACACAAAATCCCAGCATGGGAGGGGTTGGAAGGGACCTCTGGGGATCATCTAGTCCAACCTCCCTGCTAAAAAGCAGGGGCACCCACAGCAGGTTGCCCAGGATCGTGTCCAGGCGGGTTTGGAATCCCTCCAGAGAAGGACATTCCACAACCTCTCTGGACAGACTGGTCCAGGGCTCTGCACTCTCACAGGAAAAAAGTTTTCCTGGTGTTTAGGTGGAACCTCCTGGGTTCCAGCTGTGCCCCCTGTCCCTTGTCCAGTCTCTGGGCACCACTGAAAAGAGTCTGGCCCCATCCTTTTGCCACCACCCTTTCAATATTGTTGAACATTGAGAAGATCCCCTCAGTCTGCTCTTCTCCAGGTTAAGCAGCCCCAGGGCTCTCAGCTTTTCCTCCTCACAGAGATGCTCTAGTCCCCTCAGCATCTTTGTAGCCTCTGCTGGGCTCTCTCCAGTAGTTCCCTCCATGAGAACCACCCTCAACCTGCTGGTCACACTCTTCTTAATGCACCCCAGGATACCACTGGCCTTCTTGGTTATGAGAGCACATTGCTGGCTCACAGTGAACTTGTTTTCCACCAGGACTCCCAGGTCCTTCTCCATGGATATGCTTTCCAGCAGGTCAACCCCTAACCTGTCCTGGTGCATGGGGTTATTCCTCCCCAGGGGTAGGACTCTACCTAACACTTGAACACACATACAATTATTTGTACTACAGTTCTAAGATAAATTAATTCTACTTCATGAACTGAATGTGAGTCACTGAGTGTATAAAAACAGATGGTTTTCTTCAGCTTTGGAAAGCAGTGACAAATTTGGGTGTTTGTTTTTTTTTCTAGTTCAAGCTTCATTCAGCTTTTATCCTCTTAAGTTGAATTTCACCTTCTTTAGAGAGTCTGGAGAATGTAGACCTTGCTTTGTGAAAGAAAACTTCTGTAAATCACGATATTGGTAAGCCAGACATAGTTTGACAAAGCAATGTCTCTCTGTGTTACAAAGAGAGATGATAACCAACTAGATTGAGGACCCCTCCTAACAGAAACTGGAAGGTGCTGATGATGAAGCCAATGTGTAAGTGATACACCTTAGAAACTACTAATGGGTAAATGCTTGAGAAATTGTCTTCCAGAGTATTACTACATTGTAAATTCAGTGCACAAATGTCACTGAACAGGTCTGGTTTAGATGCACAACAAATCAAGCAGAGAGAGATCTCAGGACCTACACAAGGTGCCAGCACGATGATGGCAAAATTGGCTGGTTAAGAAGAGAAAAGCTTGATAGAAAGCTTAGTGCCAGTTCCAGTTTAGTGGCGTCAAACGGAGATGCTTTGCTGTCAAATGGAATATGGTGGAGAAATGAGACTTTGGATTTTGTACAGTTTTTAAGGAGTTAACACAAACAACTTCTATGTTGCTGTGACTTTATACTAATAGTGAGTACACAAACCCCATCACTTCTTTGAATTTATAATTGATCTTTTTAAAAATAAATGCTTCCTTGCAGTATGCTGATACAAGCTGCTATCACTCTTGAATTCATGAGAACTCTGGTATTCCACTAAGGCAGCAGATCCCATCACAGGTCATTCCCACTGCAGTACACACACATGCAAATAAGAAAAGCCAGTTTTGAGAGGGAGGGGAAAAAAACCCCACAAACAACATGCAAGGTACAAACTGGTGGAGATTACTCCTGAGCTTTTGGAAGTTATACTTTGTACAAATTAGTTAGGTGCCTGTTCTTCTGCTCCCACTAAAGACACACCACTTTCTTCACACAGATATATTCCGGTGGATGAAAAGAAAGACTAGTTTAAATGGGATTTGCGTTAGAGTGCTGTGTGCAGCTACAGCTTTGTGCTATATGTGAAGTGTTCACTCACATGTACTGATTCAGTGAGTCAGTACTGACTCAGAGCTTTCATTTTATTTAGGCTTCTTGATTTTATGGCTTATCTGGATAAATCTAGTGGTTTAGAAACAGCTCCATAGCTTCTGATAGAAGCTATACAGAGCACAGGTAGGAGCTCCATGAGGAGGTACGTCATGCAGAGGTCGCTCTTTGTCTGAAAACACAAAGGCCACCTGTGCTGCCAGTAACAAGTCCTTCCTACAAAGTCATGCTCATTCTGAGTGGAACTGTGCTAATGAAAGTGCTACAAGACTTCTTTATTGAATGACATCAGATATTACAAGTTATTGAGTTTCAAAAGGCAGATAACCAAAATACAGAACATAGGTGATGGCTACCTTCAGAAACACTTTGCTGTTATGCATCTCAAACTTTTAAACTGATGTTTAAAAACATTAATGAAATCACTGTATTGTTAGGTGAGAAGGGCAGAATTTGGAAAACCTTATCCATTTCCATTTCTGACCAAGCTTACTTTGTACAGCTACTTCTGCACTCCTGTCCTGTACATCACTGGTACCTGAAACCTGAATCCTATGATCCAGAAATAGTTTAATCCCAGATCTGCTAGTAATACTTTACAGTTCTGGGAGTGTTGTTTTGCTGCAATTTCAGTTGTTCTCCATGCAAACAGGTCTAATGTTTGCAGTAGAGAACTCATCGAAAGAAAGATTAGCAAAAGTTGTGTGGTAAGGGAACATAAAAGGTGAAGACTTTTAAGTCTTTTCATCCTCAACCTCATTCCTCTTCTTCACTGAATTCTGTGTTTTGCCCTTCTTCCTTCATGCAATGTTCTACTCTGTGACAGATGTAACCTGCATGAACAGAGGGCCCTTAACAGGTTTGTGCCATCAGGTTCATCAAGCTATCCATTACAACTAGTGCAAAATGCAATGTGACTTGGTTTCACAATGTTCACAAAGCAACAAGGATTAACTCTGAGAGTCAGCACAATGCCTCTTTAAATACATTATTGAAATTAGCAGAGAAAATAAGTACTCCTGGCCACCACTGCTCAGTGAAAATTAAGACTTTCTGTATCCACCACTAAGAATACCTAAGTAGTCTCTGAGAGGAATTATATTAGTTAGGTTTTCTACAGTTCTGTCCTTAAGACAGCATCTAGGGTTCAAATGCTCAAGCAATAAGCTTTGAATTTTCTTTTAGTCTGTCTGTAGTCAGGTATGTATTGCTTAGGAAAGAGCACACAGAAGGCACAGCAAACAATGTCACTCCTTACTGCAAAATGCCCACCTACTGTCGCTCCTGTTCAAAAGGATGTAGAATCACCAGTAGTCTCTGACTCCGTAACGGCCGTACCCAGGGTGTCATCTGACTGAGACTGACTGTTTTCTTGGGACATGGGGGTTTTAATTTTCTTTCTTTTCACAGTGGTGTCAGAACTTTGATTCTCAGTGTCAGGGGAAGTAGCAGTTTTACCAGAATCTGTGCTTTTATCTGTGCTTTTAGTTGCCTTGGAAGTAACACTGATTTCACTTTCTAGGCAAGATTCATTCTTACTGATAGCTTCCTCCTGGTCACTAGCATCTGTATCACCCTCTTCTGTGCTTTCATCCACACTATCCTCACCATTAATAGCTGATTTTCCTCTCTTGTGTACTTCAGTTGCAGCAGTTTTTGCATTGGCAGATGTTTCAGAAACTGCTTTATTTGAGCTATCTGCTGTCTCACCATTCTGCTCCATATCTGCTTGTTCATCTTCTTCTGACACCTCTTCTATTGTGTCCTCTATTTCAAGGCTGGCAGAGGAGGTTTTGCTCTTATAGCTGGATCCTGAAGTTTTCTTGCTGCTCATGTCACTGCTGGATGCATTAGAGCTAATATTTGATTTCTGGCTGGATCGCCTCACCCTGCCATGGCAGCCACCTCCCCTACTTCTTATACTGGACCTTGCAGAGCTTGTTCTACTGCTGGACTCACTAGTCCCTGATTTGCTGTTTGAACTTCGTGTAGATGAGCTATTCGACAGGCTACCATCTTCATCACTGTCAGAGTCTTCCTCATCATCGTCCTCTTCAGATGAGTCCTCCTCTGATTCACTGCTAGAGCTGGATTCAGAGTCGTCATCAGAATCCCCAAAGTCATGCCCAGTGTCTTCATCCGAGTCCACAGTACTTTCAGTAGCTTCATCTTGGTCCAGAGTTACTTTCAAGTAGTCTTTGTCTTCTGACTCCGAACCAGAGCTACTACTTTTCACAGATGACTCATCTGAAGTATATTTTCTCCTCTTCTTCTTCTCATAATCACTATCCTCATGTTCACTCTCTGCTGTGATACTTATTGAAACTCCTGATTTTGTTTCATCTCTCTCATATTCTTCCTCTCTTTCTCCTCTAGCACTCACTGAATCTTTGCTAATAGGCTCTTGAAGTTTTCTGGAGACATTAATGCGTTTTAACACATGATTTAGTTTTCTCATGGAAGGTCTGTCATCCGTCGCCTTCTGGAAGTAACTTCCCCTGATAATCATGCTTTTCTCATCCCCCACTTGGCGAGCTGACATCAACTTGGCATAACTGGCATCTTTCCTACTGCCTTTTACTTTCTGCAGGATCAGTGGGAATATCTTTGCTTTCTTCCATCGCGAACGAGCAGACTCAGATCTTCCTACTGGTTTGTGAGCACTGACTGCTACACGACTTAAATGCATCACTGCTTTTAGTTTCCTTTTTCCCTGGCTGGTCCTATATGCTCTTCCAGAGACATGTCTTACATCCATCCCACCACCTAAAGGTCTACCTTCTATTTGAGCCCTTGCAATCTGGTTTATATCTCTGCTTGGAGGACCTCTGCCTTGACTCATCCCCTGTAAATTGTGAAAATGGAACTTGATTATGATTTGAAACATAGTTATTGTGAACACTTCTACCCTAAGGTAAGTCAGCTGGAACAAACACAATGCTTTTCTTCCAGCATCAGAACTGTCTTACCTGTTTTAGAATAGCTTTTTACCAATGTTGTGAGGAAAGTTTTACTTTTAGAACCGGCTGCAAGTGCACAACTACCTTACACTGCAACAGGGAAAACTGGCTCAGAAATGTTCTCTCTTCTCTTTTAATTAAAACTCATGATGGATTAAGAGTCTAGTATTTATGAAAATTAGATTAAAAAAAAGGGAACATTTATATCAACTTTATTCTGGCTGCCACTGACATTTAAAAATTCCTTTGCATTCAGTTGTGAACTTTATGATAAATGAGTTCAGGTGACTGCTTTTCTCGGTGGAAAAGCACCAGTTATAGGCTGAATATTAGTAATACCCCATTTGGTTAACAATATAACATGGAATTACCTAAGGCTATGTGGAGTTTTCTTTGAACTAGAAATCTACATTAAGGGAAAAATAGATGCAGCTATTAAAAGAAACATTGCAGTTCCTTTTCATTTCTGGAAAAAGGGGAAGAGATGCTGACACAAACTGTACTGGTCATCAGAAAGGCAACCAATGATTAGTACTGGAAGAGCTGCTTATTTGGTCCGCACAGAAGACAATATTCTAATCAATTACAAAATTAATTTGACAAGGTTTAATGATCCTTCATCTTGTTGCAGAGACAGAATCAACACACCAGAGATGCTTACCTCATCTGCTGTTGATCCATGTGGACTATAATAGTAGCCACCATCACTCTCCACCACGACTTCCCCATACTCATCATACATCCCCGACGGAGACAGCAGTCGGCGGCGGCTCCCATACTGAGGCAGCTCATACCTGGCAAAAACACCAGTGGCTCTTTATAACACACACCAGCCTGTTCATGTGTGTCTACACACAGTCACAAATGCACACACTAGCATTCCTAAAGGACAAGAATTTCCCAGAATTCCAGTATGGTAGGGGTTTGAAGGGACCTCTAGAGATCATCTAGTCCAACCCCACTCCTAAAGTAGGGTCACACAGAGCAAGATGCCCAGGATCACATCCAGATGGGTTTGGAATCTCTCCAGAGAAGGAGACTCAGCAATCTCTCTGGACAGCCTGGGCCAGGGCTCTGGCACCCTCACAGGAAAGAGTTTTTTCCTCATGTTCAGATGGAGCCTTCTGGGTTCAAGTTTGTGCCCACTGCCCTTTGCCTTGTTTCTGGGCACCACTGAAAATAAGTCTAACCCCATCCTCTTGCTCCCTACTCTTTCGCTATTGATAAGCACTGATAAGATCTCTTCTCAGTCTGCTCTTTTCCAGGTTAAGTAGCCCCAGGGCTCTCAGCTCTCCCCCCTCACAGAGATGCTCCAGTCACCTCAGTATCTTCACAGCTTCTGCTAGGCTGTCTCCAGTAGTTCTCTTGTCTCTCTTTTCTCTCTACCTTTGAGAATATTAATTTTTTTCCTTACTGGTAACACAATCCAAAATCTCCTCCTATCACAGTTTGCAGCAAGCCCATTTCAACTGGAGCATGACCCAAATTGTCAAGTCTCTGCAATCAGTAAAGAATCCACTAAGTGTAAGGACCATCTCTGCAGGTACCTGATTTTTGAGGGGGAATCTTTTATATAACTAGGGAATGAAAGAGCAAGTCCCCTGGGACCAGTTGTGGAGAGTCCCTGTTAGCTTGTAAGAACAGCAATAATCCCTGAAGTGCTTGCAGCCAGGTGGGCATTATCAGGACAAGACAGGGGCATGTTCTTCAAGGTAAATGTAAATGGCCAAATCCTGCTGGGAGCTGTGAGCAGAAAATATCAGTCACTGAATTCAGGCTGGTAAGCCACAAAAGGGGAGATGATGGAAATTAATTTCCAGGACAGCAAAATTACACAATGAAAAAGTGAATATAATAAAACCAGCACAGTAGATGGAGTGTACACTTTGGAAGCATAATAATTAGATTCACAAAGTAGCAGGGAACTTGACAACACCCTCATAACTTTTTAAAACAGTTTTGTTGCCAGCACATGACTTTGTGGACACAAACATTAAAGTAATCCTGAGGTGAAGGAAAATCCCCAGATTTTAATCATTGTAAAGTTTGTAATGTTAATTGTAATACTGTAATAATAAACCTCCCCAAGCTGGAAGAGCAGCTTTTCCAGACATAGATAGAAAAAAATGTAAATTTACCCATGTTCATAACTGTAGTAATCTTGCCCATAGTATTCCTGCCCTGGGTCAATTCCAGACTCCATACTTAACTCCTGTCAAAAGCAAACCACTGATTGAATGCAAACAGTTATACACAGTAATGACTGATGAAAAAAGGCACAAAGAACAGTATCTTGAATAGCAAAGAAGTAAAATAAAAAGTGATAATAATTTGTGAAGCATTGACAACTGTCATGAACCATAATGACAAGCCAACAAGAGCTTTAAATGACCCTTCCCCTGGTGTGTTCTCTGGAAGTGGCTGTTCCCAGTCAGCTCAATGCAGATGTTGTTCTGGTGTGGATCACTGTCTTGCCACAGAACCCCTGGTAGGGGTTAGAAGAAACCTCTGAGGATCATCCAGTCCAACCTTTCTGCTAAAGCAGGGTCACACAGAGCAGGCTGCCAAGAATAGTGTCCAGGGGGGTTTGGAATCTCTTCAGAGTAGGAGACTCCACATCCTCTCTGGACAGCCTGGGCCAGTGCTCTGGCACCCTCACAAGCAAAGAAGGTCTTCCTTATGTTTAGGTGTTTGTGCTGTACAAGAACCTCATTGCTAAACAGGACTCACAGCAAATACTCTGTCACTTCTTCAGCCTCTCTCACAAGAAAAAAAGGTGCATTAACAGATTAGGGCACTTACAAACACAGTGTTTGTCAGGCCTCTTTATTTAGTATTTTCTCAACCATCAACAATCATGAGCAGCACTGGACTGAGCCAAGTACTCCTCTTGATCCTAGCAAAGCACCAGTGGCTCTGATCGCACACTGTGTGCTATTAGGCCGCTCTGCGAATACCTCTGAACAGTGCGCCACCAACACACAGCACCAGGGCTCGGCTTTTGGCAAGGGACTGCACATCTTCTGTCTCACAGCTTCCTAGGGGTTTTTCTCCTCTTCAAAGAATTTAAAGTTGTGACAGAGCATCTCATCTTAATTACTTATAATGAATGCAGAAATGATCACCATTCTGTATCACAAAAATACCTTCACTAGCAAAGTCTCACAAAAGCTACGTTTGCTCTATTGCTTATTCTGGAAATGGGAAAGTATTTGGTTGATAATTCAGAGCATTCTTTACATCACACAGCAGCGTACTAATGCTTCCCTTACCTCTGCAGGTCAACTGATTATCTCATCTCTAGGTACAACAATCATCAGTTGACTGACAACTGCAAAAAGAGATTGCTTTTGGACAGTGAGGAAATTATTCTGTCTGTGTATCTGGACACAAAACTAGCAAAGCTTTCAGTTTGTGTGATGAAGTCCATGGGGGCAACTAAAGGATGCTCAAGGGGAAAAGACCAAGATAAAAGGTATTTGATGAAACCAACATAAATGGAGTAACAATGTCAGGACCTTTCTTTTAATCTAAAAAGATTTAGGGGGAAAAGTATTACCTAAGTTTTTGTTAGGAAATCATGTAAAAGACATTTAAGAAGTTAAAGAATAATTAAGAAATGAAAAATACTGCTACCTCTGGTCTGAGAAGAGAAGGTCTCAACAACTGCTGTTGCTACAAAAAAAAATTAGAAAGAGGTTAATTAGGCAGCAGCAATAACAGCACAGGTCATTTGTGATGAGTTAAGATTGGAAAGAAGTCCTAACAACAGAGGTCCTTCAGAGCCCTTTGCATGGCAGTCACCTGGACACTCCCCTGCTTCAGGAGAACACTGCACAACACCTAATGCAGTCAAATCACTTCACAGTCCACTGTTTCTTTTTGCCCAGTGTAAAATTCCCAGTTTATGTGGTGATTCTCTAAATCATTTAGCTCAAGAACTTCTGTCAAAGCCCAAGAGAGCTATTGTGTAGCGTGTGTTGGAGGCAGTAGGGAGACAATGGCAGACAAAAAATTATCCACAACAGGTCGAAAGTAAATCTATGTGAATCTGCAGTAAAGTCTATGATTCAGCTACCAAAAACCTGAAGTGATTTGATTTCTTACCCAAGCTTCTACTGCAACACTATGGCTTTAATTCTGTATCTACATTTACATCCTTCTGTAGCTTTTAACTGAGTACCTCACGAGCACAAATACACTTTTAGTTCACAACACCACTAAGATGGTGAAGGATTCTCTCATTTGTTTTTCTCCCCAGCTTACATTAATTTCTTTCTGTATGCAGCAGGCAGTGAGAATAGCATGTGGACGTTAGGGAAAGGAGCCCAGGAGGCTGCACAGAGGGGACTGACTGGACAAAAGGGCTCTTGCAGGTGTGTCACAGCTAAACATTGGTCACTGTTGGCAGTCATGTTGTTAATTACTTTGAAGCTCTTTTTTTTTTTTCTGATACACATTATCCCCACACTCCTCCCAAAACTTGGTGGCACTATTTCAGCCAAGTTTCTCAGCCAAAGCCAAACCCTGAGAGATGAGGAAATTCTGTGTCTGAATTAAGAGACACAAGTCAGCTCTACAAAGGGAGGAAAGATCACAGCAGAACCACAGAGAGATTGCAGTTTGTAAAACACTGCTGAATAAGGAGTAGCAGGCTCTGGATGCACATCTTAGCATTAGTAAAACTGATCCAGCTCTCAGCAGGAAAGATCAGACTTTAGGATAGAAAGGTTTTTTGGAGAATTTTCAATTACTAAATGAGTTCATTCAGATTTCTGAAGGAAATTCTCTGTTTTACTCATTGCTAGAGGGAAAAATGCTGTAAGATCAACAAAAAAGAACAACAGGGATGCCCTGGGAAAATGCTTTTGGCAGTGTGTTAAGCAGCAACGTCCTAGCCTAGGGCTTACATTTGGTCATCATGGCTATTAGCCCCCAGTGGATCTGTGCCTCATAAACTTTTTGAGCCACTTTATATTTCTGGCCTGTAAAACACCCAGTAGCCATGAGCTTCACAACACAGGCTGCATGAGAAAAGTATGTTGATGTAATTAGTATTTTAAAGGTAACTAGGGAACAGCCTTACCTCTTGCTGTGCATATCCTCGCCTAGAAGTCAGAAAAAGAAAAAGAATAAATTAGTATATTTCTGTGAGACTATGTAAAGGTGCACATTGCCATTCTTTCTGAAGAGAGGTGAGAAGATAATGCAATTAGACATCGTGTATTTCTAGCAAGAAAAGAAATACACATCTACAATACAAAAGATGTTTTTCTTTAGATTTGCTCTGGCGATAGGAATCATTGCATGAGAAAGGCCAGTGAATCTCTGGGATCTTTTCTTGCTTTAGATTGCAAATGAATGAGAGGGAATCCCCAATCCCCAGGAGCCAGAGAGCCAGCGCACCCAGTGGGACTCAGCCAAGGGAAGGGGGTTGAAAGCTGCGTTTGGCTTTCTTTTCATGTTCCCGCAAGAGAGGCTCTGCCCTGTCACCTTCTCTGTCGTCTCACAGACCTACAGAAACCATCTGCAGAGAGACTCTGTTACTGCATACGTCTGCTTAAGCCACGGAACAGCCTCTCTTCTGCTTCTGGCCTTTCTGTATCCACTTGGGACTTGCTAGAAATTAGCCTCGAGCTTCTATTACTAATTTCTTGTAACAACATTATTATGAAAATTACATGTTTCCTAATATTTGCTCAGCAGGGGGAAGTTAAATTATTTTGGCTATCTATGATTATTTTGCCACAGGCTTTGTGCTTTTGCTCTTGCTGGAAATTTTGGGTGGTTGTTTTAACTCATTTTCTTGGAGGCATTCATATGCATGACAAATGCACTTATGTCTATCAAGTTCTCTATTTTCACATTTTGTTCCAGAAAATGAAAATGGTTTAGACAAAACTAGGGAACAGCAATTTAAGTCTTAGCATTATTATTAAGAGCAAGCCTGGATTTTATTTTACTTTTTTAAGATGGAAAGGGTAAATGCTCAAAATTATGTTGAGCTTAACATAGCATGTGGACAGCAGTCTAGGAAAAGTTTTTAATTACACTGGAGTAAATAATAAAGAACAGAATAGAAGTCCTTTAAATTCTTTAATATCACCATCTATAGAGTCTTCTATTAATATTCAGCACATGGAATTGATTATCAGCATTAAATTAATGCTGTGTCCCATGTAATGTAAAACTAATGAACAACTGAAATGAAGATTTATCATCAAAAGATGATCTGTGGCTTTTCAAAGCCCACTTGAGGAACACCACATTTAGTTTCCATATTGCCTACAACAATCTTCAGATAAAGAAGGTCTTGTGTTGCACAGAGGATAAGTAAGCCTATTACTGTTAATTGCTCTCAAGTAGTCACTCCATTGTAGATTAAAATGATAATATAAGTAACTCTAATTAAATTTGGAATCCAACATTCTGAAAAATAGCACCATGACAGAGATAGGTTTGTACTGCTCTTGGAGAGTTTTGTGTGGCCATGATTAGAACAACAACAACAAAAAAAGCCCCCAGAAGACAAAAAATACCCATTCATTCAATACAGCACAAGGATCTATTCTGACAAAAAGGCAAAGGTCAAAACAACATTGTTTGCTCCAAGGAAGGAATTAAAGCTCTCCACTGAGGGAGGAATTGCTTCTCGATAACCGTTATCAGCCAGACTTCACTGCAGTCAGTCTGAGAGAAATCTTCCATGCAAAATGGAAAGCAAAGAGGCAGCAGCCTGTGATGAGGTAGGGTACCATGACAATTAGTGTACACTGCTGGTGCTTAACAGAGGAAACAAAACAAGAATGAATTGACATGTCCAAAACATGCCAACCTTCCCCAGGTCTGTATTGCTAATGTAGGCTAAAGGAACTGTGATTTGCCTAAAGCAACGATTTCCCCAAGTACTAGCATTCCAACAAACATTTGCTATTTCATGCTTTATAGCTGTTTTCATATTCAAAGAAAAAGCATCATAAACCCCAAATACTACAGATACCACTCAGAGAAGGCAACCACTTATCAGTTTGCCCTGACTCTTAAAATGGAGGTTTCCTGTAGTTCATATCTGGAACTAGGAGAAAGAGTCTGCAAGGGAGATGAGTGATGATACACTACTGCTTGATGTCAGCTTTGCAAAGAAGTGCTCTGCACTGGTGTGATCTCTGCTCCTGCTTAGAACTCAGCCCAGCCAAGCTGGTGATGAAAGGGTGGGAGGTATACCCAGGGTCCCATCTAGCCCTAATTAACCAAGTCAGACAACCTGAAGAGGGGTCAGTAAGCTTGTATATGCTCAACTTCCTACCAACTACTGTTTTGGTGATTTATACTTTGTAGAGCTGCAGAACTGCAGTAGTATCCAGACACCTCAGTGGGACAGAAGGTCCCTGGTTTAGGTTGAAAACATGTCCTATTGATGCAGTTGCTTTCCAGGTCTAACAGAAATATTTGTATTTTTTTTAACAATGGCTATTTAAAAAACCAGCAGGAGAACAAAGGTTGCATTAATTCCAGTCAAAATGAAACAAGGTTTTGTAAACTTCCCAACTTAATAAAGGTTTCTGGAGTGAGGAAGTAGACATTCCTCATTAGCAAAGAGCTGATGACCATGACCCCCCACAGACTCTTCTGAGCCTCAAAAACTCAGTATTTAAAAAGGAGCTCCTGGGTGATGTCCATTCTTTCTGCTTAAGGAATGCCACAAATACTTGTGGCCAAATAAGGCCTTTGGTTTTTATGCTGTGAATTACTAAACACCTACAGCTTTGCTGTGCGACACGACACAGGGCAAAATTAGGTCCTATTTGTCTATTATTTCACTAGTGATATCATGAACTTCACAAGAGCATCTGTTATGTGCCTACAAGGTCTAAAGTGGGATTTACTTAAATCTTAATTTTACTTAAATTCCAATCTCAGTCTTGAGGGTTGACCTGCTCTAAACATGCTTAGCACAATAATTTCTCATGCTCATATCTGCATGCTGTCCACTGAAGACCACCACAGAAACACAGAAGCAAGTACACATGGAAGCCATCTCCTGAGTATGGCTGTTAAATCTTAAAAGTTTGTCTACATAACAGCTGCTGAACTTTGACAAGTTCCTGCTGGTGCTGCAGTTGTGCCACTGTTGTTTTGCATCATCAGCATGTATTCTATATACATGCATCTTGTAAATGATACAGGTTCTGTCACAGCAAAAATGCCATGATCAATAATCACTCCCCTCACACACATTTAGCTACTCTATTTGTCTCAGAACCACAGTCCAGCCCTACAAGAGTTTTAAGCAAAGGAAAATTCTAATGTATCAGCAAAAGCTGTGTGATGGAGTTCATGGAGTTTGGCTTTGGGACAAGGAAAGAGAAACTACCTTTAGCAGTTTCCAACTGAACATGACCTAACTGCAGAGTGAAAAAAAGAAAACAAAAGCAAGCACCATGGAAATGCTGGGTATCTCTAGGCAGCCTGATGAGTAACTGAGTACCTTTTTGCTCAAAACTACCACCTTTGAAACCAAACTGGAGTTTTAGTTATTCTTCATGATATCATATCTGCCTTTCCCAATGTGTTTTTAGAAGTGTCATATTAAACACAAACATTTTGAGTTTTGCTAAAAGACTAAAAGGAAACTTGCATGTCAAACCAAACTGACACTCATTTAAATGCCCAAACTGCTTTTACTTACCATTTTTTTCAAAGGCCAAGCTGATTTACTCTAATTGACATATTTAATGTGATTTAGATGACTGTGAGCAAAAAAGCCAGTAAATAAATCTGTATTACATGGATTTTTATAAGGACTTGAAAAATCTTCACTTGGTGACACTAATCAGAGTGACTTTATTACAATGTAAGATAAAGGAGATGTTTTAGCTGTAAAGCTCATGGCAAACTAGCATGAAAGGTAGAGAGATACCAACAACATGCAAAATAAAAAACAAACAAATATTCTGTACATAAAATAAATTTACAAAATAAAAACTTTTAACATGCAATTACAATATAAAAAAAGCAATGGAAGGCAGAACACAGGTAACAGGAGGGAAGATAGATAAGTTCAGTGACAAATCAAGACAAGACCCTTCTTCTGAGCTGAGTTGCAAACGGGAGCTGAAAGCAAGCGTGGCAGAGCATTGCTGCAGTAACTCAGACTCCCTACTGCTAAGCCTGCATACTACCAGTCCTTGCTGTCTTTGCCAGCCAGCATTTGACAGTAAGATTCCTCCCAGGTGGTACATTTTATGGGCAAAGCGAGAGATTCCAATTACAGCTGCAAAAAAAGTCACTGTGCTTACTGCTGTTACATACAGTGAAGGCTGCTTAACACAAAGCAGCATCAAGCCCTTGGCCACCTATGACTTATCCTTGGGTAAAAATGGACAGTTTTCCCCAAGAATTTTTAGTAAACAAACTAAAGAACCAGCATGACAGAACAGTAAGATGGAGTTTTGAGAAAACAACTTGTAGAATTGTTATACATAATAAATTGCCAAGTGAACAGGAAAGACAATATCTCTCAAGTTGGGATTAGGACTGAACAAGTAGTGATATACAGCAGAGAAAGGGGGGAAAGTCTGAATTTCTGGAGAGTCTGAGGCAGATACTGTGTGCTGCATTAGGATCATCCCACTCAAAATGGTACATGCAGAAACCATCCAGATATGAATATTACAGTGCTGTTGACTGAGAGGGAAAGTGTTTCTCGAGCTCCTCCACAACACAGCTCAAGTTGCCGTTCTGCTGGTTGTGTTCAGCCACAGCTTCTGCAGTTGGCAGCTCTGGGGTTGCAACCGGTTTGAGCTTAGCAATGTGCTTGGGCAGAACATGGTTTTTGTCTATTTGGCTGTACATGTTGGCCACAGACTTTTCAATTGCTGCTAAATTCTGAATGTTTTTAAGAATAC
Organism: Galbula dea; assembly: GCA_013399015.1. NCBI lineage: Eukaryota > Metazoa > Chordata > Aves > Piciformes > Galbulidae > Galbula > Galbula dea. Next base: position 222,501 of record VWZX01003659.1, read on the forward strand.
CTTTTAGCTCCCTACGGGGAGGAGGCTCTGGCACTGTGGCCGGTGGCGGTACAGCTGGCTGTTTGGCAGGGGATTTTGAATGCTTGGCAGGGGAGAGGTGCTGGGGGCTAAGAGGAGATGACGAAGAAGTAAGGGAAACCATGGGTGGAGGTGGAGGATGAGGTGGCAGCACAGGAGGGGATGGAGGTGGTGGTGGCAGTGGAGATGGCAGCTGAGGAGGTGGGGGTGGGGGAGTTTTAGGTGGGTCTGGAATGCTTTCTATGACTTCTTTGGTCTGAGAAGCTAGACAGCTTTGGCAAACTGGTTTCTTTATCCTAAAAGACGGAGGAGTTGGTTTGTGAGTTGGTGGTGGAGAAGGTTCTTCAGGATAGTCATGGTGAGTGATGACTACAGAGGGAACCGCAGAGGCCTCTGGTTCAACTACTTCAGCACTAGGTGTTGGAGAGGACAGAGGAGAAGAGCGAAGGCAAGGAGAAGCAACCGTGCTTTTAGGAGACTGCTCTAGCACATTCTCTCCTTCTTGGAAACAGATGCTGTGTGTTGGCGAGCGGATGGATTTCACATCAGGAGATTTCACTTGCTTCATTTCCTGCAAAGCCTGCTGCTCAAACTGTCTTGCCTTCTCTTTTACAGTTAACTTGGGGCCACTTATTTTTTGAAACAGTGGACTGCTAAAATCGACACCGCTCTGCTGCTTTTCAGCAACTTCCTTCTCTGCTTTGAGTCTCTCCTGTTGCCACTGAATGGGGTCCATGATAACTGGCCTACTTGGAGAACCAGGAGCATGTCTCTTAGTAATGTGAGTTGGTACTGTCCATGCACGGTGACTACCTCCCAAAGAGGCATCTCTCAAGACTAGGCTTGAAGGAGAAAGAGTATCTAGAGTATCGTTTCTTTTCCGTAGAAACCCAGCGGCAGCGGGACTCTGAATGACACCTTCCACATATAATGGGTTTCGAGTAGTTAATGGGTTCTCGTCAGATAAAAAAGTAATGTTACTTGAAGATTTGGGGAGATTATTGTTCAATGATCCATTGATATTAGATTGCTTGTGAGCCTCAATAGCACGGGAAGCAAAGCTGCTTATAACTCTCTGACGGTCTCCTTCTTCTAAGACTGACTTTTTTCCCCTGCTTTGTTGGAAATGGTAGAGAAGAAAAAGACTTGAAAGAAAAGAAGATAATCACATGTGAGGAAACATGCATGGACATAAACACTTGTGAGAGAGAAAAAAGAAATTATGATATGAATCAGAACTATTAAATTACTTCTACAAACTACTACTACCCAAGAGAAAGCTCACGTTTGCTAGACTACTGGGCAAGACATTTACGTTTTCTTTAAGGGAGAAGGACTTGAGGAGAAAGCAAAATTAAACCAAATTTTCAGCTACTCAGCAAGTTCAAAAATAAGTTAACTTCTTAAAAAAACCCCTTCCATCTCAGAAGTGTGAGACAGGACTGTACCCTATCTCCCTAGTGACACAAGCCATCAATGCTACATAGTCATTCAATGCAATTTCTGTCTGAGATAATGCGGATTCATGGTGTGTGCATACTGTATGTCTGCATCATTGAGTCTCCATCATGCAAACAGCAGTGGCACCATGACACATTGTTCACAGCCCATATGGAAAAGTCACAGGGATTTTTTTTTTTACCTTAAACCTATCCTATAATAGCTCTGCATCATAACTCTGCTTCTCTATAAAGCCTGTGTATGACCGGGCTGTCCTGAAGTGTGCCTGCACTGTCTTTTAAGGGCTGCCCACAGGTCACACACACAACCAGAACTGTGGCTCAAGCCCATGATGAGCCTCCAGCTGCAGCCCCATGAGAAGTCAAGAGATGCTGCCTGGCACACCTGAAACACAGACCTGTAGAGTCCCTTTGAGGTGGCCAATGAGAGCTGAAGCCAGTCCGTGGAGATGCATGTCAGACTCAGACCACTCTCCTGATGCCGGTTCTTAAAGCATTACAGAGCTGAGCATTGTTTCTTGCATTTATGACACACACTGATGCAGACATATCAATATGTGCATGAATTTCATCTCTGCACCATGTTAAACTAAATGAAAAATCCCTGCAGCTGGATTACACTGAATTACTACATCAAAGGTTGGACATCGCACCATTTTCTGGAATTCACCTAGCACTTCTGAGTGCCTTATTAACCTACCTTCCTCAAAAATGTTTAATACCTCAAATTCTGAGAAGATTTTAAGATAAACAGCATTTTAAAATCAGTATCCTCAAACTTCCTGCTAGAAGAGTGTGTCCCTGGACCCATATTTCAAACAATGCTCACCTGAGGCTAAAAATAAAGTTATTTGCCCCCATCTATGACATATTTAAGATATTGGTCAATGAAGACAGAGCTAAAGCCAACCCCTTATCCTGTCAAAGAGAAGATTACCCTTGTCTGCAATGAGATTGAATCAAAATGCACTTGCTGTAATTTACAAATCTATTATAACTAACAAGATGTGCTGTCCAGCATAGGGATGCAAAAAAACCCCAAACCAAAACAAAAAAGCCATTCTTAGAAAGGACACCTACTCTAAAAAGCACTCTGAAATATTAAATATATATGTAGGACAGGCTGTGGTGAGAACAGAATGGCGTAAAGGGAGCATTAGGGTAGAAACAGGCTATAACGATCAAATACCACTTTTGCCCAATGCACTTAAGAGTTGCAGTGCCTCTGCCTTGTGCTGATGACTCCATATCTGGAATGCCATCCTTAAAAACCTCCTATTTTCTGCAGTTAAACAACTGCAGTTAAGGCTTGGGACAGTGTCCTGGTTTGGGTTAGAACAGAACTAATTCTGTTCAGTGATTTTACTTCTTGGTTCAAGCTCCTCTGAGAAACTGACTGCACTTTCTGAAACTAACATGTTTTTGCAGAAGCTGCCAGTTTCTAGCAGTGATAAGGCCTAATGTTTAGATTTGCTACCAGGGATTGGTATGAAAAGTGAGGTCACTGCTAAATCTTGTGTCTCATGTTGGGGAATGCAGGGTAAAGTCTGCTCCTTCAGGGAAGAGCAGACAGGACAGGTGACCCCAAACTGACCAACTAAAATATTCCATCCCATGTATGTCATATTCGATATATAAACTGGGGGTCAGTCCCCACTTGTGAGATTATTCTGGATTGCTAGATAGTCTCTCTTGCTCGATTGTTTTTCCTTTCTGGTCTTCCTTTTCTCATGTGCTTCGGTGATCCCTAAGTTCCTGCATCCAGTACTAGGATCCAGCCCCTGAGCCTGACTTATCTGCTGCTGAGGCCTTCTGCCGCTGTATCAGTGGTGACCTTGTTACCATCAAAGGGGGTTGGGTTAAGTATTGGGTTTTGTAGATATTTGTATATATTTGTATCTATTTCATTTATTATTATTATTAAAGTAGTTTTAGTTTTATTTTCCAATCTACAAGTCTGTCTGCCTCTCTTATCCCCTTTCCCTTCCTGTCGGGGGGGGAAGAGGTTGTAACAGGGAGCGTCTGTCATTGGATTGGTGGCCCGCACAGCCTCAACCCTCCACAGGTAGAGTGGCTGGAAAGCTGCCTGGTGAAAAAGGACCTGGGGGTGTTGGCCTGACAGCAGCTGAAGATGAGCCAGAAGTGTGCCCCCGTGGCCAAGAAGGCAAACGGCATCCTGGCCTGGATCAGCAGGTGTGGTCAGGAAGACTAGGGCAGGGATGCTCTCCCTGGACTCAGCACTGCTGAGGGTGCACCTCAAAACTGGGTTCGGTTTTGGGCCCCACAATCCAAGAAGGACATTGAGGTGCTGGAGTGTGTCCAAAGAAGGGCAACGAAGCTGGTGAAGGGTCTAGAGCACAAGTCTTGTGAGGAGCAGCTGGAGGAAGTGGGGTTGTTTAGCCTGGAGAAGAGGAGGCTCAAGGGAGAACTTCACACTCTCTACAACTCCCTGAAAGGAGTTTGGAGCTAAGTGGGGGTTGGTCTCTTCTCTCAGGTAACAAGTGAACGAATGAGAGGAGAAAACCTCAAGTTATGCCAGGGGAGGTTTAGGTTGGATATTAAGAACAGTTTCTTCCCCAAAAAGGTTGTCAAGCCCTGGAACAGGCTGCCCAGGGAGGTGGTGGAGTGTTCAGAAAACATGTAGATGTGATGTTGAGGGACATGGTTTAGTGGTGACTTGGCAGTGTTAGGTTAATGGTTGGACTTATTAATCTAAGAGGTCTTTTCCAACCTTAATGATTATATGGTTCTAATCACAGCTGAAGTACAGCATGAGAGGCAATGACTTCTACACACACAAACAAATTGAAATACCATATAAAACTATTTTCAGTGGCTTAGTGCTGTTCAATATTTTCACAAAACCTTCTGAGTTAAAAAAGTCTGAGTCTTGTCTCTCAAAATTTGAGTAATATAACATTTGAGTAATTTAGATTTAAATGGGTTAAGATTTATTAACAAAGGAATAGTGGGAAAATTACATTTTCCATGATTATGTGAATTTAGAAGATGAAGTTTTAGACCTTCTTGGTCAGCTTGTTCTATCTGTTTTGGTGTTGCCTTTTCATACCTCAGAAAATATTACCAAATCTAAATTAATATAAATTTAACCTCTAGTGGTTAAACATTCCCTAGCAAAACAGGAAGGGAAATTTAAATAACTAGATAATGGATAGGAGTTAATTAAGAGATATTTAGTCTTCTCTAAGTTATTTAATATGTAGGAGTCCCCAAAGGCCTGTATTTACTAATGAAGCATGCTGGCTTCTTAACTTGTGCTCCTTGTTCTGAGAAACTCCACCTTCCTCCTGCTGACAGGGACCTGATCGGGGTGATGAGCAGAGTCACCGCACAGAGCACAGGAATCCCTCTCTTACCTGTGAGTAACACCCAGCAAAGCCATGGAGGGTTACACCAGTGAAACTCTTTCAAACAATATAGGTTTCCAAAAACCAGCACACCTAAGGCTTGCTTTTGGACAGAATATAACTGTATGAAAAATAATTGACTTCACAGTAATAACAAACTAATTATTCAGGCTAAAGCAGTGTAGTTTGAGGTCAGTCAAGCATCCTCAGTCTTTTTAGAGGTAAGAGAAAGAAATGATTCTGAACTTGAAGGAAAACCTCCAGTAGAAGGCTCATGCAAAATGACATAACCTTTATGTGACTGGAACAGATTATTTCCAAAGCTTCTCAGCTCCTTCCTTGCTTCACAGGATGTTGCTCAAGGACGAAGTTACCCTCCAATCCTTTTCTGTTTACGTGTAGGTGTTTTAATGGATAAGAAACATCAGCTCACCAGTGTGAAGCACATTTCTGTAAACTCAAGGAAGTGGTATCTGCCTTCCAAGGAATTGTAAAAAAGGGACAAGAAAGAGTTTGCTTGCATCCTTGTGAGATGTTAAATCCATGCACTGAAAACAAACTTCTGTGCATGCACACCATGTTGGTTTGGGTTGGTTTTTTTAAGGTAGTAGGACTATTTGGCTTTAGAAATAATACCATTCAAGTTCAGCAATCAAATTTCCTCTCTACTTCCCAGAAAAGGATAAAGAAGGCATAGAAGTATTGAAACTTCACAGTAAATGTCTTTCCTGTACTCAATTAATGAACAAATGAAATATGAGTAGCAGACTGCAAGGTTTAATGGGAATTACTAAAGGAAAACCAACTAGCATTTCTACTTACTACAAATATTAGGACAATGAAATGAGCTTACTTACTGATGCCTATGTATCCAAAGACAGAGAAAAATGAAAATTATGAGACAAGGTAGATTTATAACTAAAGAGCTTAGTTCCATTTCATTTGCTATAAACACCAAATTAAGGAAACAAGACAGAATGCAACACCACAAATGAAAGAAGACTCTCTAAGGACAACTAAAGACAGGAAATATTGTACTAGAACTCATGAAAAATGTTAATAAAAGGTATTTTCCAAATAATCATTTCCTAAGGCATACCAGTGCCTTGAAATCAAATATTTGACAGGGAAAAAACCCTTCTAATTATTTTTATTGAAGCATCTTATTTTCTTTAATATCCTAAGGATTTTCATTTATCTTCTAAGGATATTTACTAGTTTATATGAAATCAGTTCCTCATCATGATGGATATGAGTGTATCTTAGCTGCATGCAAACGCATCTGGAAGAAATTTTAGTATTAGTATTGAGTCAAAATCAACATAAATCTAAGCCTCAAAGTCAATACTGCACCTCTATGTTGCAGTACTAAAACATCAACTAATCTTTGCAGGGCAAACCCAGCACAGCGAGGCTTATTCTGGGCTTGGTATAAAGGATTCATCAGTACCAAAACCAGATTCATCCACTGGGATATCCATTTCCCACAGATCATCAGCTTTATATCACTAACTGTCAGTAAAATCAGTAGAAGTGATTCATTGATTGCAGTAGAAATTGAGTTAAACACAAAAGAAAAGAGCATTTTCTCCAGCAGGCACCTCACTGTATCTGTAAGTATATAGATGCGATCTCTTGTGGTTCACCAGCAGAAATGCTCAGGTTCAAAAATGCGACACTATGCTACTACCAAACACAGGTTTTTATTCCCTTCCTGACCAACCAGTAACAATTCACAAAGGCCAAAGGTATGGGAGGAAATGCAGCAGTTAGGATAAGTTATTCTTGTTTTAAGTACCACTCCTCTATTTACAGAGAAAAGCTTGAGCCTGTGCTGGGTCCTGTATTTGGGTCACAACAACCGCATGAACGCTCCAGGCTTGGAGCAGAGTGGCTGAGAACTGCCTGGAGTAAAACGACCTGGGGGTGTTGGTCGACAGTGGCTGAAGATTACCCAGCAGTGAGCCCACGTGGCCAAGAAGGTGAACGGCATCCTGGCCTGGATCAGCAAGAGCAGGACAAGGGCAGGGATGCTCTCCCTGGACTCAGCACTGCTGAGGGTGCACCTCAAAACTGGGTTTGGTTTTGAGCCCCTCAATCCAAGAAGGACGTTGAGGTGCTGGAGTGTGTCCAAAGAAGGGCAACGAAGCTGGTGAAGGGTCTAGAGCACAAGTCTTGTGAGGAGCAGCTGGAGGAAGTGGGGTTGTTTAGCCTGGAGTAGAGGAGGCTCAAGGGAGAGCTTCTCACTCTCTACAACTCCCTGAAAGGAGTTTGGAGCTAAGTGGGGGTTGGTCTCTTCTCTCAGGTAACAAGTGAACGAATGAGAGGAGAAAACCTCAAGTTATGCCAGGGGAGGTTTAGGTTGGACATTAGGAGAAATTTATCACTGAAAAAGTGGTTAAACATTGGAACAGACTATCCAGGGAGGTTGTGAGGTCACCATCCCTAGAAGTGTTTAAAAAACACATAGATGTGATTTTGAGGGACGTGGTTTATAGGTGACTTGGCAGTGTCACAGTACTGGTTGGACTGAATGATTTTAGAGGTCTTTTCCAACTTCAATGATTTTGGTTCTAAGCTCTGGAATGATTTCAAACATAGAGACTGCACTCAAGTGGCCAAGAGTTACAGCAGCAGTGATATGCCCCATCATGCCAACTTGACATTTTATAGAATCAGTCTCAGCATCTAGAAAACCCCACCTTCCTGAGCAAAACAAATAATGACTGAAAACAGAGCAGGAGTTGGGTGATCCTCAGCAACACCAGCAGCACGTTCACTACCTGCCTCCAAACATATTATTGATACTATGCTCTTCAGCATTGCTTCTGTTTAAGATATAAATAAGTGTGTCAATCTTACCAACAAAACCCCCCAAAGTGTTACAAATATTACATGGCTATTCTCCACTGTAATATTTTCACACTGAGAGTTAAATTGTTGTGGGAGTCCATGAAGTTCAGATTTACAGGAGCAGAAAGAGAAAGGCCTCTCTGCAATAATCTTTTCCCTCTACTTTTATCTTTAATTTTAATATTCCAACAGTTTCAAATTTAAAACCAAAACCTCCATTTTTACCCATCAGAGTATTTCTTAATGATAGCAAATGGGAACTTGGGGGCAGCAATTTCATTGGATGTGTTTTAGCCAAGAACAATTAAAAATGTGGCATGCTGGCCTGGAATTGCAATGACACTAAGAGAGTCCAGTTTGGGCTCACCCTGGTAGCAATGGCCTGCTGTAGGCTCTTGCTCTAGGAAAAAAATATGGTTACACCCTGCTTTTTACCAGTTTATCAGACTGCACTGCTTTTTCTCTCTTTACAGAATCATCCTATTCATTTTCTGGATGTCTGAGAACCCCAAGCAGGCCTTCATGAAGAAAAACCTTTTTGACATAGACTGCATGAAGTGATATCCCTGAAAAGTGAATCATGGCTTTGGTCACTACCACTTTGATGGATCTATCACAAGGGAATACTTACATGGTGCTGTCACCAAGCTCTTCGTAAAGGTTATTGGCAGTGGCGCTTGCTGGTTTGCCTGCTGGTAGAGCCATCTGGATCCTCGCCGTCTTCGCGCATTCAGCCTGTCGCCTTTGGTAAACCACAGAGGGAAAGAGAAATCCTCATTAGAAACACTCTGCACCCTATCATAAGCCAAGGTGTAAAGTTTGCTATGTTTTTTCCTACAGTTCTCAAAACATCCCTGAGCTTTGTTGTCTTCAAAGAAAAGTAGTAACGTGACAATCTTTTCCTGGCTTTTTTAGTTCTCTCTGTGTGGAATCCCAGAGGTCCTCTGGACAGACACCTCCTGACCAGCAGCAGGTCACTGACAGCAGGTATTTCCCAGGTACTCATGTATGTGCTAGCTTTGACACTGCTCTCATGCAGAGGTTTATGTGTTCTAGCTGCCCAAGACTAACAGTGGAGAGCATAAGCTCTTTGGTCAATTGCTAAGAAGGTCTCTAATTTTAAACACAGAAAGAGTATCTGGCAAAGTTTAAGTCATCACTTTTAACTCCTTCCTCATTAAAGTTGGCTGTGAAATTTCTGTCTCAATGAACCCAAACCAAAGTAAATTCACTACAAAACAAATTTCTGTTTTCTAATTTCAAATTTCTGTCCCTCATACATGTAACTGAGGAAGCACACTGAGGTGACACAACTGATGCACTTTGCTTTGCTTTTGAGAGTAGTCAACATCTGGTCCTCCCTAGGGAAGTCTCTCTATGTGCTCTAGCTTGACCTACACCTGCTTTCTTGAGGAAAACCTCACATATGGACAAATCTCTTTTTTTTTCTCTGCAGCAAACAGGCAACGTCCTGGACCAACAGCACCCCTGATGTGAGCTAGGAAGTGATTATTAAATACACTGAGCAACCAGGTATGTAACTCAACCTCACGATACAAGGTGTTCAGAGCATGGTGGAGTATAGGAAGTCACTTTCTGAATGTAAAGTACTCTTTTTTAAACATGAAGACTAGTAGGCTGTCAGCATTCCTACACAAGCTGTTAGAAACAAAACTGAAAATAAGTACTTACTCTTTGAATCTGTTTTGTTATGCATAAGAAAGACAAAGAGATAAAAAGGAAGGTTAAATGAATTCTGTTTGCAACAATTGTCCTATACAGTGAACCTACCAGGAGTAATAAACTAGATACTACTGAATTTTTCCACATGTAGAATTACAGAATTAATGACATGCTTAAAGAAACACAATTTCCAGAGGTGTTTGGCTGCTATTCGTGATACTCTAGAAACAATTTTGCAGTCAGCATAAACACAAATTACAGGGGGGAAAGCTGCTTTGGGCTTACAGAATACACATACACACACAGAGAAAAGAGTAAGACATGAAAACAGGGATATACCTCACAATGTTTCTTTAACAGGTGGACTACTAGGGATGCATTTTATAACTGCTTTCTCATTTTAACATGTCTCAAGAATGCTATAGAAGGCATCTTCAGTAGTGAAGGTTGATATTTAGAAGAGTCTTTTGTGATTAGTAAATCATACATTATTTAAGGTTACCTTGTGGGGTTGTACTGGATAGTGTATTTCAAAGGCATTATTTAATAGAAAAGAAGAATAATCGTTTCTGGCTTGTTTACAAGTCATAACTGTAGGCACTGAGCTGCACTTTGATAGTGAGAATTTCATCAGTGAAATGAGTTTTCTTTTCAGTAACTATGGTTTTTACAAAATTTAGTAAGCTGATCACTGCTCTGGAAAGCACTGAAAAATGGACCTACTGCACATAAACAGTTCTAACAGTGAGGAAGCTGTAACATTTCCATTCTGTGTGCTGTGAGTCTGACAGTTGCATTTCTCCTGCTCTGATCTCTACACTCGGTGGCCAACTGGAGCACTCACTTTGCCAGAATGTTATGAGGAAAAATACTGCAACTCCTTTTGAAAAGGAGAAAAAAGGCTGGAATGCACAAACAAATGGCAAAGCTCAGGATAGCTTTTGGTGTGGATATAAACACTAAACCTCCTTTTATTTTCTTTGGCACTCTTCAGTGATCGGTTTTTCATAGTCCATATATATATATAATATATATATATACACATATATAAGTCCAACTCCAAGTATACTTCTAGACAACAAAAACGTGATTTTTTTGATGACATGAAGTTAGGCAGATTCCTTAAAGCTCTTAAAAGATTGATCATCTTTTGATAATCTAACAGACACCAAGGAAAAACAGTGCTATTAGATTCCTTGAAGAAACAGGCAATTCAGATAACAACACCACCTAGAATTGTAGGTTGAACTGGTTCAGCAGTGTTTCAGTGTAAACCAATTTTAGAGAGAATAAATGCTTGGAGAGGTAAGGCAGCTTTGTGATGCACTGTCATCCCAACAGCACACAAGTTTGCCAGGCTCTTTCAGTCTCCTTGAAAACGACTTTGACCCAAACCGTTTGGAGAAACTGGGATGCAAATATAATCCAAAGAATGTGCAGTAACCACCAAGAAGCAGCTATTATCCTTGGCTAGTTTTCTGGTGTCACTAAGGAAAGTGCTCCCTGGCAGGCTGCTGTTTTTTCACCTAGGATATGCTTTTAAAATGACAACTAACAGAGTGCTTTGCTACCTCCTAACTGCAACACAGAATGGAAAACGCACAGTTTAAATCTCACCTGGCTCATTGTATCACATTACATCTACTGCAGCATTCAGACTGCAATTGCTTTACTGTAATACATGTACATCAGCTCTTCCCTGCCCTCTCCTCCCACAGGCTGATGCACAACTGCAGCAGGAGGCTGCAGAGGCATTAACACCACAATGAAGGGAGCAGATGCCAAAGCTACTTTTGTAGAGACAAAACAAACAAAACTCCAGCAGGGCTCTGGGAACTCCTTCCCACATGGTCTCGTGGAGCAGAGGTTTCCCATGATGACAGCATACAACATTCCAGACAGATCACCCATTTTCAAATGAAGATAGAAAGGTATGCAGATATAGACCAATACATACAGAAGTTGAGTATAGCCATTTACTGGGCAAGATGCACAGAATGATTTATAGCTTAGTTTTGTAATGAGTGGTAGTTCCTTTTACTTGGTCCATTAGCCCAATTACTTAAAATCCTTGAGTCTTTGAGAGGTGAGTGGAAATATCAGGAAGGTTCTCTCTGGTATATGCTGCTTTAGATAGCACTAAAATGGCACAAAATCAATTCTTCACGAAACATTTGCAATGAATAAGCATACAGTTAGAGAAAAAAAAATGTAACTGAGTATTTTAGGATTTAAAGGAAAAAAACTTGAGTGCTCTGATTTAGCCTAAGCTGCACAATTTGCTTTTTGGTTCATTTATTGAAACATCACCTTTTCCCTCTTTTGTTTGGGTTTTTTGCTCGTTTATTTTCTGATTTGGGTTTTGTTTTTGTATGAAACTCAGCTCTGGATCTACACTCGCTTGTCAAATGTCTGACACATGTGTTTGGGCACATATCCTTAACCAGTTACTGCACCACAAGTTCAGAAGTTATACAAGAGGCACTTCCCATGCACCTTCTCTTTCTGTGCACAGCCCACATCAAGCATTGACCAACTCTTGTCATGAGAGGGAAATTAAAAGAAGTATTTCCCTGTCTAATAATTCCCTTGCAATGAAGGATTATTTTCAAAGCACTCCTGCTGTGAAATGTAGCATCCCTACTACAAGGCTGCTGCCACAAAAGGGAGGAGGAGTACTTACTGCCTGTAGCTGACCATGACTATCAGAATGGCTGGCATACAGCAAAGGATGATGATGACAGCCAGAGCAAGGAGCGCGCCTTCCGTGTAGCCTACAGCTTGGGCCTGCTTCTTGACGTTGGCCACCACGTCTGGGGTGCGGATCTCCAGAATGCGTCCCCCCTGCCCCAGGTAGGGCTGAAACTCTTTATTGATGTCCAGCAGTTTGCCATCCAGGAACCTGCAGTGTCACAGAAGAAAACTATTAGAGCATTCACTGCGTTTGAATGACTGCGCAGTTGGGTTAATAACTGTGGTCTGATACAGCACATAACTCTTCTTTATGTGCTTAAGAATGCCAGTGATTCCCTGTGATCTCTGCATCAGTGGTAACCCCAATGGACTTTACACCAGAACACAGATTAAACACTGAAAAGGAGAGGGGAGCTGAAGCTTGTCCTGATTTCTAAGGGCATAAAGTTCTCCATGCCATTGAAAGCAGTATAGCAAATGGCTTGCGTTGCGCTTCTTCCTTCAGTGGTCTGTGGCAGGGGATTAACTAACCCTCCTGCACATATCTCTAAAAACCACTTTGGCCAAAAGACCAACTTGATGCTACTCTAAAAGGGAGTCATTTTTAGAGAACTTTCCTCAGCTTCTTAGGGAACTTCTGTGGCTGGGGGAATAGCCTGAAGTTTCTTCTCAATTGATTTCCCTCTCAGTATTAAAAAGTAAAGGGATTTGGAAACACTGCATTTTCAAGAATCCCCAACTCTTCTTCCCCCCAAGCTATAGCAGTGCTGACCCTCATTCTCACACCTGCTCTGTCAAGGTAGCCTCCATTTCCCTACCATTTTTTTAGATTATAGTGCTGGTATTGAACTATTTGAGCAAGACTTTCCTCTTACAGCATGACTGTTTGATGGCAAGAGGAAAACAAAGGGACAACGATGGGATGAACTTATCTCCAGTGGGAGTGAACATCTAGCTGAAGGATGGGCCCTCTCAGTGTTTGGCACAGTGCTGGGGGAGTTTATTCACTGGCTTCAGGTTATCTGACAGCATCCTCTCCATCATGGTAATTTTGGGGAGGAATCTGTAGTAACATTCCTGAAAAATGCAGGACAATTTTAACAAGGAAAACAGTTAATATTTTAGAAAAGGCTACATCAGCTGCACTTGGTTCCTTAAAGTCAAATTGGAGGTCACAAAAGATGATAAAGGGACATTACTGTAAAATGCAGGTTTGGGGTTTTTTTTATGGAGAAGATGCAGGCCATTTCTTCTGGAGTTTCACACCTCTTCTAAAAGGAAAAGCACTAAATTGTTATAGTGAACTGTAATGTAAACTTCAGGGGTTCTCCAGACACAGTCAGATCCTGGAACAATGACTAAGGTTACTAATTAAAAGAACAAGAGGCTGCCTGTACAGCTAGCAGAAGAACACTGGCCTACAAGGCACAGGGTTAAGATAGATTTAGGACCTAGGCAAAATTAGGCTTCTAGCTAACCAGGAATCACATGCTGCTGCCACTATTTGCAACCTATCATCATGTCCATCTTCTGTTGGGGCATCACCTGAGAGGATTGCAACAACATAGTCACCAAGCAAAACATTGGAACAGTCTCTGAAAAAAGCAAAAGCAGTGGAAGATGTTCACTACCTGATCTGATACTGGTAGAAGCAGTTAGGAGGTTAAAGACAGGTAGCCAGATGTGAATCATAATCATAGAATCACAGAATGGTCTGGGTTGGAAAGGACCTTTAAAGGTCATCTAGTTCAACCTTCCTGCAGTCACCAGGGACATCTTCAATCAGATCAGGTTGCTCAGAGCCCCACACTACCTGACCTGGAATGTTTCTAACAGGTCCATGTCTCTCCTGTGCTGACTCCAGAGCTGGACCCAACACTGCAGGTGAGGTCTTCCCAGAGCTGAGCAGGGGGCAGAATCCCCTCTATGGACCTGCTGGCCATGCTGCTGGGGATGCAGTGCAGCACACATGGAAGACTTTTTGGTAGCAAACAGTATGTATTGTTAAAGAAATTTACTTTAGGACTTGAAAATCTCTTTTGGCCAAGGCTTTATTTGGGAAAAAATATAAATATTGGCCAAGGCTATGGCTTGCAAAGGAAAATAAAAATTCTTGGATCACTTCTGCAGTGAGGACTGACTGTCTCACATGCTGCCAAAGAGTAGGCTCCAGTTACAGGGACCACAGTAGAAGGCAGCCATTGGGATGGAGGAGGATCCTGCTGGCTCTTAGCTATAGCAGAACCCTAAACCCTTACACGTACAGTGGTTCTCCTGGAGAGAGGAAGACAAGTGAAAAATACTGAGGGGAAAAAAACCCCAACAAAATCACAACAAACCCAAAACAAACAACCCCAAGCCCCACAAATAAAACAAGCAAAAACCCAACAAGAAAACTCCAACCAACCAACCAGCCAAAAGCAACCAAAAAAACCCAACAGCTGAAAAAAAATTCTAATATTTCTGCATATAAACTCTAAATGACTAAAGGAAGTCTGAAATAGCTTTTATTTTCTTAGTCAGATCATGAGACAGAAATTACACTGCTAAAAGATAATTTCTTAAAGGCTGTTAATGTCTTACAACTGATTTCCTCTCAAATGCATTTACTGATGAATACTCAGAGTATTGTTTCTCCCTGGTTCTTTGGAGCTCTGATCTGTATATGTGTAATGTCAGCTGGATTCCACAACACAGAGAACAGCTCATCCCAAATGCTGAAATGGTGCTGGTTTCATGAAAACAACTTCAAAGAGGAGCAGTGGTTGCTCACTCACTGACCCACAGTCTCACAAAAAGCAACTCAAGGTGTTTGGAAGAATAATTTCCCTTGGTATTACCGTGCTCTGCTGATATGCACAACTGATTCCTTAATTTCTGCCACAAAACAGTTTCATGGTATTTTAGCAAAAATCCTTTCTCACAGCTTCAAGCTCTGCAATTGTGGTTCCCAAGACAGAAACCAGTACGAAGGGAGCTCTACTTCTTTTGGTGCACACTAGATGTCACTGGTGCACGGTGCACGTCCTCTGAGCAGGACAGCACTAAATCTCTGGATGGTTTTAACAATCTCAGTTAAAATTCTCTTAGCATTTTCTTGACAAATCCAACTTTAACAGGTCTGTAACTCAACCATGCACATTTACTCCATGATGGAACATGACACATTGTGCAAAAGATTCAGACAGGGTAAGCATTTTATTTTTAATGGTGGGCATTTTCCACTTAATATATGCAGGAGAAATGTTCCAGATTCAACTAGGTTTTATGCTCCAATAAATCAAACCCTCTTTCACAGAACAGATAGAAAAGGATCATTTCAGCCTGTAAAATTATCTAAGTGGCCTCAAAGTCTTTAGGAGTTTGTGGCAGAAGGAGGAAATAACAAAGCACAGTTACTGTTTAGACCCAATTTTTTTTGGTACCAGATTCCTGATCAATAAAAACATCAGAGAATCAATCACAACAGTCTTAGGGGGAAATATGAATCTCTCCTTGTGTATCACTCGTTCAAAGTACAGAAGAGGGAAACATCATCATGTCTAGAGGGACCTATGGGTTTTCCCATCTGGCAGTGAGAACACAGCATGCCTGTTATGGCCATGACTTCTAAAGCATGTCTTTCTTTTCCAGCCAAACAGTTTGCCTGAATGCAAATATGTGGGATCAGACTTCTGGCTGGGAGGCAGCCCTTTCAAAATAGCCTGGCACAGTCTGTGCCTGTGCTGTCATTGTGCCCATCAGCATGAACCCAGCACAACCAGAGCATGTTTCATCCACCTCCTTGTGTCTCCACTTCATTGTGACTGTTGGACACAACCTTACATACTGGAGTGACCTTTCTCAGTGGTGATTACGGGAGCCTCAAACATTACCTTTGGATTTGTGAGGTTTACTTCTTGTAGATACAAGAAGTTTCTCTGCATTTGCTCTGTATTTGGTCACAAGCATGACTTTGCTCAGCTGCTGATGGGCACTAGCTGTCTTGACTGTCCTTTCCTCCTAGCTCCAGTGTAAAGCCAAAGCACTGTTGGGACCTCAGCACTGCTCTGATTGCCCTGGAGCCACCATCAGTTACCTTTGCCTGTATCCCAGCACCTCTCCACCTGTGAAGGGGAACAGGTTGCTCTGCTCCACTCTAGCCTCAGCTTACCCATGTTCCTTAAAAGACCTCTGAAGATAATAATTCTCAAAGAGCAAGAGGTTTAGCATAAACTTAGTTAAAGTCAGGGCCTCCACAATGGTTTATAAGCAGAAACACAGGAGGGTGCTCCCAAAAAGCCTCTTTAAGAAAAGCTATAAGGAACTTCCAAGACACATTAATTTTTTAAGTTGTGTTAAAATCAGAGCTGGCAGAACTCATGCTAAATCTGTGCTTCTTGGTGCCGTTCTGTTTCTCCTGCAAACATCAGGAAATTTTTGAACACCTGGGAAATTCCTTGGCTTGATTTATACTCCTTACTGCTAATTAAGCTTTTAAAACAGAGCGCCCATATCCTCCTGACTTTCTAACATTTTTCCCATCATATTCAGTTTATTAAATGATCTTTTCTCCTACTGATCTCATTTCTGCTAGGATGCAGAGCAGAATCCTGGCTGGCAGAAGGATGGTTGTGATTCCTGGCAATCTCTTCCTAGTGAAAGGACAACCACTGCTGCTGAGTCTTGTGACTGGGACAGGAAGAACACTGAGCCATCCCTTTAAAGATCAAAACTTCATGAAAGATGGTTAAAGGAGGACTTTCTTTTAGATCTTGGTAAGCACCTGAGCTGAGCCAAACCTCTTGAGGCTCATCCACTTGCTAGTGAAACCTTGTTAACTTCAGATGTCAAGGTATGAAACACTCGCTTCATTTTTCTCCTTACTTTAGTAAGCTGACACTTATTCACCTCGACCCTAAAGCCAGAAAACCATTCCCCAGGATTTTGTTGATTTAAATATTTAAAAGCTTTTGAAGAGNGCATTTTAATGAGGTTCCTTCTAAGCTGACACCCAACACATTCCAGGCGAATGAATAACCTTCCCTTCACATCTGAAAAACTGCTTTTTAACCTATTTAACTCTCTTCTAGCCTGTGTATTTCAACCAGACACACAAGCATCCCTAAAAAAGACATTCCTGTATTTTTAAAGAGCACCAAAATGCAGTAGGATACATTTTCTGACCATGAATGAAGACAGCCTGCATCAGAGGATAGCCATAAAAAGAGTTGAGAGAGCTAACTGCCTCCGTGCACAGATACTATCTCACTTTCATAGTAGGAGATTTGCAGAGAGATTTCCAAAGGGAGGAGTAAAAAGGTGTCAAAATTTTCAGCTGTCATCAAGGTTATAGACATTTTCTGAACCTAGACAGCACCAAATAATGTCCTTTCAACCTCGAGGTTTTCCAATGGGATCCCACTTTGGCCATACTCTTCTAAATTGGCTACAACTGGAAGAAAACACAGACCTCAATGAACTTACAAACTGTTGAAGCATAAAAGTAATGACAAGAGGGACCAGTGGATAGTCTGGGTTTGAGGTAGTAAGACATTTTATGAAGACTAGTTTTGGGAGTGTGCTGAGTCACAGCAGTGACTTACAGGAGCACTGCAAGCAGATTTGCTAGCACTTTTCCTGAGAGAGAAAGGAAAATGATTATCAGTCAGGGATTTCTGCTGGCTTCCTGCCATGTTTCCTTAATTTACTCTTCCACTCTTGAATAAAATTGGGAACAAAGTCACAGAGACCCTATTCTGTGAATCATCTGGCTCTGGCAGTAGACAAGTGAACAGCCATCACATCATCACCAAGACCTAAAAAGACTGTATGGCCCTGGAGGTACCTACAATCAAAAAAAGACTGCCACCACTCTGAAAGCTACCACTGCTGAACTGAACCCAATTCTTATATTCCTAGTTCAGAAAGTGATCACAGAATGTCAGGGGTTTAGAATTTAAAAAAAAAAAGGAAAAAATGGCCTATTTTTGTCAGTAAAAATAATTATCCTGCAATAAGAACACAAAGGTTGTGGCTGATTGGATTTTCTTGAGTAGTTGCTTTACTGAAAGAGATGCTCAAAGCAGAATTAATACTGGGAGCTCCTACAGTCTTTTTATGCTAGGTCAGACTGATCACAGTAATCTTTTCCAACATATAAACTCTGAATATCTGCAGAGCTTTAGTATGCTATAATTCCTCTGTACTAAATTAAGAGCTCGGGGAGAATAAGCCCTTTTTCAATCACAGTCCACTGAGGTGGCTCACAGTCGTTTGCTTTTTAGGCTGCTGACTGACATACTGCTTTAGACTATCATGGAACAGCCTGGGCTAGTTTTCACCCAGACAAAAAGCAAAGGTGAAAGACATGCAAAAAAACCTGGAAAGATAGCTGCTGCTTCAGGGGAAGAGTCTGATTTGCATTTTCGCTCTTGTGAACCACATGCAGAATGCTGAAACACTCTGCAGCCATATTGCTACACTGGCAGCTGAAGGAGTGGAGATACTAATTTTGTCTTAGAACCTATTTGCTGGTAGTGATAGCTCAGGAAAAATAAAAAAAAACCCAAACAAACTGTAAAGAGATTACCTTAATTTCATTTCCTTACCCCTGTAATCTTTGGCTTCTCTTCTTACCCAGGCATGCAGCAGAGTTCCCACTGGCCCCCAAAGCAGGAGTGTGCCAGAGGAATATCCCAGTGGAGCTCTGCTAAGGTGCAGAAGCCCAGGCAAGAGGGACACCTACCAAACCACTCTCCTGCCATGACCAGAGCTGGCTTATTGACTGGCAACATACAGTGGGTGTCATCAGTCAATAAAGAGCTATCTTCTGTATTTTATGTGACACTGGAATTTAACTGCTAACTTGGAATTTGATTGACAAGGCAAAACGACATCAAATTATGAGTGATCTGTCTACTTCTGTTCACCATCTCCTCTAGCAGCTGGTGGGATGGGCCATGCAGATCTCTCTGCTTAGCCCACTGGGCACCTGTGAGCACTACTGCTTTCCTTCATGTAGATGTACACCTGGGTCATGCCCTGATGTCTATGCTTCAGACTAGGTGCACATCACTTCTGTTCCTCCCCCTTCCCTTTCTTCTTTTCCTTTGGTTTCCACAACAAAGGAGAGAGACATACTCCAGATGGGAACTGCAGAAAGCCAGAAGGTCAGCTACTGAAGCACCAAAGCCCTTGCTTAGAGATGACAGAAGTTTTTGGTACATAGAATGTAAATTTCTTCAGAGGAATTTAAACTGGAAGCTCTTCACAGAATCACAGAATGTTAGGAGTTGGAAGGGACCTCGAAAGTTCATCCAGTCCCCCCCCCCTGCCACACCAGGATTCTCTAGACCAGGTCACACAGAAGCACATCCAGATGGGTTTTGAATACCTCCAGAGAAGGAGACTCCACAGCCTCTGGCACCACAACTGGGAAAAATTTTTTCTTGTATTCACACGTAACCTCCTATGCTTCAGCTTACAACCATTGCCCCTTGTCTTCTCACTGGGCTTCCCTGAGAAGAGCCTGACCCCATCCTCCTGACTCACACCCTTCACATACTTAAAAGCATAGCGAGGTCACCCCTTAGTCTCCTCTTCTCCAAGCTCAAGAGACCCAGCTCTCTCACCCTTTCCTCATAAGGAAGAAGTTCCAGCCCCTTCATCATCTTGGTGGCTCTGTGCTGGACTCTTTCCAGCAGTTCCCTATCCTTCTTCAACTGAGGGGCCCAGAACTGGACACAATATTCCAGATGTGGCCTCACCAGGGTAGAGGAAAGGGGGAGAAGAATCTCTCTTGACCTACTAGCCACACCCCTTCTAATCCACCCCAGAATCCCATTGGCCCTCCTGGTCACAAGAGCACACTGCTGGCTCATAGTCATCCTTCCATCTACCAGCACCCCCAGATCCCTTTCCCCTTCACTGCTCTCCAACAGGTCAGTCCCCAACCTCTACTGATCCATGGGGTTGGTCTTTCCCAGGTTCAAAACTCAACACTTGGCCTTGTTGAATCTCATTCAATGTCTCCCTGCCCAACTCTCCAGCCTGTCTAAGTCTGGCTGAATGGCAGCACAACCCTCTGGTGTGTCAGCCACTCCACCCAGTTTAGTGTCAGCAGCAAACCGGCTGATAGTGCACTCTGTTCCTTCCAGAGGGTGGACCAAGCATATTGCAAAGTGTCATGGTGACAACATCTAAATCACACATTCTGGGGCCATTCAAGGGAATGGACAGAACCTGGTTGTAAACTCCTAAGATGCACATAGGGTAGGAATAGGGGCATGATCTTCCTGTTTGTGTTGTGTTGAGCCACTTACTCAACAGAGTAAGAATCTAGAACGGAGACAGTCCAACAGGCTTCAAAATAGAGCAGAGAAATATAGGAAGAGCAACAAATAATACATAGACTTACTTGAAAAGTTCATTTCTCATTATAGCTCTGTTTGTTTGTGGGTCAATTGCATAGACCATGAGGTCAGACTTGGTGTAATCCTCTTCAGAGAACCCGTCCCCAAACCTCCGCGCGCCAATGGATTCCACCACGACTGTCGCACCAGGAATCTGATCTTGGATGTAGCGTTCCAAAATCCTAAAGATGAGATGAAGCCAGAAAGCTGCAGTGATTTATTTGTCCTGATCAAGACTAACAACAGCCCAAATGAGATACTAATAGACACAAACCACAGACTTAGAAGGATGGTAACCTTCAGAGCACTTTTAAAGAATCTCTGCTCCAACAGAACCTCTTAAATGCTGAACTCTTGGCAAAAGCTCAGCAGTGTTAGGAGAGGTCATCAGAAATATTGTCCTTAAGCTCTTTCTCTTTATGACATCAGTTCAGTTTTAAATAGCTCATGTGAAGCACCACCTGTATTTCACAAAAAAGTCTGTCATCCTTTTATGAAGCTATATGATCTCAGACTGCTTCAATTCCAGCCTTACACTGGGTGCACACAGTAAACTTTCACCCACAGAAACAACTACTTCAACCATTTTTTGGGGGATGTTTCATCTGGTCCTCCAGTACAGCACAACATATCAGGTACAAAAACACCTGCTACTCCAAAAGGCTTGAGCAAGGTTTACAGCCATAAGGAAGTTAGACTATTGAGCTGACAAGGTTACCACAGGAAAAGAAAAATTAACTGCAGAAGTTCTGTGAGCAGGCTGATATAATTTATCAGCAGCAGCTAGCCTGAGATAACAAGGGCATAACAACAATAAACCAAACCAAATTTGTTCTTCTTCCAAAAAAAGGGTTCCTTACGAGCTGCCTGAACACAGAAAGGCACACTTTGGCGGTATCTATATGAATCACAATGTGTCAGTACTTGAGATACATCCAATTCTGGAGAATTAAAATTAACCAGAGGTCACATTTAATGGTCATTTTGTTCATTTTTGTCATGCAACCAGTTTTGTTTAACTTTATTACTGCACATTCTTTCACTTGTATTTCTTTTTGACAACTGAATGTCTGTAGACATTTTAGTGTGCACTTTTTGAGCCCTTTGTTCTAAATTCAAAATCTCCTTTTTTTTCCTACACAACTGCTTACAGAAAAAGTCTTAAAATGTGATGTTCTTCCTAAAATATTCAAAAGGCAAAGGGAGAATGGCTGTTTGCAGAATGTTCCTCTGAACAAACAAACAAAACTCATGCCTGTGCCACACTGACATGCCTTCAACAGCACCAAAGAAATGGGGAAAAGACCTCACTGAACACCTAAAAGCCAGCTCAGCTGGAAGACCTTCAAATCCTGCATGCAACAGGAACTTACATCAATACCCTAGCTGGGGCTAGCAGACAAGATGATGAGGACCTCAACTCTTGCGAGAATGGATGGAGTCACGGCCATCAGAAGAGCTTTAACCATGGCTGTTGGGCAAGGACAGAGAAAATGGGAGGAGACTTGCTAACAGTACAATGAGATTTCCAAACTGGTATTGAGAAGAGTTCACTTAAAGCCCAGAGAGAGTTTTATGAACCAAGGCTTAAAGCAAATACCACCAAATACTGGATAGGAGGGCAAAGAAGTATGGAGAAATAAACACGAGAAGCTGAAAACCTAAACTTTCCATCAGAATTGTGACTTACAGGAAAACACAAGATATTCTGGGCTGATTTATGTGATCAGAACATCAAATCAAAAAGCAATAGTTGAGTTAGAAGGCAAAAGCAAAGGGGAGGAAGGGAACATACCGCCTGATATATCAAGGATGCACTAGGCTGTGAAGGAAGATAAATCTCATAAAAAAGAACATCCATGACTAAGAAGTCACTTGTTTTAAAACAAAATCTTTTGCAGTTGCTGAGATTACATTTTGCTGTTGTTTTTCTCCTGATACAAGTTTCCCAAATAATGCTGTCAAAGCAGTATCACCATCTCCTAATCTTTCACAAAACTAACTCACATTTATCTATCCAGTTTCTCTGCTCTTTGTGTGCAAATATAGTGCACCCTTAAAATAGAGAAAACCTGTGAGATCTTGAAACATCCAAGTCTGTCAGACCTAGCCCAGCAGCAAATATTAACACTGTTAGTGCAGAGCCATTTTGTGGGGAAAATAAAGATACAGACTGCCTGACACTTTACTAGTTGACTGGTGTCCTCTAAAGAAGCAGTCCTGTTGTTTGCAGATATAGTAAACTCTACTCATCTCTGCTTCTGGCATGCACTTCCCTGGCAGCAAGGGCGATAACCTGTCACAGAGACCTCAGAAACACTAATTCTTCCAGGTAAACCTTGACAGAACAAATCTAGGATATGGAGATGGCTAGAAAAAAAACATCCTCCAAACATTATGTGAATGTAAAGGAGCAAAAGAAACCTTAACCATCTTTGGTGTTTTGCACAAGGATTCTGATAGACCAAACAGGTAGAAGATTTGCCTCCCTATTTATACAATAATCTTCTGTTGCTGCAGGAGGGAGATGCTTTTGTTTCTTTGCACAGAACTATTATTTGTCTAAGAGAGAAACACTTTCTAAGGTTGGAAGGTCATGAGGTAAGCTCCCTTTTAGCAGAATTGGTAACAACATTCCTTTTTCTCAGAAATTCCTGGCATGGCTTCTGCTGGAATTCATTACCTTTGAGAGTATCTTTGTCTAAAACATGATTAAAATTGATGAAGAAATAGGGTACCACTTTCTGACCATAAGAACTGGGTACATTGCAGCCACTGGCTGTAGCTGAGATTGCAAGAAACACCTCCAAGTACAGTGGAATGACAGTAATATTCCATCTGAAACACACAAATTGCATGTTTAGGTTGAAATATATAATAAAAATGCACTGAAGATTGAAAGTAGCAATTAAAGAATGCACTTAAAAATAGGGCAGTTCCCTGCTGGGTTATTTTACCAGTTGTTCGGCTGAACTTGTGCTGCTGAAACACTGTTGCAGTGTTTTGAAACTCCACTGAAAGCAGCCACCTGCTTACAGTGCTACTCAAAAGAACCAATTTTTAAAATGCATACTTAAAGCACCAACAGCATCTGCAGTTCTACTGTATTTATCAGCAACAGTTAGCTTAAAATTAGTCTGTCACTTGTTAAAGCAACAAGGGTAATTACCATCCTCCCAACAGTGGTGTAGTGAGCAGCAGAACCTGCAATTAGGAGGCGACAGGACTTGCCTACTGCTCTAACTCCATTTAGCTCTGCAGACACAGTGTAATGAACAGCAATGACTCCCAGTGCATCTTCATTACCACCACCTGCCCAATTCCCACCAGTGACATCAGTGACATGAAATGAAGCAAGAGGATTTTTACTGTCACTAAGGACATTATGCAGCCCTAAATATCCTGAAAGCTCAGAGAATTTTTTTTCCCATCTTTAGAAGCAAAAGAAATGGAAAGGCAAAAAAATACAGGTATGTTGGCTTGTTGCTCTGTCACTACTTGACTGGTGGCATTCTGCTTTCCAGAACGTTTCTGAAACCAGCAAACCAAAGCCCAAAATCTGGGCTAAGGCCCCACTCAGTGCTAGGTCCTGAGCCAACATGTGCACCTGAGGCTCCACACTGCACAACAGGTCTGGCGTCATGCTGCTTTCTCCCCACGGACCTGGCATGCTGGATGCACCTCCCAGCATGGGAGAGATCCTGTTTCAGGGAAAGATACAACTAGACTACTTAGAAGCTTCTTTGGAAATTAGTGTGAGTTCATATGAGTCATTTAATTCACCTCAAAATATGAGATATGGAATCAGCCACACAAGAGCCCAGCAGCAGTGGCCACTCAACTACACTAAGAATCACTGTGCAGCACTTGGTAAGCCAGCGGTGAAGTTGAATGACCCTCTGTTGTCCCTGGCAGAGGAGAGGCTTAACGTGGCCCAAAGGAGCACCAGAATGTTCCAGCAGTTTTATACCTTTGAGCCCAATTGCTAATGGTATATATATTCTCTGAACCAGCACACAGGCAAAAGAAACAATTCCATCTGCAAAACATTTTAGATCCTCACCAGGACCTGAATTTAATTACTGCACAACTCTCTTAGCAGAAAATTCTATGGGAAAAAGAAATGCTTCTATTCCCTAGCAATTTGATAGCCTGCTATGTTTCTGGGGCACAGAAAAATACTTTCAGAAATACTACTAATAAAAGAATCATCCAGTTTTGCTTGTGGGTCTCTGAAATAACTGGTCCCACAGACTTGGAGCTACAAGTGTTGAAGACTAGATATTCCTGCGTAACTTTTGGCTCCTTCACTGAAACTTCTAGATCACCAAAATAACTTAGGAATTCTAATAAACTCATATTTAAAGCATTTGAAAATACAAGTAAATTTGGCAGCCATACACAGGTGGGAGAATTCATCTCTGCTGGTACACATGAATATAGACTTCTCAGATGCTTTGTTTAATCTGAGAATACTCTAGCAATTTTGCTCAACTCCAGCCAAATTCTGTCTGTGTTGAGTTTTTGAGAGATGAGTACTTGACAGTTAAACTCCTGGACTTTCAACTGTACTTTCACAAATAGGTAAGGATCAAGTCCAGCCCCTCCTGCTCAGTTAGTGATGGCTTTGAGGGGAGGTGGGGTGATGCACTTGGGCCCCGGCTCCCAGATGCCTTATTACAAGATAGATAGAGCAGAGGGAAGGTGATACTACTCCTATGGCCTGCCATGAGGCTCCAAGCTGCTTTGGAGCTGCCAACACAGCTCAGGAAACCCTTATGAGTCAGCTAAATGCATCAGTGCTACAATGCAGAATAAAAAAGCCAGAACTGGGGTTTATTTCAAGTCTAAGACTATTGCTTCTTTGTAAAATAGCCTTTTGACAGAGATTATTTCTACTTCTGTATCACACAGAAGGGATGTGTCTAGCAGGAAAGAGCACCACTGAGCCAATTTACTGTGCATATTATCACATCTAAATTATTTACAAAGTAATCCAGAGACAATGTCTTTGTAGCTACCCCTAATCCTATAAAAGCATATTGGATTGCACACCATAAAGGAAATTTGCCTTCTTATATATTGGTGAAACTTCTTTTCTTGCTTTTGTGCTCACCATCTATAATCCTGTCCTCCAAAAACCCTACATGGCCTCCAACTTTTTCTTTCAGTCTCATTTTTCCCAGTTCCAGAAGGACCATTACTCCGTGGTCACCTGAAGAGTAACACAGAGACATCTTGATCATTTTTCAAAAGTCCTGGCTGACTGGGGAGGTACCAGCAGACTGGAAATCAGCCAATGTTACCCCCATATATAAGAAGGGAAGGAAGGATGATCCGGGAAATTACAGGCCTGTCAGTCTGACTTCTGTGCCAGGAAAGCTGATGGAGCAGATCATCCTGAGTACACTTCTGCAGCACTTGCAGAGTGGCCAGGGGATCGGGTCCAGTCAGCATGGCTTCACAAAAGGCAGGTCCTGTTTGACTAACCTGATCTCCTTCTATGATGGGGTAACCCGCTTATTGGATGAAGGAAGGGCTGTGGATGTTGTCTACCTTGACTTTAGCAAGGCGTTTGACACAGTTTCCCACAGCATTCTCCTTGAGAAACTGGCTGCTCGTGGCTTGGATGAGCACACACTTGGCTGGATAAAAAATTGGTTGGATGGCCGAGCCCAGAGGGTTGTGCTCAATGGAGTCAAGTCTGGTTGGCGGCCGGTCACGAGTGGTGTCCCTCAGGGGTCAGTGTTGGGGCCTCTCCTGTTCAACATCTTTATTGATGACTTGGATGAGGGGATAGAGTGCACCCTTAGTAAGTTTGCAGATGACACTAAGCTGGGTGGGAGTGTCGATCTGCTTGAGGGTAGGCAGGCTCTGCAGAGGGACCTAGATAGGCTGGATAGATGGGCAGAGACCAATGGGATGAGTTTTAATAAGGCTAAATGTAAAGTCCTGCATTTTGGGCGTAACAACCCCCAGCAGCGCTACAGGCTCGGGAAGGTGTGGCTGGAGAGCTCCCCAGCAGAGAAGGACCTGGGGGTGCTGATTGACGGCCGGCTGAACATGAGTCAGCAGTGTGCCCAGGTGGCTAAGAAGGCCAATGGCATCCTGGCTTGCATCAGGAATAGTGTGACCAGTAGGAGCAGGGAGGTGATCTTGCCACTGTACACGGCACTGGTGAGGCCACACCTCGAGTACTGTGTGCAGTTTTGGGCACCGCAGTTTAGGAAGGACATTGAGCTACTAGAGAGGGTGCAGAGAAGGGCAACTAAGCTAGTCAGGGGTCTGGAAAACAGGCCTTATGAGGAGCGGCTTAGGGAGCTGGGCTTGTTTAGCCTGGAGAAGAAGAGGCTGAGGGGAGACCTTATTGGTCTCTTCAGCTACTTGAAAGGCCATTCTAGGGAGGCGGGTGTTGGCCTCTTCTCCCTTGTGACTAGTGACAGGACTAGAGGGAATGGGCTTAAGCTGAGCCAGGGTAGGTTTAGATTAGATATTAGGAAGAATTTCTTTACTGAAAGAGTGGTTAGATATTGGAATAGGCTGCCCAGGGAGGTGGTGGAGTCACCATCCCTGGAGGTTTTTAAGAAGAGGATGGATGTGTTTCTTCAGGGGATGATTTAGGGGTAAGAGTACTGTAGGGCTATCGGTTGGACTAGATGATCTTGAGGGTTTTTTCCAACCGTAATGATTCTGTGATTCTGTGATCCTGTGACACATCTTCAGATGTCAGCAGAAAAGGTGTTTTACTGCAGTAGTAAGCAATTTTAGAATAAAGCAGAAGTTTACAGCTTCATCTGAGAAGCCACACACTGCACTTCAGAGAGAACACATGAACAGCACAGCTTTGGGAACTACTGAGAGGAGGGAGGAGAAGGAGATTGTGGAACCTGTGCTTCCCAGCGGGCAGGGTAAATAGCAAGTGGAAAAGATGGAGTTGAGTAAGCTTTGGTCCCTATTACCTAACTTACTAAAGGTATTCTGCTGTTATTAATCATTCTGATTAGAGTGGAGGGAGGCACAGATCAGCTCAGAAATGGAATGGGCTATGCTGAACACTACACAAGCAAGAACAGGCACTCTCTCCCTAAGCAAAGCTGCTGCAGGGTGGGTACGAAACACGATGCACCCACTTGGTGGCAACTTCATTATTTATTTATTTGCTAATTTTGCAACTTAATTTAAGATGAAACAATACAGTGCAAAGAAACAGGGAAGGGAAAAAAACAGAGGGGAGGTGGCCAGGAACAAAATGAACCCATGTTCGGTGTTGGAGAGCAGTAAGGCAAAGAGCAAGGCAGCTACTGCAGGACCTGTGACTAAAGAACATTAATTCATGGGGAGGAAAGTAAGTGTTATCTGTGAAGAGTGCTTAATGGCAAGTTCACTGCCACCACCCCAGTATGCAAACAGTCCAGTCACCTGTAATTAGGCTTAATTCAGTAATTACAGGGCAAAAATCATAAAGCAAAGAATGGAATGTTACTTCTAGAGGAAAAATAATGTGTCTGAGTGATTTATATACTGCATCTCCATCCAGGGCAGACAGGCTCGTTTTCTACCAAATCATGGGCTGATGAGAAGGAAAACACTGATGCACTAAGGCTGAATATTTTAATACAGTCAAGAGGGCTTTCAGAGGCACAGCATTTCCAAACAAGCATCTCAAAGGAGGCCCCTCCAAGGGGTAGTTATGTCTGGCTTTTCTAAAGGTACCAGGAATGCTGGGATCCCAGTCATGCCTCCTAACATCTGATTTAATTATACACAGCCACATCTTGACAAATAAGTTCTTTTCAAAGGCATTCACTCATCCTCCCAATTACTGAACACACTGACACTGTAACGAAAAAGAAAGCAGAAAGAAAACAATAAAATACAAGGAGGTAGTGAAGTGCCACATGAAGCACTCATGTCAGCTGTCCCTTTTCAGTGCCACTGACTGCCTTTTGCAGTGGAGATCAGAGAACACCGTTTGCTATATTGTCAACAGCAAAGCAGAAGCGGTCTGGAACATTTCCCTACAAAGAATCGAATGAAATTCAAGAAGTCCAAGTTTAAGGTCCTGCTCCTGGGTAGGAGCAACCCAAGATAAAAGTATAGGCTGGGAGAAGAACTCGTTGAGAACACCTGTGCAGAGAAGGACTTGGGGGTCATGATAGATGAAAAGCTGGACATGAGCCGGCAATGTGCACTTGCAGCTCAGAAGGCTAACCGTGTCCTGGGATGCATCAGGAGAGGCATGACCAGCAGGTCTAAGGAGGTGATTCTGCCTCTCTATTCTGCCCTCGTAAGGCCCCATCTGGAGTACTGTGTACAGTTCTGGGCTCCTCAGCATAAAAAAGATGTGGACCTCTTGGAGCGGGTCCAGAGGAGGTCCACAAAGATGATCAAAGGACTGGAGCACCTCCCCTAGGAGGACAGGCTGAAGGAATTGGGGTTGTTCAGCCTGGAGAAGAGAAGGCTTAGAGGCGACCTTTCAGTACCTGAAAGGGGATTGTAAGGCAGAAAGAGAGAGACTTTTCTCCTGGTCTGATTGCAACAGGACATGAGGGAATGGCTACAAGCTGAAGGAGGGTAAATTTAGGCTGGAAATTAGAAGGGGGTTCTTTACCCAAAGGGTGGTGAGGCACTGGAACAGGTTGCCCAGGGAGGTTGTGGAGGCCTCATCCCTGGCAGTGTTTAAGGCAGGCTGGATGTGGCCCTGGATGACCTGGTCTAGTGCATGTGGCATCCCTGCCCATGGCGGGGGGGTTGGAACTAGATGATCTACAAGGTCCTTTCCAACCTGAGCCATTCTATGATTCTATGAAAGAGGGCTGTGCATTCCAGAGCCTAGATATAAAATATGCTATCTCATGTACACAAAATTATATATGATGTACAAAGTACAGACAATGCACATTATGATATACAATTTATAGCAACACATATTCCTATAGTATCTATTATGACGTTGCTTCAAAGTGGATGACAGTTCCTACGCAGCAAAGCAGAGCAGAGCCTCTTCTGAGAAATGATGGCAGTCAACTTTATATATGCAATCTATTAAGTTAGCTGGCTGAACACATTCCAAAACACTCAGTATATCTCCAAGGATCAGCACTTAATTTTATGTTTGGGTTTTCCAGTGAAAAACTGCCTGGTCACTTTTTCAGAGGTTTGAATGTGGGTTTTCTTTATTTATGGAAGTGCCTCATTCTTTTGTAAGCTTTAAGGTATGAAAGGATTGCAGCCTACAACAGGCCAAAAGACAGGTGAAGAGAAGTTCCTTGGAATTGCCACATGTGCTAGTTCCAGTAATTTTGTCTCAAAAAGTGGGAAATCATCTTTATGAAGGTACACACAATACACATTAACACCCAGAAGATAGATAAAGGTGCTACCCACGAACATCCACACTTGGATTCCACTTCCAGGAATAGCAGGTCTAGCCAGGAGGCTGCACTGAGCTAAACTGAGCTAAACTCTTCAGCCCAGAAGAGTGAAAACTGCTTGAGTGACACAGAGAGAGGACAGGTTCCAAAGCTTGCACCTTGGGAGGTCTGCCTTTTGCACTATTAGAGGCTCTTGACCTGCCTCTGAACTACAGGCAAGATACATAAAAAGGGAATTGCCACTAAGACCACACTGAAAAGACTGAAGACTACAGAAACTTCTTGATGCAGGAGGTCAAGATTTCAGTGTTGAAATAGTTATACTTAATGACATAAGTTATTAAATAATAAAGCAATTCTCTATAGTTGCTTCTATGCACCTTATATTAGCAGTATGAGATGATTCCATTAGACCTCTTTTCCGGTGAAGGATTCCTACATCACCACGAGATTTTCTTCATGTGGACAAAAGAGAAAACTCCATTCTTTCCAGGCTCACTTTTCACTGCAGGGTGGAAGGAAGAACATGGGACAGCTCCTATGATTTTTGAGAGTGAGGAGACAATCCTCATTCTGTTCCTTAACAACTCCAGAGCAGTCCAAGTGCAGCTAGAAGTGTTTACCCATCTGATGGGCTCGGAAAGCACACACAACATTGACATTAATGTTGAAAATGATGCCCAAATGGTTTTGGCTAGCTGTAGTTCAGGAAAAAAGAGAGTTCCATAAGCAAGATTAACTGCATTTGGAAGGGTGTAGGGCAAAGGCAGGCTTTTCAAGAATAGTGTCCATGGAGTATTTAACCAAAGTACTCATTTTGAGTTATTCCATTATTACATTTCAAGGAAAGTGATTTGCCATCTGCAGAAGTGTGTACAGAGGGATTTAGTTCACAAGACATTTCTGCTACTTATCAGATGAGAGAAACACAGGTCTCCGTTGGTCATGTGGCATATCTGAGTTTAACTACGGGTTTAAGCTGCAGTCACATGAAAACCAAAGAACTAAATGAGCACAAAGTTGGTTGGTTTATTCTAGTTGAAGTGCTGTTCCTTGCTCAACAAATAAGCACTGACAAACATTGCCATAAGTAAAGAGCACTGTGTCATCTGCCTTCACCAAGTTTTCTGATGGAGAGGAGCATGCCTGGAATTTTCCACTAAGCCTCACTCCGTTTTCTGTCATATTCTGTAGCAGACAGAAATGGACCTTTCTGAACAGACATAATTAAAGTTGGTGAGAGAAATGGCAAGTCTGACATTGATGTGTAGTCCAGAGGATATGAAAAGCTTGGTGATGAAATTAAAGCAGCTGGAGGAAAAGCAAGGTGCTTATTGAATGCCTGCAAAGGATCACGGCACTATCAGAAATGTCAGCTGAAGACATGCCCATTGTATCCCAAACTCCTAAGCCAAATAGATAGTGATGTTTTCAATCTTTTATTCTGTGGTGTGTGCTTCCTTTATTTGGACCATTAACCAACATACATCTCAGAGCTGTGCTGAGTAAGCCTTTCCAGTGTGGAAGAACTGAATTCCATATTTCTTAACACCTTGCTGAAAACACTCTCTAGTGAAACTTATAGGCAGCTGGGAAGAACCTGTTACAACTTGGTCTCCAGAGTTGTTTAAACCACTACTAATTTTTTTGGTGAAAGATCACTGTGATTTCAAAAATGACCCTACTACTCCCTTCCCTAATGGCTCCATCACCAAGTATTGCAACTGATGATTAAATGGAGCCACCACTGCAAAAGACACATAGATGTGGTCTGAGGGACATGGTTGAGGGTGACATGGCCATGTTAGGTTAACAGTTGAACTTGATGATCTTAGAGGTCTTTGCCAACCTAAACCATTCAAGCAGAGATAAATATTTACTATCACTCCAGTATCAAAATGAGAGGAGAAAGAACCGAATAACCTCTGTAGTGACTAATTTAGTTAATAATATAGGTTTTTATCTGTTAATTAATTACACAAAGTGGTCTAATTTTATAAATCAGTGCATTATTTGAAATGGCTGAGAAGCCTCTTTGGGCAAGAGCACTTTAGCCTGAGGTCTCCAAATTATTTGGTTACTCTACC
Organism: Galbula dea; assembly: GCA_013399015.1. Taxonomy (NCBI): domain Eukaryota; kingdom Metazoa; phylum Chordata; class Aves; order Piciformes; family Galbulidae; genus Galbula; species Galbula dea. The sequence continues at coordinate 254,431 of VWZX01003659.1, forward strand.
CCTGTGGTTATATCTTCCACACAGCACTTGAAAAATCACAAATTGCTACTATTTTGTTTTATGTTCTGCATGAATTATTAAAGCCTGTTTAAAAACAGGGAGAGAGAAATAGTTTACACTTCTAGAGGAAAAATCTAAGAAATGTGAAGATGGCAATGAAATACATTTGCATGAAAGAGACAAGTTCACACGTGCAAAATTCTTTGAGGCTTTTGCTCTCTGCAAGCATTTTCACTGCAGATTGTGACCACAAGCTAATGCAGTCTCTTCTGGCAAAGATTGGACTTAAAAGCTCATCCTTTGAAGTGCAATTCCTTCACTGTGCTCACTTGCTGGCTTCACAGTGTTTCTGACAGTAAAGTCTTCCCAAGCTAATTGTGAGAACTCAAAACCTTGCCATGGCTTTTTTATTGCTGTACTCATTCAAAAGCTTAATTAACTGTGAGATGTTTACACATCTGTTAGAGACTTACATGCACAAGGGCCTGACCAGCATCAAAAAAATATTTAAAAGACTCCAACCTGGCAGAAAAGGTATTTTTTGGAGCACAGAGACTGAGGAATGTGGCTCTGGGCTGTTTTCCAAGACTGGCAGGACATGCTAGCTCTTCCTCTGGAGGAGGAGAGGAGTGAGGGTATGGTTAGGGCACAATTTATTGTTGAGGCACTGAACACTGCTGAGATCTGCTTGGTGTGGAAACAAGCCACTCCAGTGCTTGCCAAAGGAGATCTTCACAGGGCTGGTGAAAGGGTGAGGCACTACCTGCCCTTGCTCTTCTTGCCATGTCACCTGTTGCAGCATTTGAGTTCTCAGTCCCATGACGCGTCATGCAGTTGACACTCCATTCAAGCCAGGCTAATTCTACACTCCTTTCAAACCACCATCTACAAGAGCTGTCTGTATCTTGCTGGTGGCTCTTTTGGCTCCAGGACAATCCAAAACTGGGAGGATCTCAAACACAACCTAAGCCCAATTTAGCATGAGATCTATCCTACGTGGTACAGAACACAGGTTTACCTTTGCTACTCAAGAAAACAGAAGCCCAGGAAGGCTAAACGTTACTGTGTGAAGAAGAATTTGTACGGTGCAAGATGCTAAGGTGAACTTGAAGGCTTATCAAAGTGGAAAACAAACTTTTCTGATTATTGTTACTAAAAGATATATTGTTCCTTGTCTCTCCAGCCAACACCAACACCTGACAGTTTGGGGAAAGCTGTATCTGAAGTGTTAAGCAAGCAGATTCCTTTATTATTCTTAGCTCTAGGAAATGGGAGTCCCTGTGAACACAGACTACTGCCTGAACAACTTAAGTAGTGTTTCTGATGTCAGAATCTACCAGACTAACTTACATCTGGGTCAAAACAGAGACAGAAAAGCAGGACAAGTCCTAAATCCTCAGAAGCAAATCCATGGATTTTTTTTTTTTTCTAGCCCAGTGAAAATATGAGCCATTTAGAGACAATACACTTATTTTTCAGGGAGTGACTACACCATCAGCCCTAAAGTATTTCAATTTCTATAGAAAAGTAAAGGTATGACAAGTCAGGGTGGAACAAACCTGGTGAAATCTGAGAAATGCAATTCATCAGGGATTAAAGTAACCAAAGAGTACTAAGATCACTTTTAAACTATTTCCTATAGTGTTTTCCCTCCCATACTGTCTAATTCATGGTTGCATGCCTAATAGGACAAAGCACAGAAAATTGTTCTTGTCTTAACAAAAAGAAGCTAGAAGTGAAAACCTGACTCCTGGAAGCAGATGATGTGGTCTGTGAGTGCTATTAAAACATGTTTGATCAAAAGGAGTTTAGCTGCCTTCCAGAATGATAAAACATTTTGCTTTTAATGCAAAGCATTGATGTTTCCAATTACCATCCCCCCCATCCCAACATTTTATACCTGCTAGGCCTGGATAATAGCACCCTGTTAGCAACTTTGTGCAATTAAAACAGTATGTAATGATGGTAATGGTATGAATTGCACCAGTATATATTTTTTTAAATTCCACTTTCCTTTACAGCCATGTCACCCAAATAAAAGTGCAGTGCACTTTTGTCACAGTGCAGCAGCAGAGTTCCCCCAGACACACTCCCTCAGCCTTTTGGAGATGTGCTGGATTTTGGCAGATGCAGTTTCTGTGCTCGGTGTTTGCAGGCTCCACCCTGTTCTGTGTCATGGGCAGCTCTGAACCAAGTTTCAGCCTGTAAAGTGAGCAAATGCACAAGCAAAGAAGTGCTTCACCTCTGCCTTCTCCAGTGGAGAGGCCAAATGTGGATTTGCTGTGACTCAGTCAGTTGTGCTCCCCATCAAAACACCCACCTGCTCATTTTCAAGTCTTTTGGCAGAATAGGAAATCAGGGCACAAAGGGAATACTCCTTGCTGAATCTAAACACAAAACCCAGCAAACTGTCTGATATTTGGAGAGTAAATAAATTTATTACCCTATGAGTTGATCTTTGTTTTGCTCCACAAGGGTGGGAGGAACATTAGAGACGATGACTTGCATATCCAACTGATTGACCACAGAGACCTGGAAATAAAAGAGTGAAATTCAATTGGCACTCCCATGCATAGCATCCTCCCATACCAAAAGAAAGGAATAATTGCTTTCCTGCCTTCAGAGTCATGCCCTAATGTACAGATTTCTCATTTTCATTCCAAATAAGAGAGCTGGGAAATCTTCCTTTGCTTACCAGCCAAAACCAATAAACAGCAAGCAAAGATTTAACTGGAACTATAATGGCAGGACTGCATCAGAATTATAATTTCAAAGGTGGGGACTGTGAAATCTCTTCTTCATGGTTTAGACTTGAATTACAGAATCCCAGATCTCCCACTTGCCATATTCAAAATGACTTATGAGCATTTGGGCATTTTTGATGACTTGACAGGAAAATCCAACCTCAGAGATATGCAATTTGCACCAAAGTCAATGCAAATACAAGATTAATTCAACTATATCAATGATACTTAGAAAATCCCAAAGGAAACTGTTCACTTACTTTGAAGTTGTCAGGGAAATTTTTTATTTTAACCTCTTTTTTTTTTTTAACCTTCTCCCTCTATAGAGCTTAAGACTGTACATAACCATCTACATTTTACAAATGAACTCTTGTCTTTAGAAGGCCAGAAAAAATGCCTCAACCACACTCAAAGCTTGTGTGCTTTGTTTTAATAACTAACTAAATAAATAGATAGAAAAAGAAAATCCAGGATTCCAAAGAACAGACTGGCAAACTCTGCTTCACATCTCCTGATTTACTCTCCTCAAGCTATTTTTATCCCCCCAAAAAGGCTGCCTTCCAGTGAAATGATTGCAAGCTTTTTCCTCCCTTTTAAATACATGTTCATTTTGTAAAAGGTCTCTCTCCACTAGCACAGCCAAGCTCCCCTTAGGTTCTGGAAGGAAAAGTTACTGCCCATACTGGTGGAGAAAATAAAACATTTCTTCCAACTTGGCTTATATCCCCACAGGCAGCAAACATAATCCTCCAAAGCTATACTCCCTATAAGGATTCTGGAGGTAAATTTGGAAAAGTAGGACAATGTTAAACCTGATAAACTTTGAAATCATCCATTCTAATAGAAAAAAAAACAAACCAAAACCAAAACTCTGATTTTTCAAAAGAGAAGTCAGAGCCCTGTAAGCACTTCAGCAGACAAGCCATACCATGCTTCCACACCAAGCACTGATACAAGAGCTCTGAAGCTTAATTCAACTTGAAATACTTAAAAGTTCTTGAAAAGTCATCAGATGAACTGAGCAACATGCACAGACTTCTGTCTAAGAAAAACAGAATTGCAATGAACTCAAAATAACATGTAGACAAAGATCACTGAAAGAAACTCTAAAGAAATGAACAATTTAATAGAATTAACTTCATTAGCCAATTCAAGCAAACACTGTGCACCTATGCACTGAGTGCTGCCCAAATGGAATGCCTAAAAACAGCAATAGGTCTTGTGTTAGTCAAGGAATCACAATTATGACTACTTGTTCATACACAAAAGTATGAATACACACACATTCATGCCAAGCTACAGTAAAACAAGGGTGTTGAACAATAATCAAGATAAAGTTATGGTTTCCATAGTAACATTAACTTGCTTGCTATCTACATTTGCAAAGGTTTCCATTTTTTCAATTATTAAAAATAGCATTTAGTTGAGGAACTAAGTCCAATTTAACTACAGTGTAGCAAAAGCTGTGGGGAAAAACTGTTCCCTTTCACTCTATGAGAGACTGAAATGTGCAGGGAACAGAGGTGGGAGGTGTGGGAAAGCAAAGGCTCTTCCTGAGGCATCACCATAGCTTTTTGGGGCACAGTTACCAGGGGTCATTGCTCCTTAGAAAGCCTGTACTACTTCCAGTATACTAAGCAAAAATATAGTCTGGGCTTCTGATGCTAAAGAGCAGGCACCAGTTTCTGTCACAGGGCTGGAAGGCAGCATGTTCAGATCTTATGTCCTTATGTATCTGAAGAATGCACTGTTGAGAACTGGGAAAGTTCCATGTGAAATTAAATAAGTAGCACAACAAACTGGAAGTTTGCAGCAGAGGCAGGAGAAAGATGTAATTGTTGACAACCACTAGCCCACAGTGAGATCCCTTTGATCCCATGCTTCATTCACTAGGCACTTTGCATTTTTTAAATCATGCAAGGCAGAGCCTACAGTCAGTCTGGATCATTATGTGGCACCAATGGATTCCTGGGATTAGTTTATGCTAAGAGCTGAATGAGGAAGGGCCTCAAACCCTAACCAACATTTGAGTACAGATAGCATACTGAATATTCATTATCCACACTGACTAAGTACCTTTAGCAGCTCACTGGCAGTAAACTTATTTCAAAATGTAATTTCTTATTTCTTTCTTTTGTCTCTTAGAGGCTAAAAAAGGAAATTCTATCCCATGGAACTAAACTGTAGATCCACAGATGTCTAACTTGCTGCCACTCCCAGCCAGTAGGAGCAGACTGGTATCCTTCACATGGATCATCCCCTGTAGCATGAAGACAATTTACCAGTGGATTTGGCAGCCTATGCTGCTTACAGAGCTGTGACAGGGCTCTGAGGAAGGATCCTGGCCACAGCTCTGGAGAATACCATGCTGTGCTCAGATTCTTCCTAGCACCATCCCCCCGGTGTTGCCCCACTTCTTCTCCCTAGAACTCTTCCCAGTGCAATCCTACCTTCTTTCCCCACATCTTATTCTTTTGCTCACAATCAAATTCATTTCCCTATTCTATGTGAACTCCTTGAACTTGTATTGAAATGAGTCACATCTCCCAGTGCGAGACCTGTCACCACAACGACAGCAAGAGAAAGTCTGTTCAAATCATGAAGGCCAGGAACAGCTTAGTCTAGTAAGAAAGGATCTTCACACATGGACCATGCTCAGTGCAAAGAGAAACTTTCATGGTGGGATGGTGAAACTGTAATTTTACCTACAGCTACCCTAAGCTTTCATGCCTGGCTCAAAAACACTGAGTGTACTGCTCATCACTCACTTGGACAACCTAAAGATACTTCTATAAATTAATGAGACATGCTTCACTTTCTAATTTTAATGTCAATACCTTCTGGCTATTTTAATACACTATTACTACATAAATTGCATGAGAATGCCCTATCATTTTGGGAGGTCAAGCATGAGGACATCATACATTAAGTTTATTTGCTGAATTCCTGCATAACCCAGTATACCAAGTATTATGGCAATCATCTATATCATTTGACAGTGTTCCCATGAACTAGATAATGCACTTCATCCCAATGACATTATGCTAATATTAATCCAATCCATCAAGTTATAAAGGCTTTAAAGAAATTTAGCTTTGATGGTTTCTGTGACTGAACTATGTCAATGTCCTTTACTCAGTGCAAAACCAGGAGCTCAAGGCATTGAAAAGTTAGCGCCAGTATTGAAATGTTTCTTCCCTGAAAACTTAGAAGTACAATCTCAGACCAACATTATTCCTTGTGTCTCCCTTCCAGACATAAGCAACCAAGGCATAGCAACCTTGGCTTTCCCCAGGAAGTCAACTGACTTCTGGCTTTCAGAGACTGTTTACTCAGGTATTTGCCTGCACTTCAAGATACACCAGGTCTAACTCCAACACAGAAGCTACATACTCATGTTAACAGAGAGAACAGCCCAAGCTAGCAAGCTTTCAGCTTTCCTTAATGACTGGGGTTTAATGCCATGCTAACACACTTGGACACAGGAGCTGGCTGCACCTTGCTGCCTTAGGGAGTAGGTGGAGAAGATCTGGAAATGCTTGTGTCCAACCTTGCAGGTGTGACCTGCTTCATACTTGCAATACACAAAACTAGCACTTGGTTTTTTTTGCTGCCATCTGGGTCCAGAACACTGCAAACATAACTTAGGTCCATGTTGAATGCAAACAATCAGAATCTAAACTGAATCATTACCAATGGCTCATTGAATAAATAAAATATTGAACACCACATCTCATGTTGTAACTGAGACTGGTATCTTTGCCATGAAATGTGAGCACGTTTCAGATGGTTATAAAAGCTTTTGGTTTTAAAAAGAAGCTATATGTCAGTGACTTAAAAAGATTAAGCACACACAATTTATGGCCTTCCTCTAAGTCTGCCTGGAATTAAACTTTATGCAGTGTTCGAATTTCCTCAGGAGCTATTCCATAAAGATAATGCCTGGTTCACACTTACAAGCACATCTGCTTTGCTGCTCAGTCCTTTTCCATAGTCATCAGTTGCAATGACCTGAAACTTGAAATAGGATCTTCTCATATTTTTGAAGAGCATAGCAGTTTTTATTAGCCCTGTGTAAGCTTCAATCACAAAACCTTCTTTACCATCCTTGATTGGAGGAATGATGAGTCTGTACTGCATGGCACTGTAATTCCCAGTGTCTTTATCCTCAGCCTAATAGGAAAAGAAAACAAGCAGAGGTAAATAAAGTAAATATGCATGCAAAGAACCATTAACCTTGTCCTTTAAATAAAGTTGCATATTGGTCCAGCAAACTTCTTTCACTTTGACATTAAAAGCATTAGATCCCAGAGAGCAGATATCACTATTATTGTAACTGTTTCATTTAACTTTGCTGCATACATTTTTGCTTTTCCAGCAATTTCTTTCTTCTGTGTTGGCACTAAAATGCTCCAAAAAAATGAACCAAAACAACAAAAAAAACCCTAAAAAACCCCCACAACCAACCAGAAAGAAGAAAAGAGGAAAAATATAAATGGGCTTTTCAAGTCTGCAACAAACTTAACAGGTAAGAACAGTTTAATTCTGAGAAATCTCCACCGCCAAATCCTTGTTGACTATTGAATATCAAAGAAAAATATCCTGGCAATGCATTCACAAACTGTACACAGCAAAAATGCTTTCCCTCTTCTTTGAGATATTCTGCATCCTCACTGATGGAGCACATACACTTCTGGAATCATTTAATCCTTTTTTTTAAAAAGAAAAAGAATAAAGGACTCAGTGGCATTCCTGCAGTGCTGCACTATGGACCTGCTGTACAGCCACCAGGCTGCCCTGGCATTGTCCTGTTTCAGCCTGCTGCGGCGTTAGAGGCAGCCCTGCCACCAGCTAGGCAGCCCTGGGAGCTGTGCTATTTCACCTACCTTGTGCCCAACGACCCTGCATAGCCCCATTCTGGCCTCTCCAGACCTCCTTTGTACAGATCAGGCTCCCGTTCAAAAGGCAGCACCCGTATTCAGATGGCAGATGTTTAGAGGACCTTTATAATGCTTCCACGTGCTCCATCCAAGAAAGGGTCAGTGAGGTGGTAGCTAATTACTACCTGTACATTTGCCCTCTCATTAGACTTGGACACTGTCTCCGCATCTGGGTTACTTCAGCATCTATTAGCAGGCTTTCATCAAAATTTTGGCATGACTTCTTATGCCTGTGGCTTAAGCTAATGTTGGAGGAAAAAAAAAACCCTAGCCCTTAACTTCAAAAAGGTGCAGATCTTTGTGTAAAAGCATCCTTCACCATGGGTTTATGGCTGTGTGAAAAGATGTTTACCATGATAGGTCACCATCTGAAAAAAACCCATTATCCCTGCAAGGTCATTAAGCCTTCTATAGATGGCCGTTAATCATCATTAATTGTTTGCTTACCATCAGTGAACAAGATCTATAAGGTGGAAACTTTTACTAACTCTTATTTTGTCTTGATATCCTAATAATTTTCAGGGAGTACCAGTGAGGAGGTGTAACAGGCAAATCTCTGCAGCACAGCAATTGTATCATGCACCATCAAGAGATATCTGTGACAGACAAATGATCCAGGTACTCCAGCTGATTGTGCATTCCACGCTCCTCCAGCTGCTATCAGATCAGACAGAACAGATGTAACTACACAGTGCTTAAGCAATAATCTCTGGGCTGGTTTAGCTAGGGGTAGCAAACTTGTTTCTTACAGTACATACCAGGGCCACTCAAAAGATGAGCTCCCACAAGTACACTGGCTGCTGCTCATCACAGAGACACAATTGTCCTTGCAGCCTTTGTGAATGTTTTGTTTTCCTCTGCTTTGACAGAGCTTTATCTGGCTTGGCTACAGAAAGCACAAATATAGTTTTATTCTCTAATGCTATAGCTTTTGCTAAGGCTGTTAAAATCAAGATTACTACCTCTGGGGTGATCTCAAACCCCTTTATGAGCATTTTTAGGAAAACTGGGGAAGGTTAAAAGCTTTCTAAAATCTACCTTGTTCTGTCAGTCTAAAGGTAAAGATATTGGTGAGCTTTTCCAGAGCGCTCCTGCTATCCAATTGGCATGGGTAGATACAACCCCGCAACATCATGGAGCCAGCAGATGGGAGCTTGACAGGTGGGCTTTCAGGACTAGGCTCATTTTTGGCTTTCCTTTTGACAAGTAAATTGCTGAAGGAACAAATAACAGTGAAAGTATGTTATGTGGCACGAGGAAGCGGCCGTACCTAAAAATCAGGTTGACATGCAAGTGCTAACAGCCATCCCAAGCTGAGAGCTATGCATCCATGCTCAGCACTGAGCTCAGGTCAGCCCTTAGAAAAAGAGCATAAATGCCTGAATTGCACAACAGGTTACATGCCAGGGGAGGTTCAGGATGAGTAGCTGGAAAAATTTCTTCCCTGAAAGAATGGCTAAGCATTGGCACAACTGGCACAGTGGCATGGAGGTGTTGGATCGAGGGTTGGACTTGATGATCTTAGAGGTTTTTTCCAACTTAAGTGAATCTATGATTCATTCCTCCAGCAACCACATCAACTTCAGTGACCTCACCAAACTCCACTCCCGCCACAGTTTCACCTGATACATTCTCATATTACCTCATATGACCTCGGCTCACCCAGCTGCTCTCTCACTGCCTCCTCAACACCATGAGGGAGAAATTAAGATGACAAAGTTTGTGGGTTGAGATAAGCACATGGAGCTCACTTAGCAATCACTGCCAGGGGCAAAACAGACTCAACTTGTAGAAAACTAATTTAATTTACTACCAAATAAAATATATTTGGATGGTGAGCAACAAAGACAGAAATTAAACACTGCCTCAACTGAGCCTGGCTACAGGGGCCATAGGGAGGGGCTGTTCCCCGCCTCGGGTAGTCCCAGCCCATCCTCTCAGAGACCCCCTCAGCCCCTGCCTGGTCAAGGACACCTTGTACACATATAAAAATAAAATATTTCGCCTCAAGTACACATTCTTAACCAAATGCAAAGGAAATCTTGAAATTACAACTAAAAAGATTTCACATGATTACTATTACTACACTATTCCTACTAAAATTGCTCTTACTAATGAAACATTTAAAAACAGTCTAACAGAAAAAAAAACATCCTTGAAAACATCCAAACTGTAGGTTACAGAAGCATTCAAAATTGCCTCTTGGTGCTTTTTGGATCAATTTTGTCAATATGCTGTAAGAGAGCTTGAGATCCTTCTTGTACTCAGAGATAAGATCAGGAAGCCTCTTGCCTGTAGTGGCAGAGGATACCCAAATTATGTAAGAAACAATGTTTGATACTCTCCACCTAGAAGACCACTTGAGAGACAAGAAAGAAACCTCTTTGGAAATGATTTCATGGTGGTGCAGATCAGCTAACTTTTTAACCTAACCCCTTCCTTGCCTCACACCTGACAAATCACTGTGTGCATGTGTTGAAGAGCAGGCAAGAACAACTTGTACAGCGTAGCCACAAGAACATAGAGAAGATCAGTCTGTCAAAACCTACTGGCTTATCTACTCTCAACTTTGCCTGTTGGTAATGGAGCTGGGGAAAGAAAACCCACAGTGATCCTTGTAAGCATACATGGCAGGTGTTTTGGTACAGGAGGCACACAGCAGCAGCTAGGAGAGCAATATCTGATCTGGCTCCTTTGGGGTCTTCAGCACAGCAAGATAGGATTTACAGCAGCTGCCCAGCTAACTGCCAAAGGCTCCCTGGAGGTGCCCTATGAGGTGAGCATTACACCCTTTCAATAAAACCCCAATTTCATTGTTAAAATGGATTTAGTAGCTTAGTTCAGCAGGGCCAGAAGCCCATCATTCTTTTAACATTACCACATTCTCTCTCAACAGAAAGATAGGACTTTTAAGAGTAGTTTCTTTCAATAACAACAGAAATCAATTTCACCTTCAGTATTTCACACCTTCAGTATTTCACACTCGTATGTCTGTGCAACTAAGGGCAAACAAAATTTGGATCCAAATTAGCCCATCGATATTGCAGGCACAGACACTGAATGAAGTCAGCCTTTCTGGACAAATGTCCTGACACCAGTGTAGCTGCTCACAAGTAACGGCATGGCGAGTCTAGCAGCTGAGTTTAATGCATCGAACACCAGTGAAAGAGGCATTCTTGATTTTTAAGCATGCAGGCTCTAAAATCCTGCAGCTCAGATGCCCAAAGCTGGTAGACAGTCTACAAGTTAATTTGCAGAAGTTCTGAGAACTCAGTGGCACCCCAGAGAAATCAATGGCCTTGGTATCATTACAGTTCAGGCTATTTCCATCCCAGAAATCATCTACACTCAGATGAGCAAAGATAGGTGAAAAACAGCCTGAGGAACTTGGGAAAACCATCAGATTCCAATTTCAAATATTTAACTTAGTTGTTTCTGTTCCCCCCTCACCCCATCTTTCACCACCATTTAGTTTTTGATCCAATCTAACAACACTCAATGCAATGTTCAGCTTTGCAGGACCACCAGAGAGAGCTTGTGAGCTACTGGCATTAATTGTATAACTTCTTTAATAGGGAGTAAGGATGTTTGTTATCCTTGTAATTTGCCCTGAAGGTAAATATTTTTGACACTTCATTAGCAAGAGATATACGACACCTCAAGAGTTGCATTATGACTGTCAAAGAAGAGAAAGAGCTATACTTTGTAATATTGCAGCAGTATATCTTTTTGTTGTGTGCAAGAAATACAGATGTCTCCTAAATTCTGCTGTGATTGTGTTCTAACAAATATGTATGACTTTAGGAATCAACAGGCCAAATTCAACCCACCTGTAACTGAGCGTAAGCATGTCCACACGAAGAGAGTTTCAGCAGCATCACCTCACAGTGCCTCCAGCCTTTACCTATCCTCTCCCACAGAGGAAGAGGCACAACTTTTGGGGTGCTTCCTAACCCCACCACCAGGCAGGCACCGGCAGAGCTCCAGGCTCTAATGCTCTGAGTATTTACTGTAAAGTCATGAATGGTTACTTTCCAGAATTCTATTGGCAGCTCAAACTCTAAAATGCCTGCCACTGCAGAGGCAGCAAGCAGAGATGGATACTGGCCATGTGGGGTTTGCTCCCAGGTAAGCGACGACCAGTTCAGCCCAGCACTGCAGTGGTAGTGGGGCGAAGGGTGCCGCTGCTCTGCTGCCAACAGAAAGTATTGTTAACACATCAGTTGCCTTAAAACAGAGGGGAAGCAGGAGGATAATTTCTGTTGCTTTTCACCTTTAGGAGGATTGAGAGGGAAAAAAAATGTTAGCTCAAGCATGGGAATTTACAGGACTCACTAGAGCTGAGTCAAGCTGCAATTCATAGAATATTCTGAGTTGGAAGGGGCCCACAGGGATCACCAAGCTGAACTCTTACCCATTACAGGACAACCCCAAAGTCACATAATGTGTCTAAGAGCATTGTTCAAATGCTTTTTGAATTCCATGAGAGTTGGTGAAGTCTGGAAGACAGGAGATGAAAACAGGTGAGCCAGAAAGTAGTAGTGATAGGCATCCCTTCAGTGGTGCCTCTGCAACCACATACAGCCTGTCCTAGTATATATGTTTTTTCGGGTGTAATTAACTAGCTCAAGCCTTAGGTTGCATGTGAGGACCACACACAGCAGCTGCCCCTAAAGGCTGTCCAAATATGTCACAGCTGAGAATTTTGTGGAAAGATGTCTGTAAAGGAGGTCGTTTTTGAGAGCAGATGCCCAGAGATCCAAAGCTACACATTTCTGAGGCAGTCTGTGGCAAAACCATGCTGATGACCACAACTTCAAAAGTGCTAGAGACAGGCAACAGCGTAAAAGAGCAGAGTAGTGAAGGAACACAGGAGAAAAAGAGGAAAACTGCAATAGCTACAACAAACTTAGTGGTGTAAGTATCTGCATATCACAAAGTCAAACAGCCTCCAAGCCAGGACAACGGCAGATGTGCCTTCGGAGCTGAAAATATTCAACAATCTGTGAATTCCTACTAGCAAAAATGGCCTTGTTCTAAAAACTATTTTATGTGCCAGCAACTGATTGAAAACAGTTGAACCTGCCATCTGCTAGGAAAGAGAGAAATAAAAACCAGCAGCCCAGTCCCATTCCTTTCACATGCCCTGTTAGCATTCTCAGGCTCATCGTTAAGGGTGACCCTGCTAGGGAGACTGGGAAACAGTTAAAATCATCAATTACATTTCACTTTCAGAAGTTAGCCTGAATTTAGCTCACACTGATAATGATAAAAACTGTAATTGTCTGATGATTATGCTCCAGCTTCAGGAGTTATGGTTAATGAAGATATTAACATCCCAAACAAGCCACTGGCAGTTTTGGTGACAATCTCAGAGTGTTCCTGCCACATGGCATTTATTGCTTTACATGTCTCTCCGGGTGAGGGGTAAGTGCCCTACATAATGCTGTGACTGTGCGGCCACGTAGCTGTGCCTCACACTGTGACATTCCCTGTGGAGAAGCACCAAATGGAGAATGGAAAATCATCACCTTTCATAAGGGCTACACAGAGCCAAAAATTAACTCATTTGCCCTTTAAATGCGTCATTTGTTAAGCAGATTTACAAAGGTATTACAACAGGGATGAAAAGAAGGGACTCTGCTAAGCATATTGCTGGTCACTGCCCAGTCTGCTCCCAGTAAACCCCAGCTCCACAGAAATATCTGAGAAATACAGGTAGGAAGGAAAACAAAGTGAATGAGAATTGTTCACTTATTTCCTTCAATGGTGTCAAAACCCCAAGGTGTAGAAACAAGGATCAGTTTTGATAGGCTGTCTCATGGGAAAAAGCATTGTAAAAGAGGTGTTCCCAAATTTGTGTTTGGCAGAAGAATTAGAAACATTGGGTTTCTAACATTTTCCTGCTGTGCAAACAGCAGTTAGTGCTTGATACAGCAGCTTTAGGTGTATATGCTGGAAGAGGGTATAGACCTCATGGCTAATCCTGAACTGGATAGGAATGATCAGAGAACAGGATCATAGAATAGAACCATAGAATCGTTAAGGTTGGGAAAGACCTCTAAGATCAACAAGTCCAACTGTTAACCTACCACTGCCAATCCCACCACCAAACCATGTCCCTAAGCAACACATCTACACACCTTTTAAACCCCTGCAGGGATGGTGACTCCACCACTGCCCCGGGCAGCCTGTGCCAGGGCTTGGCACCCCTTCTTTCGGAGAAGAAACTGTTCCTAATATCCACCCTAAACCTCCCGTGGTGCAACTTGAGGCCATTTCCTCTTGTCCTATTGCTTGTTACCTGGGAGAGCAGACCAACTTCTGCCTGACTGAAACCTCCCTTACAGGGGGTTATGGAGAGCAAGGTGGTCTCTCCTCAGCCTTCTCTTCTTCAGACTAAACAACCCTACTTCCCTCAGCTGCTCCGCAAAAGACCTGTGCTCTAGACCCTTCACCAGCTTCCTTGCCCTTCTTTGGACACACTCCAGCACCTTAATGTCCTTCTTGGAGTGAGGGATCCAAAACTGCGCCCAGTATTTGAGGTGTGGCCTCACCCATGCTGAGTCCAGAGGGATCATCACTGCCCTAGTCCTACTGGCCACACTAGTGTTGATCCAGGCCAAGATGCTGTTGGCCTTCTTGGCCACCTGGGTATACTGCTGGCTCATCTTCAGCCACTGTCAATCAACACCACCAGGTCCTTTTCTGCTAGTCATCTTTCCAGGCACTCTACCCCAAGCTTGAAGCATTGCATGGGATTGGTGTGACCCAAATGCAGGACCCAGCACTTGGCCTTGTTAAACCTCATCCTAGTCGCCTCTGCCCATCGATTCAGCCTGGCCATATCCCTCTATAGGGGGATGATCCAGTACCGCAACACTCCAGGCATACTCACCCCTTCCAGCCCCTGAAGGAGGATGTTTTTCTGGAATGCATGTGAAGGACTAACAGTAATAAAATGTTAGACAATAACATAGTAATTGAAATAATCTGGGTATTACATTTGAAAAAAATCACAGGGTAGCAGCATTTCTGAACACTGCCAAAGGAGAACAGAAGTGCTGGGTTTTACAGTAAAAGTTTTAGCAAGCCAACATATTATCTAGAGATATGTTCTCTGAAAGAAATTACCAGTGTACTTAGAATCACTCTAATATTATTCTTAGCAGGGCAAGCAGCTTCCTGTCAGAGGCCAGATGTTACAGCAGATGTGCCTGTTTGAGGGTGTGCTGCTGTCACTGCAAATAGGCTTCAAAGTAGATTTCTACTTCTACCAAGAATGTTTTCTCCCTGCAGACTGCTCTCTGTGATTCATAAATCACATTTTAACTGATAAAAGATTGTGACTGGCAAAGCAGTTCATTTTCACAAAGAAGTTCTCTTGTGTACGTGCAAAAGCAAAAGCAGAGAAGGGAAATAACCATTTCACAGCAGAAATGGCCTCAAGGTGCCTAGGGTTGAATCTCGCTTTGGCAGAACTTGTGAAGCTTTCTCTGGCATCCCAAAGAAAGAAACCCAGAGGTTACAGGCATGAATAGAAAATACCTGGAGATTTAAGGCAGACAAATGCATCTGGGCAAAAAAGTAATCCCTGTATTCTCTCTCTGTGTAACACATATCTACACCCAGGAATTTTCAACACTTACTCTCTGAATTGCTTTAGATCAATGTGCAGCCACTGCAATAGATTGCTTTCAAGGACTGTGGTTAAGTAAGGAGTAATTCCTGTTCCCCTCTGAGTCTTTAGGGTAAAAACCTGTAGCACAAAATGGGTTTGTCTTGTTTTACTGTTCTGTATGTTAAGATTTTCAAGCAACTATAAAGGATGCAGTTAATATTATGAAGCCTATCAGAAATTGGCATTAAACACAGAAAAGGTCTGGAATGAAAATTTGATCAGCCATATTGTAAGAACCAAGTTTCCTCCAGGATTTAATAATATTTCAGACTCCACTGGCTCCTTATTATCACCATCCTCAAACCTGTCTGCTGGCTTCATATCAGAGCCACTTCTATCAAATACAGGTCAGCCACTTCCAGAGACTTTGATTTACTGGCATTTATTTTGGCAAGCTTCCTTTTCTGCAAACATTTTCAGTACAAAAATGGCTTTATGAACTGAGGAGTGACTCAGAAAAAGCCTTCTCATTTTCTTAGTAGAATTAGGACCTTGCATACTTCCTCATTTAAATGCACTTCAATAAACAAAACTAGAGATTAATACTGTAAAAGAAAATGTTTAAAAAGAAAGACCTAGTAACACAGCATTAGAGTGAAAAGTCAATTCTTGCTAGTAATTTCCCCGAAGATTATGTTGATCTGGGGTTTGTTTTTACAGAGCAGATTGAAAATATTGTGTATGTTGCTAAAGGACTTCTGGTTCCAATTCTGAGGGGAAAACAAGGAGGTACATGAAAATACCAGCAGCAATGCAAAATAACTAATTCTAATAGAATGAAATGCAAAGTAAACCTCAAATCACAAATTCATGAATTAGTATTTATGGGTATTGCATCTGTTTTTAATTAACATACCACAAAAGGAACAAAAAAACCTTTAATGGAAATGGGCTCTTACCAATGTTGAAAATTCTGGGGTAAAAAGAAGTAATGCAGGAAAGGGGAGAGAATAGGAAAGGTTATGGCAATACCAGTCCCCATCAGGACTATCCAACATCTGAAACCTTTTCCTGAGTGTCAAGGGACAGGTGACAGATGCTTTCTATGAACCTCTCTGCCTTCCCAAAGGGCAGAGAGAGGGAATAAGGGAGAGAGACTTATGAGTTGGAAAAAAACCCTAAACCAGCTTTAATGAAAATCGTAACAATAAAATGAGATATATTTAACCCTCTGATGGCAATGACATTACTGCCACCACTGATGCTGTGGCAGAAGTCTTAGACTGGACTCAGTGGCAGATGGGAATCAGATTCAGGAACTGGATTCAGGAACTCATACATCAGGATGGAAGACAGAATGGACAGAGTCTTCCTCAGACACCGCCCATTATTATTCAAAAGGCTTGGCCCTCGTGATCCCTCAGCTTTATACAGGATATGACATCCATGGGAAGGAATCTTATGTTGGTCAGTTGAGGGTTACCTGTCCTGTCTGCTCCTTCCAGCAGGTGTCAACTCTTACTGCACCCCAGCATGGGATACAGGATTTAGCAGTGACCTTGATCTGCACACCAAGCCTTGGTATTAATTCTAAACCACAAGCGTTGTCACTGCTAGCAGCAGACACTGTCTGTGAGAGCATGCTGTTAACTGCAGAAAGTGAAACACTGAGAAGAGACTGAGCTGAAAGTAAAATCACTCAACAGAATTAGTTCTGCTCTACCTCAAACCAGGACACTGAGCAGCACCAGAACTGTGGTTAAAGCAATTATCCAGAGTGCTGTTCCTGCCTTCACACTACTGCATGTCCAGCACGATCGTTGTAGAGTGAAAAGGAATCCAAATAATCACCAGCTAAGATACACTGCAGCTGTCCTATCACCAAGGCTTCTGACTACTCTTTGGTCTTGCTTCAAATCATCAACCTGGACTCCAGAGATCTTGTCTGTGTAGTGTGCATCTTTGGGGGAAATGACTAGGCTTAGAAAGATGCTGGTGTGAAATTGCCTGTAGATTGGAGATGAGATAATCGTCCTCAACTATCATTTCAAGAGAAATGTTACTTAACATAGTTCCACAGCCCCTGCTGTGCTACCAGTGACATAAACATGGTCTTTAAGATGGACAGAAGTCTTGGTAAAAAAATGCAATTTGAATAAATAGATGTATTTTTTTAAACAGACATTACTATTCTCAGCTTTCAGACAACATTAACCTTAAACCAATCATATTCATCTAGAATAATTCATATGGCATAGCATGAACTAAAATAATTCTAATTAAAAGTGATTTTTTGGTAATGATTTGTGGCATTCACCTGAGCTTAACTTTCCTTTTTATCTACTTTGAGAAATCTTTCTAAAAATCTAGAGCAAGACAACACATTATTCTAAAAAGATTTTCATTCAGATGAATATATTTAAGAGAGCAGTTCCTGCTGCCAGCAAGACTGCTGCATTTTGCAGAGCTGGGAGAAGCAATCTATAGGATTTGCTTAAGTCACATCTGTAACTGTTCTGATGATGAGAGAAGTGTTTCTCCAATATTTTATTGACCTATTTGTCTCTAAATTCAATCTCTGTGTTAGATTATGTACTCAGTACCAGGTTTTTTCCATCCCTTGCATTATTTTTTTGTATTTGGGCCATGGCAGTTAGATTATTTCTTGCTCCCAGTGCTGCTCACTAGGCTGTACAGCACAACAAGTGCCAAGGACTGAAGTGCTTCACAAAATTGTTTCCAAGAAGGGGAGAACTGTGCTTTGATGGGAGGGGTGAAAGTCTGTTCAAGTCACAGAGTAGGCAATTAAAGTCAAACATACGAATGTTCAGCAGTATATTTCTGATTCATTTATCTAAAAGCTATTTATGTAAGCTACTGTATTAATAATTAATGACTACAGAAAATCATTAAGTACTGTTAAAGAAGAACTACTTGTGGATTGTTCTGTGGGGTTTTTTTTGCTTTGGTTGGGTTGGTTAGGCTTTGTTTGGAGGGTTTTTTTTTAGTTTGAAAGCTGTAGGTTTTGCACAGGACCATAGATTAGGTTGTCTTATTTGATATAAATTACACACATCAAAAATGAGCCAGTAACATCATAAGAAGACAGAGATGTCATTGAGAATAACTTATAAGACAGAAATGAAGATCTGCCTACATCTGAAGGGAGTGTCAGCAGGACATTCACTGATCACCGAGGGCAAAGCCTGAGCACATAGAATCCCTGAGTCCCAGCACAGTGGGAGTTGGAAGGGACCTCTGGAGATCATCTAGTCCAACCCTCCTACTAAAGCAGGATCACCTCCAAGTGGGTTTGGAAGCTCTCCAAAGAAGGAGACTCCACAACCTCTCTGGGCAGCCTGGACCAGTGCTCAGGCACCTACACAGGAAAGACATTTTCGCTCATGTTCAGATGGAACCTCCTCTGGGTTCCAGTTGGAGCCCATTGCCCCTTATCCTCTCACTGGGCACCACTGAAAAGAGTCTTGCCCCATCCTCTTGCCCCCATCCTTTAGATATTGATAAGCACTGATGAGCAACCCTGCTTTTCCCTGGGAAAACATAGCTTTGTGGCTGGGAAAAGAGCTGTGAGCAGCTTGGTCTGGCTAAGTGCTGGGACAGGCCACTGTGGCTCTTGGTGGGATAGGGATCACCTAGAGGTGAAAATATGAGCAGAAAGACAACTGTAAATCATATCCTGTAATACAAGCACCTCTTGGTATGAACCCCAATGCTCTTCTGACATTTTAAACTATTGCAAAAGTAGTTGTATTCTTAAAAACTTGCAATACTGTTTCCCTCTTGCTGGATGTAACTCACATCTCTCTCAGCTAAAGACACAGTGAATTTCTACCCAGGTCATAAAGCAATTATGAACCTCCTTAGAACCTACACTGGTAATCAGCTACAGGTAATACACCCTAGCTCACTTCTCTCAGCAAATCTTTTTTATCTCCTATTGGATAAAAAGGAAAAATAATATTGGTTTAAACTGGTGCTAAACGATAACCACTGGCAAGTGCCTGCCACTGTGATTATTATGCTTAACTAACTTAATTACAGCAGTGGCAAAACAATGTTAGGACTTGTATTAGCCCTGTCTGCATAGGCAGGGACAGACATAGGTCATTAGGAGCATGGATATTCACATAGAAACATTTAGGTTGGAAAAGACCTCTAAGATCAAGTCCAACCGTTGATCCAACACCATCATGCCACTAAACCATGTCATGAAGCTCCATGTCTGCACATCTTTTTAACACTTTCAGGGTGCTCCACCACATCCCTGTGCAGCCTGTTCCAATGCCTAACCCCTCTTTCAGAGAAGAAATTGTTCCTAATATCCAATCTAAACAACCCATAGCAAAATTTGAGGCCATTTCCTTTCATTCTGTCATTGGGAAAAGAGACCAACCTCCACCTGACTCCAAGCTCCTTTCAGAGAGTTGTAGAAAGCAAGAAGGTTTCCCCTGAGCCTCCTTTTCTCCAGGCTAACAACCACAGCTCCCTCAGCTGCTCCTCAAAAGACTTGCACTCTGTAACCTTCACCAGCTTTCTTTGCCACTCTTTGGACACACTCCAGCACCCCAATGTCCTTCTTCAGCGACAGGCCCAAAACTGAACCCAGGATTTGAAGCATGGCCTCACCAGTGCTGAGTCCAGGAGAACAACCGCTACCCTAGTCCTGCTGGTCATACTACTGCTGACGCAAGCCAGGATGCTGTTGGCCTTCTTGGCCACACTGCTGGCTTATCTTCAGCCACTGTCAACCAGCAACCACAGTGAAAGTCTATGAATACCTGGAGGGATATAAATACCAGGGCCAAAGAGATGAGAACGAAAGCAATGAGTAGGAGTTGTCATTAAACATACCTACACACAGATTGACTGACACCAAAAGGGTGGACTGGGAATTTTGAAACAACTGACCTGAAGATATGAATCATCCACTACTAATAGAAGTCTTAGACTTCAAGGGTT
This sequence comes from Galbula dea, assembly GCA_013399015.1. Classification (NCBI taxonomy): domain Eukaryota; kingdom Metazoa; phylum Chordata; class Aves; order Piciformes; family Galbulidae; genus Galbula; species Galbula dea. The sequence continues at coordinate 274,716 of VWZX01003659.1, forward strand.
TCAAGCAAAATCTGTCACTTATAGACAAAAATCAAGAGAAAACACAAAGAAGCTAGGAGTTAATCAACAGGGTCCCTGCTGTACCTCTAGAATGCTTAATTTTGTTTAATACAAGGAAAACATTGCCTCAATTCAGTCTGGTTTTTTTTCAGTAACAACAATCTTACACTTCAATTTAAAATAAACATTGTCTCCTTCCCTCAGGATACTGGAATGTACATAAGAAACCAATTAAGAAGTTAATGTCACTTCTTCACATTTAGTACCTATTTATTGCTGGTATCTTCTTGAAATACAGGCGAAAAAATGGCAGGTTTGGATCCCAGTGTGCAGGCAGTGTTGCATACTTTTCAATATTGGTGACCATATAGCATTGCTGTGACAAATAATGTGACAGTATTCATAATTAGAAAATGTTGGTTCACTCTGAGTCTTAATAATGTGTGTACTTTGTTCATGTTCTTAAAAAATTCAAGTTGGAAAACTAGTCTTTTAATTCTGCTCACCTGAACTCTTCAGAAAAATACACTCTTTTGATTAATTCTTCTTAATGCTAATTGGAATGGGTATTGCATTTAACTAACACAGCAATTACTCTTTTTCCCCTAAAGGACAGAAAATAAGCTAACTAGCAATAACTAAAATTGTTTGGTGCTAGAATAACAAAATATAGCCTGATTTTCTGCAACAAGCACTTCTTTACTGTTAATAATTTTACTTTCACTAAGCACAGAGTTATGCTTGATGCCATCCTCTGGTAACAACTTCTGCCTCACATGTTGTTCCATTTTGCCTGTCAGCAAAGTCAGGGAGAATTCTGTCATAAGTTTTAACAAAAAAAGGTTGGAGACATAAAACTGTGATTTCTTCTGTGCCATCCTTTGATAGTCCTTTACTGTCCTTTGATTGCCTTTTCTGAGTAAAATGCCTCTGAAAGGTAAAAGCAGATTATTTCTCTCTTCAGCCCCATATGGTTTACCTGTATGCCTGCTCTTTTTAACACACTTCTTATCCCTCCTTGACTAACACACATATGTATCTGTGCCTAAGAAAACAGGAAAGCCTCTTCAATGGTAGGATTTCACAGCCTGTTGCCAGTCTGCATGGTAACTCACAGTGTAATTTTATATTTGTGTCTTGTGTTTCATTTACTCTCACACACATAAACCTCTTTATATGAGTAACTTGGCTGTTCATTGTTCTTTATTTCACAGAATCACAGAATATCCTGAGTTGGAAGGGACCCACAAGTATCATCAAGTCCAACTCCTATTTAGGCACAGGACAACCCCAAAGTCACACTGTGTGTCTAAGAGCATTGTCCAAGCGCTTCTTAAACTCCATGAGAGTTGGTGCCATGACAGCCTCCCTGGGGAGCCTGTTCCAATGCTCCACCACTCTCTGGGTAAAGAAGCTCTTCCTCACATTCAACCTGAATTTCCCCCAGCACAGCTTCATGTTGTTCCCTCGGGTCCTGTCACTGGTCACCAGAAAGAAGAGGTCAGCACCCACCCCTCCATCTCTGGTGAGGAAGTTACAAACTGCAATGAGGTCTCCCCTCAGTCTCCTTCTCTCCAGGATGAACAGACCAAGAGATTTCAGCCTTTCCTCATAAGTCTTCCCCTCCATTCCTTTCACCATCTTTGTGGCCCTCCTCTGGACACTCTCCAACAATTTCACGTCCCTCTTGTATTGTGGTGCCCAAAACTGCACACAATGCTCCAGGTGAGGCCGCACCAGTGCCAAGGAAAGTGGGACTGGCACTTCTCTCGATCGGTTAGCAATGGAGTGCTTGATGCACCTCAGAACCCTGTTGGGCCTTTTGGCTGCCAGCACACACTGCTGACTCATATTCAACTTATCATCGATCAAAACTCCCAAAACTTCTGCAGTGTTGACAAGCTGTGGCTTTCGTCCTAGTGTTAACCATTACTAGATGTTTCCTAGGCAAGTGATGGCCACTCGTGTAGCTCACCTCTGAAGCCTGAAGGGGGACAGCACCCTCCTCTTTGCCCTCCCAGCACCCCTGCCTGCACAAACTGCTGCACAAACTGCCCCACACCTGTTTGCCCACTCTGGGTCACCAGGCTCGCTGGGCTTGGCTAATATAGAAGAGGGTGTATCAGCCTTCAGTGCTGGGCTGCCCAGTGAGTCGGAGCTAGGGGCCTGTTGCTTGCAGTTTCCTGCACTCCAAAAGGGTCAGCGCTGTGTCCCCAACGTGATCCTTAGGCAGATGTACACACCAGGGCAACCTCACTTCAAAACCATTTTCTTTTATTTACTCCAGTATCTTTGTGCAGTGCTTCAACACCTCTAAAATTCATGGATTTGACACAATTTCCAGTTTCCTATTTTGAGTCTGTTAGAGCCTCAGTTTAAAGTTTGTGGCCAGAAGCAATATTCAGCAAAATGTCAGGGGGGAAAAAAAAATGTAATTCACAAAAATATTAGCCCTACCTTCAAAAGGCTGCTCAGTTATGGTATCGGATCGCCCTAACAGCAACACCACCACTATTTCTTTACTTTGGGCATCTAGAATGTCCTTTTATTGAATCCAGCAGACACTTGTTTAAATGTCTCTCACTATATTTTATCTATAGAGCACAGAAATCTGGTGTGCCGTAAAACATCAATACTGAAGATGAAAAGAGAAGAATTTGATAAAAGGAAATTCTGCAATTCTTTTCTTCAATGCATTATTTCCAACACACAATGCTGCCTTAGTGCTCATGTCACAATTTCTTTACTCACATAGGAATAAATCTTGAAAGTAAACACAAGCACTGCTCATGCTAGATGACCTCTTTGGCTTCATTTACAAGCTCTGAACGGAGTCTTCCCAGTTGATAAAGCAGAGATAAGCAATCATGCATTTTCAACAAGTCTTCGGGGCTAAACACTCTTTCCAGTTACCAGTGTGCATCTTTACTCTCCCCTCAGCATAATTCCTCTGTACACTTTCCCTTTTGTTCAGGATTATTACTTCTTTTTAACCACTCAGTGTTCCCTTAATAATGTTATGAGAGCAGTTACACTTCATCTACCAGATGATCTTACCTGAGCTGGCTCCCCAGATCAACCTGTAGGCTGGGCACAGCTCTTTCCACCAGGCACCATTTCATCCTGGCCATAGCATCCTTTGCTACCCCAGGAAAGCACCTGGGGTAAAGTCCTGTTTTGGAGTTAGGAGACTGGCAAGCACAACCTCAGACTCAGCACCATCTCAGGGCAGCATGGAACATGAAGTTCCTGACCAGCCCTATTCAGGAGGTCTGTCCCTACATGCCGTGGCCTCAAGCCCAAGCTGCCTGCAGAGAAAGCTGTGGAGAATCAGTGAGGGGCAGATTTATAGACTATAATGTTCCCTTTCCAACTTATCTTGGGTCAGTTCCCAGCTGTTCACTTGGACTGCTCTATGTGTTTCTAGAAAAGACCAATATGGATACTCTGGGGACAAAAAATTGTCCATGATAAACGCTATATAAAAAAATAAGAAAAACCAAATACTCTGGACTAGTTCACAAAGACAAGATTTCTACATCTACAAGAGGCTTCTATCCAGTAGTCAGTGCTTAATTTCCCACTTTTCTGCTATTTCTGGACTTGCTTTGGGAAGGACTACCATGAAACAAAAAAGCAATAGACAACTTTAATAAGCTCTGGGAGTCTCTATTTCATTCCTGGTGCTCTGAACGCATCATGAGGTCAAACTCTTAGTGGGTCGTATTTCTGTGCCGTTTCATGCATAAGCTAGGATCAGCAACTTCAAAAGCTGTTCCACTAACACTTAAGGTGAAACAAGATGCAGGAGAGCTGCTGAGGTAACAAGATAAAGGCAGAGGAAAGAAGCTGACTTGGGAAGTTCTGGTAACTCAAGCTGTCCCTACCACAAAAGATTGCATCACAAAGTAGTTCATAGAAAACAAATAGCTTTTATCCTGAGCTATTTTTATGTCTGATGATAATTACATTCTATATATTGTCTTTCCTTGAATTTTCTCTCTTTAAAAAGAAAAAACAAACCCAAACCTACAGACAGTCAATTTTATTCACAATCGAGTCACTGAACACAGACCTGAAGTTGCTCTGCTGGCTTGAAACAGAAACTGTTTCTTTTTAAAGTATAAACTTGCTGCTGCCAAAGAAGTGTTCAGAAAAAAGAAGGTAAAAACAAGTGTTAACCATAAAAGAATCCTCTAAATATTAATATATCTAAAATGCTAGCTAAAACCTGTGAAATTTAAAATAAGAAGATAAAACTGAATAGAAATAAAACCTGTCTTTTAAGCTCAAAATCAACTTTGTGTCTGAAAGTGCTGGAATACTGTCAGGCATACACTCATTCTCATACTGGAACACTGATCTCCTAAGAATTACCCATTCTGTGCTCACGAGACTTGTTTATAAGAAGAAATCAAATGGAATTTATTGCCAGTGTTTGAGAAGCTCAAGCAGTTTTAGGAAAAACATATTTCACTACCTCCTGTGAAAAATCAAACCAGTGAGTAAATATTTTCCCACTGCAAGGGAATGACGTTTCAAATATTACAATCTTACCTTAACTTTAAGCACAGAAGAAAACATTTTGGCATCTTCAGAGACTCCTCCAATGTACATTTTTTTGGTAAAGACAGGCACATGGTCATTTTCATCCTTCACTTCAACAAACACCTTGGCTGTATTACCTAAAAGAGGGAATGAAAAGTATACATAGAACACCTTGCAATGGATCTTTAACACCTACCAGAGTTCATACATTTACAGCCCAAACAGATCATGTAAAATAAGTGTATGGGTGATACTGTAAAAATAAGTATGTTAGAAATAGTAGCACATTTGGTATGAAAAGTATGAACATGAAGGAAGTCAGGTGATTTCATGCATTTTTTTTAACCTACCTTTATAGTTTCTTCATTTGCCTTTCTATCTGAATAAATCTTGATTTAACATGGAGCTGAAATCTGCACCTTTATAGAAAATGATTCCCATTATCTGTACACCTGCACTTTGCTATTATTAGGGCTATCTGAATTTGTCTGACATTCAGTGAGACCTGTACAGGCTGAGACTTGGAGGAAGTTCAAAAAGGGCAAGTGTAGGGTCTTGCATTTGGGGAAGAATAACCTCATGCACCAGGACAGGTTAGGGGTTGACCTGCTGGAAAGCACCTCTGAGGATAAAGACCTGGGAGTCCCGGTGGACAACAAGTTCACTATTAGCCAACAATGAGCTGTTATGGCTGAGAAGTCTTGGGTCCAGTTCTGGGCTCCCCAGTTCAAGAAAAACAGGGAACTACTGGAGAGAGTCCAGAGGAGGCTATGAAGATGATGAGAGGACTGAAGCATACCTTTGAGAAGGAAAGGCTGAAAGCCCTGAGGCTTCTTAGCCTGGAGAAGAGAAGACTGAGAGGGGATCTGCTCAGTGCTTATCAATATCTGAAGGGGTGGGGCAAGAGGATGGTGCCAGACTCTTTTCAATGGTGCTTGGCAACTGGACAAAGGGCAATGGGCACTGACTAGAACCCAGGAAGTTCCACCTGGAGGTGAGGAAAAACCTCTTGATGAAGGTGAAACTAACATTGAATATTTACTGGAAATAGCCGAGGCTAAATAATGGGATAATCTGGGTGTGGGGTACAACACAAAAGAAACTGAACAGAGACAAAGAAACTGAACAGGAGCATCAAAACTGGGTGGAGGGGACTGAGACAAAACCAAAGATCAGCTGGACCTGATCTCCAATCTGACATCTGGATTCCCGAATACAAAGATGGACCGGAGGGGGTTGGTTTATAACAAAGGGGGAGCTAGGGTGGTGGCCTGTTGCACGTGTAATACTTTGTATTTGTGTTGATAGTTTCAATTGTAATATCCTGGAAACTTAATGAATGTGTGTAGTAGCCTGTTGCACATGTAATACTTTGTAGATGATAGCCTGTTGCATATGTAATACATAGCATAAATAGAGCACGGTTCAAGCGGCAAGGGGTGTGTATTTTTGGTGGAGTGTATCCCCTGCGCACCTGGCACTGAGAATAAACCTTTCCATGAGTAAAATATTGATTAATTTTCTTAAATCACTCTTTTCTGTGAGGGTGCCAGAGCACTGGCCCAGGCTCTCCAGAGAGGTTGTGGAACCTCTTTTTCTGGAGAAATTCCAAACCACCTGGACGTGATCTTGGGCAACCCGCTGTGAGTGACCCTGCTTTAGCAGGGGAGTTGGACTAGATGATCCACAGAGGTCCCTCCCAATCTCTACCATGCTAGGATTCTGTAAGCAAAAAGTTACCATGGCTTTCCTCAGAAAGCAACCTATTTGGGGAAAGAATATGAAAAGATCTGTAACTCATTTTTCAATTAAATAGAAAAGCACAAGGAACAGTATCGTACTTTATGTACATAAATTTTGGTTACATTAAAGTATTATGAAGAGGGAATGAACAGGTGATGGATACTGGTTGTTATGTTGCAAACAGCAGCTTGCTATAGATATTTTAATTTTTGGTAACTCCCATGCAAAGACTGACTGGGTGATTCTGCCATGGTGCCTGTATACTCACACATGGTCACACAACAGCGCTGGCTAAGCAGCCTCACACCTAATGAATGGACTACGTTAATTTAATGCATACCTAAGCCTGTCTTCACCACAAAGCCAGCCTGGCCCCAGGAGGACTTCTGAAGGATTACTTCCCCCCAAGAGGTTCAATACATCTTCAAGCAAAGCACTGCTGTTAAATTGTGCTTTATTAAAGAGTTACTGATCCGCCCCATTGAGCAATAAACATCTCTCTCCTTCTGCAAGGAAAAAACATCCAGGAAAACTAGTGCACAAAAGATTTCAACTGTGCAGTACTCCACACCAGCATCTGTTTGTCTCTTTCAGAACTGTATAATCCAGAAAGATTGCTGGAAATGATGAAATCCAGTTCATTAAAACCACATTTTCAAGTGATAAATGGCCTCATTTCAGAATTGGTTGTCCCAACATGCTTCGGTGCCAGGGTAATTTCAGTGGTACACAGGTGCTATGCTGATCTGAGTCAGCTTCAAAACATAATCTCATTTACCAAGAGCTTAGTAGTTGTATCTTTAGGGGACGAAGAAATTAAACCCCAGACTATTTCTTAGACTGCCAAAGTCACCAAAGTTATTCTGTCTGATGGTCCAACTGATGGGAAACAAATGAGGACTTCGCAAATCCAACTGAAAACTGAGAAAAACATTTAAAATGCCATCCAATGAGAGAAAAATAAAAAGAGAAAGGAAAAAAAAAAAGCAATGACTTTTCCTCAGAGGAATAATCAATTATTCACCTTCCACACTGATCTGTGTGGATATGTTAAACAACTTGTAGGTACTGCTACTTCAGGGGAAAATGACTTCATGACAAGCTCTCTTTTTACAGACGTGAAAAAAAAGCCATAATCCAACGTCTGAATGTGTGTAACATGGACATAATGGTCCATCTGTAATTATCTCTAGTTTGCTCATGTTCGTTTTAAAAGAACATTTCTTACCTTGACTGCATTATTCATTACAGCAAAGATAAACTTCAGTCAGAGAGGTATTGTGAGGTCCTATAAATAGTCAAATCTTTCTCTTGTTAAACCATCTCCTCAGTGTTTTTGGCTGCAGTACTAAGGTACCTCTCAAAACTGCAGCCCTGATGAGAAAAGGCAGATTCCCCAGCAGGCTTTTACAATGCAGCTACACCCTTTAGGGAAGAAGGTAATTGAAGCAGGATTATAGGCAATGTGTGGAAGTGACCTTGCCCTGCTGAGCTAATAAACAGTTCTATCAATGGCTGGCACCAGTTTACTGCTGTAGGGAAGATCCTAACTGTGTCACGTTCAGTACTGGCAGAAGTAGGCATCTGTCAACCTGCGCTATCTCTCTCTAATGCAAATTAAACATCTTTTGCATAGTGCTCACTATCTTCATCATTTCAAGCCAGTTTGGGTGAGGTGGCTTAGCCTCGTGCAAAGTTTGCTTTGCAATTTGCTCAAAACCATTTGTTTAATTTGCTGGTAGTTCTCTGAGCTTCCAAAATGCTGATTTCTTTAGCCATGGTTGAACGCTTTGAAAAGCAGAAATGAAAGTTATTACACTAAGCAAAAAGCAAATTAAATACCCTGCATACATAGAGAATAACATTACTAGTGTTAATGTTAAACATACACCTTCATTTGATCTTATTGCCTGGTTTTTATACATGGCCTATACTTCATTCCTTCTGGCAGACAGAGGGAATGTGGCCATCTGGGACCTCCTCACCACCACATGCTTTCTATCAGGGTGTCAGCCACTCCTCCTAGCTTTGTATCATCAGCAACTTGGCTGAATGTCCACTCCAACCTCTCATCCAGGTGGTTGATGAAGATGTTGAACAAGACTGGACCCAGTTCTGTCCCCTGGGGAACACTTGTCATCTGCAATATGCCAAACCAGCCATTGGTACAGCTGCTCTTTATGCATCAATAATTTTAACATAAAACCCCTGCATCTAGCCAGTAACTGCTCATTCTGCAGTAGGTTAACAGCAGATTCTTCCTTCATAAAAGTTCATTTTAATCAAACTGGGTGTGAGAACTGTAATTTGTCAGGGTTCAACAGCACTTTGCTTTACCACTGTCTTGCAAGTCTGTCGAGTAGCCTTTGTGCTTTGGCACGTTAACTGAACCGCAGCTGTGCTCAATCTTGCCTTAGTAAATTGGGCAGAACCAAATTGGAACCAGCACTGAATATTTTCCAGTGGCATTCTGGTCCACATAAGCAAGTGCTCGTAAAGCCTGAAGAAGCTCATTCTACCCTCTGTTGATCAAGATCAGGGCAAAAAGAAGCATTGACAAGATGTCAACATCAGCATATTTTGAACAGCACTGACACAAGGTCTGCTTTAAAGAAATATAAAACATCTTTTTATCCCCCATGATTAATTGAAAGGGAGCTCACATTTTATGCAGTCACTCTAAAATACAGAGAAATATGAAATTTGTCCCAGTGGTTTTCAGGGAAGCTACCTCAGAGCTGTGTGGTGGAGGAGGCAGATCTGCAGCTCTTTAGGCTCTGCAGCAGATTTTGCCCATCTGTCCTGTCTCCTGGGTTCAGGGACTACCACAGCAGCCAACTTACAACACACTGTCCTGGTTTGGATTAGAGCAGAACTAATTCTGTTCAGTGATTTTACCTTTTAGTCAAAACTCCTCCGAGAAACTACATCTTTTGAAACCAACAGCATGTTTTCAGAGACACTGCCAGCTTCTAGCAGTGATAAGGCCTCATGTTTAGATTTACTACCAGGGATTGGTAAGCAAAGCAAGGTCACTGCTGAATCTTGTGTCTCATGTTGTGGGGTGCAGGGTAAAGGCTGCTCCTTCAGGGAGGAGCAGACAGGATAGGTGACCTGCGATAGCCTGCCTCACCGAGTGAGCCCCACCTAGAAAGAGACAAAAGAGGAGCTTGACCTCTGCAGGACCTCACTGTACCCTTGAGACAAGGACACACAGACAGGCACAGAGATAAACAAAGTTTGGATAGCCAATGGCAAGGTGTTGGTAACAGATGGTGACCAATGATGGCATGATGTTTGTTTCAGCCAATTGGTAAAGTGTATGCTAACCCTGGAGGGTATAAAAGTGGAACTGCTGTAAATAAAGTTTGCTATTGCTGCAGAAGAAGTGTGTCATGGCCATCTCTTATTAACGACAGTGACCCTAAACTGACCAACTAAAGTATTCCATCCCATATACGTCATATTTGATATATAAACTGGGGGTCAGTCCCCACTTGATAGATTGTTTTTCCTTTCTGGTCTTCCTTTTCTCCTGCACTTTGGTGATCCCTAAGTTCCTGCATCTGGTACCAGGATCCAGCCCCTGAGCCTGACTCATCTGCTGCTGAGGCCTTCTGCCGCTGTATCAGTGGTGACGTAGTTACCATCAAGGGGGGGTTGGGATCGGTATTGGGTTTTGCACATATTTCTATATCTTTGTATATATTTATCATTATTATTATTATTAAAGTCGTTTTAGTTTTATTTTTCAATCCACATATCTCTCTTTTATCCCCTTTCCCTTCCTGTGGGGGAAAGAAGGGGGGTAACAGGGAGCATCTGTCATTGGGTCGGTGGCCAGCCCAGCCTTGACCCTCCACATGCACCATCAACACAATCTTTTGCAACAATGTTTGGCACTAAAAAATGTAAGGCTACCTGAAAATTCAGAAACAGAGGAATTCAGAATTCATTTTCATATTTAATTTAGTACAATTACCATTCCCATTAGTATGGAGCAGTTGCAGAATTTGGGTTTCAAAACTAATTTTATCCCTTTTTGCTTCATGATTCCCAATGGTTTATTTTGTGATTAGAAACCCAAGAACATTACAGGAGATACAGAACCATTCTTGTGCACACCAACCCCCTCAGCAAGGTTCTGCCTCACAGCAATTTGACAATAGTAATGACCTCCTCAGGGCAGTGCTGCTGCATACCTCTGGGGAACTGGTATAGGCACCACTTCTTGCTTGAGGCTGTGCCAAAGGCAAAGAAAAGTTCTAAATGAATGAATTAAAACATCTAAATAATAAAGTGAGAGGTGCATTTTTCCTTAAAAATCTTTCAAAAGCAAAAGAAAACCCATCTCCACCAAGATGCTGAATTGCCTTCTGGCAGTGGTTGCAGTATTTAGCACTCCTGACTGAAATGAAAATCCATGGAATTGTGTTCTCCCCCCAGCTGGTCTGACCTCTAGAAACACTTCATGCCTCTTCCTTGTTGAGTTCTCCTTCTACGTTGGTTTTTAATAACAACTTGTGCTACCCTGAGTTGTGCAACACCCATGTAAGTTTGGAGGGATATCCTGTTTCAGTTCTCACCTGTAGCAGGCTAGATGCAAACACAAAGGTGGCACTTGCCATTTCTAAAAAGGATATTGGCTTATCAAGCCAGTGCAAGCACCACTGGAAACAATACCAAATTGACTGTTTGCAGTGCTTTTCAGTTCTTTTTAATTCCACTGAAAAGACAGTAAAAGCAACCATGTGATTCTGACATTATTCTTCCATCTCTAGGAATGTGAAGGCTACATGCTTGCTGCTCTTCCTTTCCCTACTCTAATTACAGCCAATCAAGTCAACAAGAGTGTAAGCTAAGATAAAAAAGATGTGGGAGAGATGATGGTGGGACTGCAAGAGTTGTCAGAAGTATCCTAATGAAGATGCAGGTGACAAGACGAGGGACAAGTTCCACTGCATTTACAATCTCATAACGCAAGAGATTTCACCCCTGCCATGCTAACATGAATTACTCAGGAGGCAGAAGCATCTCAGAGTCAGTCTTAGAGACAATCACAAGAAGACAGAATCTACAGCAGAGCAACCTGCAGTCAAAAATACTCCCTCTGGCCTCCCTCTCCAAAACTGATGGAGCAAGAAGCTATTAACACAGGTAACTTGTAACGAAGCCAAACCTTTCACAGGGTAGTGTGTGGAAGACTTCACCTACAAGGTTTAATTTTTAAATAGCCTGTTTGCATCCCTGTCCATTTGCAGATTGCTACTGGAACAGCCTGAGGGCTACCTGGCTGAGCAGCCACACAGGATGCGTGAAGCTACCATAGAGGTAACATAACATGTCGAGGTGAGAGAGCAAATGACAACTGTTGTTGGCAGCAGCTCAATGAGCAGGAGCGCAGTGGCAGGCTGAAAGGGCCAGACATACAGACAGAAGGTGTGCTCCTCCTCCGGTGCTGGAGCCTCTGAACACTGGAAACCATGAGAATGAATCCTCCATTTCTATACTTGGAAGAATTAGCAGGTCCTGCTGTCCATGCTGCTCAAAAGCAAAGATATTCTGGCTCTCTTGTAAATGGACCGTTCTCTCTTCTGGTTCAAATTGGGAAGCCTTGGTGCTTCTCACCACAGTGCATGCTTCACCTGTCTGGCAAAGGGACCAGATGACCACTAATGCTCGGATTCACAAAACCAGGACAATGTTTACACTGGTAGCAAACCCTCTATTTGAATCACCATTTTTGGAGACCTGTTCCTGAGGGACACGGTTTAGTGAGGATCTGGCAGTGCGGTGTTGATGGTTGCACTTGATGACCTTGCAAGGGAGGTCAAGGACAATAGGAAGGGCTACTTCAAATACATTGCAGGAAAAACTAACACTTGGTGACAGATGATACAAAGAAGGTGGAGTTACTGAATGCCTTCTTTGTCTATACTGATAGAGACTTTGCTCAGGAGCCTCAGAACCTTGAGCCCCCAGATGATGTTAGGATACTGGAGGCGTTTTGCTTGGTTGAGGAGGAATGGGTTAGGGAGCAGTTAAACCATCTGGACATCCATAAATCCATGGGACCTGATGGGATCACAGAATCACACAGAATATTAGGAGTTGGAAAGGACCACGAAAGATCAACTAGTCCAACCCCCCTGCTGCAGCAGGATTCCCTAGACCAACTCACACAGAAGCACGTCCAGACGGGTTTTGAATACCTCCAGAGAAGGAGACTCCACAACCTCTCTGGGCAGTCTGTGACAGTGCTCTGGCACCTCAACTGGGAAAAATTCCTACGTGTTCACATGTAATCTCCTATGCTTCAGCTTACAGCCATTGCCTCTTGTCCTGTCACTGGGCTTCACTGAGAAGAGCCTGACCCCATCATCCTGACACTTACTCTTCACATATCTAAAAGCATAGATGAGGTCACCCCTCAGTCTCCTCTTCTCCAAGCTAAAGATGCACCTGTGGGTGCAGAGGGAGCTGGCAGAAGTCGTCCATCATCTTTGGTAAGTCCTGCAGAACATGAGAGGTGCCTGAGGATTGGAGGAAGGCAAATGTCACTCCACTCTTCAAAAAGGGCAAGAAGAAGGAGCTGGGTAACTCTAGACTGGTCAGCCTCACCTCCATCCCAGGAAAGGTGATGGAACACTTTATCCTCCACTCTGTCTCTAGGCATATCAAGGATAAGGGGGTCACAGGGAACAGTCAGCGTGGGTTCACCAAGGGGAAGTCATGTTTGAGCAACCTGATAGCCTTTGATGAGGACATAATCAGGTGGATAGATGAGGGTAGAGCAGTGGATGTGGTTTATCTTGATTTCAGTAGAGCATTTGACACTGTCTCCCACAGCTAGACTGAGGAAGTGTGGTCTGGCTGTTTGGGTAGTGAGGTGGATTGTGAACTGGTTGAAGGACAGAAGTGAGAGAGTTGTGGTCAATGGGATGGTGTCTATCTGGAGCTCTGTACCTAGTGGAGTCCCTCAGGGATCTTGGTCTCTTTAGCTTGGAGAAGAGGAGACTAAGGGGTGACCCTGACTATGTTTTTAAATTCATGAAGGGTGGTTGTCAGGAGGATGGGGTCAGGCTCTTCTCAGTGAAGCCCAGTGACAGGACAAAAGGCAATGGTAGTAACCTGAAGCATAGGAGGTTCCATGTGAATAGAAGGAAAATTTTTTTCCCAGTTGTGGTGCCAGAGCACTGGCACAGACTGCCCAGAAAGGTTGTGGAATCTCCTTCTCTGGAGGTATTCAAAACCCATGTGGACGTGCTTCTGTGTGAGCTGGTCTAGGAAATCCTGCTGTGACAAGAGGGGGTTGGACTAGATGAACTTTTGAAGTCCCTTCCAACTCCTAACATTCTGTGATTTTGTGATTCTGTGATCTTAACAGTCTCTTCCACCCAAGACAATTCTAAGATACCACTCTGCTCCTCACTCTTACTCTGTTTAGGCACCACTTTCTCTTTGGTGCTTTCTCTCATTTTCTGTAAAACCCTCTGCCTCCTCCTGTCCCATCCCTTCTTTTCTTGTCACAACAAGGTCACTGCTCTGACTGCATTTTCCAAAGGTATGAAACTGCAGGACTGAGAGATGCAGATGAAAACTTGGTGAACAGCTGACAGTGCTCAAATGATTTTTCTCTTGTTCTTGTTGAAGAAGTACTTCTGGTTTAGTATATGATTAATTGTACTAATACATTCCCTTCAGCACATTAATTCACAACTCCTTCTGGAAGGAAGGGGCTGCTTGTTCTGTGACAGATGACAGAGCAATTCTTTCCAACTGCAGAACACATCCCGCCACATACAGTTTTGTCATGTTTCCCTTATATACCAGTTCTTTTATTCACCTTATCCATTGAAGAAATGAAAGCTTCTATTTGGAAGCTGATTATCATAATCCTAATTTGACCTACAGTAGACCACTGGACTATGGTCTATTTTGATAGACCATCTCAGAAGCAAAGAGAAGATAGAAAAAAACCTCCTAAATTTAACTGAGTTGAAGAAGTCCATTTATACTGAAGGTCTTTCAGGGCTCAGCATCAACAGTTGCTGATTCATCAAGCCAGATTTCTAACCTTTTAAATTCAATATCCTCAGAAAAACTAATTCTTCTTCCATTCAAATGAAGTAAGAATGCACTGCAACTTCACGTTATAAAAGGTCAGTTAAATTAACTCACTTAAGGAGTTTGATTCAGCTGAGTGTGATTTTGCATCATGTTTTAAAACCCCATTTTAAGTCGCTAGTTTTATGTTCTCATACTCCAAAGGATGCCTCAATTTACTTTCTCTCCTCAGTTGTTTATTCAGTTATTACTACACTATCAGCTGGCATCATCCCTGAATGACAAGCTTAGTTACACTTAATGCAGTATCATCCACTTTTCCACTGCACAGATGAAAACTCAAACTCCTATATAATTATCTTCTGTAATACCATGCAACTTGGTACCTTGCTTCTGAGTAAAATTAAGCACTCTGTTGTGGCCAAGCAGTTTCTTGGTGCTGTGTTAGCTAGCTCCAGAAGGGCTCAGCATTGCAGCTCCAGAGTAGGTTGCACCTGGGAAAGACCAACCTCATGTATAAGTATAGGTTGAGGACTGAGCTGTTGGAGAGCAGTGAAGGGGAAAGGGATCTGGAGGTCCTGGTGGATGGAAGGATGTTCATGAGCCAGCAGTGTGCTCCTGTGGCCAGGAGGGCCAATGGGATTCTGGGGTGGATTAGAAAGGGGTGTGGTTAGTAGGTCAAGAGAGGTTCTTCTTCCTCTTTACTCTACCCTGGTGAGGCCGCATCTGGAATTTTGTGTCCATTTCTGGGCCCCTCAGTTGAAGAAGGATAGGGAACTGCTGGAAAGAGTCCAGCACAGAGCCAACAAGATGATGAAGGGGCTGGAACATCTTCCTTCTGAGGAAAGGCTGAGGGAGCTGGGTCTCTTGAGCTTGGAGAAGAGGAGGCTAAGGGGTGACCTCATCTATGCTTTTAAGTATGTGAAGCGTGTGTGTCAGGAGGCTGGGGTCAGGCTCTTCTCAGTGAAGCCCAGTGACAGGACAAGAGGCAATAGCTGTAAGCTGAAGCATAGGAGATTCCGTGTGAATGCACGTAGGAGTTTTTCCCAGTTGAGGTGCCAGAGCACTGTCACAGACTGCCCAGAGAGGTTGTGGAGTCTCCTTCTTTGGAGAGATTCCAAACCTGTCTGGAAGCGCTTTTCTGTGACCTGGTCTAGGGAATCCTGCTGTGGCAGGGGGGTTGGACTAGATGATCTTTTGTGGTGCCTTTCCAACTCTTAATATTCTGTGATTCTGTGAACTCACTGCCAAGGCATTCCAGAATGGTTCACTGATTCAGTGGTATCTAACTCTGGAACTGGTAGCACTTCATTGACACTGAGTGTCAGAGTTGTGTATTAATTCAGCGTCACATCATTCTAGAGAAGTGCATTCAGTGCCACCCATCTCCAAAATGGTTCATCATTCCAATGTCCACAGTGGTGGAGTTCTGTCTCAACTTCTTCCACTGCAGTTCATCAGTTCAGTGCCCCAAAACACAGAAATAGTATTTAACCTGATTAAAATTCATCAAGAAAGAAATAGGTGCTGAGAAAATGGAAAGACATGCATCATACAAATGTAGGAATCAAACCTAGAGGTCAAGGGATCTCCATTATGAAGATGCAAGTGATTTAGGTAGCAGGATACTTATAAAATATTTAAAAAATATACATCTACCAAATCCATTAGCTCCCCAGTCTAGTGCATATTCAAAACCCAATACATGCTGTATACTCATGGATACTCAAACACATACAGAAAGTGCATGTCCCCTTTTAAACTGGACTAAATTCAAACTCCAGTCTTTATCAGGTATCCCTGAATAGAATAGTTCAGTCATCACGTTTTCACAACTGCTGCCCAGCTGGGAGAAGTGCTCTAGTGCAGACTATGAGATGGAAGAGGGATACAGAGGTCACTGCTTCCCTGACTGAACAGGTCTGCCCAAAGACCTCTACTGAGACCTGCTGACTCCCTCATCTGTTCATCCATGTCAGGGAGAGCTTTGAAAAGAAACTGTGTTCTGCACAGAAGCCCTATCTCCTCACTGCATATGGCCTGGCTGCATTTCACAGAAAATAACCTTAACTGAAGCTCTCCCAGACACAAAGAAATGTAGGCTCTAGCAAAGAAAAACAAAGAAATGTCACTAGCTCTCTCTCTCCCTCTCCAGGTACACCATCGATGGTGGCTGTAACAGCACACGCAATCTTAGATTGCTGTTCTTATAGTTAACCTTTTGACCAGTGAATAATCCCTACCTGTTACACTACACATACACTCCATTTATTTTAAGGAAGAAGAATATCCATGATAATGCATGCTAAATTTCCAAAAATCTTCTGCTGGGTATATGGGTAGCATTGGAAAGTCTGATGAATGTTTGTTATCTGCCGTCCCCTGTACAGTGTCTCAGGCTACAGTCTATCACCCAATTTTATGGTGTGTTCCCAAATAATGAAGCCCATTAAGTCTAACAGAGTTAAGAATTTTAAAACTTGTACACAGATTTTCAGGAAGTCAGGGAATTTCAGTACTACAAGCAGGTTCTACAACAGTGTCTTTACACAGAACAAAAAGACTTGCACCCTCTTTGAATTATTACCCCCCAAAAATCTCTAATCTATACACAATACTATTAACCATATGCACCAAACTGGCACAGTACTAAACCAGGGATGGGTTTCCTAATATTTATACTTACTATTGCATCCATCAGAAACCTAATTCTACAAAAAGGACAGCAGAATCAGCCCAGTTAGTTAAGGGTGGCCCACCCTCTGTTAATCCTCAGACTCTTGTGGATCACAACCTGCAGCATGGGGAAGACTCTGTCTGTCATGGAGCAGCTTTGCCACCTTTGACAACAGCAGGATGGCACTTTGGCTCTCTGCCTGGAAAAGAGCCCAGAGTGAGCAGCAAAAGCAGAAAAGCTGACATGGCTCACTTCTCTCTGCAGCAGAGGAGAAAAAGAGATCACACTGTGATCTGAGTCTTAACGAGCCCAGCGTTCCCCATGCCTGGGCACAGGCTCCAATGAATTCTCTTATTCAGGGCAGGTGAAAAGGTGACACTAACACAAGGGAGAGGTGAAAGACTGATGGAAATTTTTTAGCACCTGGCTTGCTGTGCACACCTCCTTGGGAACAGAGATCAGAACAATGTCTGTGGTAGTACAAACCCTACAGCATCTTGCCAGTAATGCTTTCAAAGATGCACTCAAACTAAAACTGCTCATTATACTACTGGGGGCTTCCAAAAGTTGTAAGAAGGTTTTACTATGTTCACTTTTTGATAAGTGTCCAAATCTCACTGATGTTTCAGAACACTCTGATACTGGCATTCTGCTTATGGTATCTCCCCTCACTCATCTCCCTGGATTGACAAGTAACTAAGTATTGGTTATCTGCATCAAACTGAAGTCTGAAGTAAATCTGAACTTCATCTGTATTTCACAGTTTCAAAATACCAATGTGATGTCCTGTTTTGAATGAATTATACACACCTCTCAATAACCAGCAGGTACCCAAAGCCTGGCCTCGTGGCACAGTTATGTTTTCTCACATCAGTGAGAATTTCATTGCATTTGAATTTTTAGTGTAATTCTGCTTGCTGGTCTTTAGCTGACCTCTGAAGGTTCAGCTCATTCAAGGGCACATGCAATGAGATGGTACAGCAATGCCTCTTGGATAGGCATTTACACATGAAAGCAGCTGAAGTTTTCCCCTCAGCCTATCAGTTCCTGGGGGTGATTTTGGTCAGGATGAGCCTAGGTTTTTTTCGGTGCTCAATATTTGCTCTATGATTAACACTGGTGGAAGTGCAGAGGAGGAAAAAAATCTCCAGCCACCTGTGACAGACCTGGCTCACAGCTTGTAACTGGAGTAACTGTGACTGCAGAACAAGGACTTGAAATAAACTCACATTCAATTTGGAATGAAAGGAGGTAATATTTTCACAGCCTTTAACCAAATGTTCAGGTCCTCACTGCCCTCTGCACAGTGCAACAGTCCATCACCCTGGGCTGATTTTCATTGCATCCATGATGCTTCTTATCTAGAGCAGGGAAAAACTGAGACTCACAGAGACCAAAAACACAGAAAAAACATCTGAGACAACAAACACAGTCTGTGTAAAAATGTGAACTAAAATATGTTTTGGTACAAGGTTTGCTTCTTTTTTTTTTTTAACTAGGGTGCAACTGCAGCTTAAGTAGGAAGTAGTACAGGATGGGAGAGGACACTGAGTAAGCCAGGTGTTAGAAAACCAGACTTCCCAGACATTTCCTTATATGATAAACATGATAAAAATAACCAAAAGACTGCTCAAACTACTTCTATTAGAAAACCATTAAAGAAAACTCCCCATGGGACGGAGCCAAAGCAAAACATTTTGTAAATATACTCCCTCCTGCCTAGAGACTCTGCAAAGAACCTTCTTGTCTTTGTCACAACAGGGCCTTGCCTCCAGTTTGCTCTCAGTCAGGCTTGCAATAAACTCCACATAGACCCTCAGGGGTGCTGAAGGAGGCTTTTTCTTCCTGTCACCCTTGCTGTGTATCTGCTCCCCATTCCTCTCAGTAGCATCCCACCATTTGCTGTGATGTTATCAGCCCAGCAGGGAAGAAAGTCTGTATTTGGGCTGTATAATGTGTTTACAAAGAAGTGACATTCCATCACAAAAAGCCCTAATTATGTGGAAAATGTTCAATTTGTGCCATCAACTCTCTGTCTATATATAAATATCACTTTTGTCTGTGTCAGTGAGACCTACAACTGTGCAACATCAACACGATTTGTAAGGATTTAGCTCAATTCTTATCAGCTCCATGTGTGGAAGGCAAAGACAGAGATCCACACACACACACTCTGCTGCTCACATACCATCTATCAATATGGAATTGTAGAATTGTCAGAGTTGGAAGGGACCTTAAAGATCATCTAGGTCCAACCTCCCTGCCTGGCAGGAACACCTCCCACTAGATTAGATTGCCCAGGGCCCCATCAAGCCTGGCCTTAAAAGCTTCCAGGGATGAGGCTTCCACAACCTTTCTAGGCAATCTGTTCCACTGCCTAACCACCCTCATAGTGAAGAACTTCCTCCTAATATCCAACCTAAATCTACCCTCCTCTAGCTTACACCCATTTCCCCTGCTTTTATCACTGTCTGACCTCCTAAAAAGTCCCTTCCCAGCTTTCTTGTAGGCCCCCTTCAGATACTGGAAGGCCACAAGAAGGTCTCCTCGGAGCCTTCTCCTCTGCAGACTGAACAATCCCAACTCTCTCAGTCTGTCTTTGTAGGAGAGGTGCTCCAGTCCTCTGATCGTTCTTGTGGCCCTTCTCTGGACTTGCTCCAGCACCCCCATATCCCTCTTGTAATAGGGGCTCCAGAACTGGAAGCAATATTCCAGGTGGGGTCTCATGAGAGCAGAGTAGAGGGGGAGAATCACCTCCTTCAACCTGCTGGCCATGCTCCTCTTGATGCAGCCCAGGATACTGTTGGCCTTCTGGGCTGCAAGCGCACACTGGCTGCTCATGTTGAGCGTCTCATCCACCAACACCCCCAACTCTCTTTCCTTAGGGCTGCTCTCAAGCCAGTCTCTGCTCAGCCTGTATCAGTGCTTGGGATTGCCCCGACCCAGGTGTAGGACCTTGCACTTGTTCTTGTTGAACTTCCTGAGGTTGGCATGGGCCCACCTCTCCAGCCTGTCCAGGTCCCTCTGGATGGCATCCCTTCCCTCCAGCGTATCAACCGGTCCACACAGCTTGGTGTTGTTGGCAAACTAGCAAGGTCACTAGAGTGCAGTTATCAATATCCCCCCAAAATAACACTGCATATGGATATTAAAGAGACTTAAAAGAAAGGATTTCTGAACTTACTTTTGGAAGGGACACGCAGATTGTTCCGTACCACTTGTAAGGAGTCTGCTTGAACTCGAAGCTCGTAACTTTTCACGCTTTCATAATCCAGGGATTTTTTAACTGAGATCACACCAGTTCTGTTATTAATAGCAAACACATCTGAAACCCAGCAAAAACAGAAATAACTTACTGAGATGCAGAAATGTTTTGTTTTGTTTTGTTTTGTTTTTTTAAATGCCTGTATGTTTCTCTTTTGGTGATGACACTGCTCTCTGGCTTTCTTCAGAAAGTTGTTCCCATCCCTCTCTTGGGCCTGTGAAAGCCCCTTAACTCCTCTCCATGAAGCTCTCTTCAAAGGAGCACAGCACCTCAGTCTGACCTGGTACTAGAAAAACCAAGAGCAGGAAAGACAAAGAGCTCACTCTCACAAAAGTGGGTGGGATGGGAAACTCTCCCACATCTTTCTAAGTAGTGTCATTTTACTTAGAGATTCCAAGGTGGATCACAGAGGACACTCAAGAAGGATGTAAATGCAAGAATGATGTTTCATTTAAATACCAGGCTCTAATTTTAATACTCATGGCTACAGCATACTGAAGTCTATTAATGCCTTAAACCAGATTTCTAAGCAAGTAACTGCAATCACAGAATCAGACTGCTTGGAGCTGGAAGGGACCTTTAAAGATCATCTAGTCCAACCTCCCTGCAATCAGCAGGGACAACTTCAACTAGGTCAGGTTTCCCAGAGCCCCAAACAACCTGACCTAGAATTATGCCAGTGATGGGACATCTACCACCTCTCTGGGCAACTTGGGCCACTGTTTCATCACACTCACTGAAAAAAACTTAATCCTTCTACCTGGTCTAAATCTCTTCTCTTTTAGTTTAAAACCTTCACCTATTGTCCTGTTGCAACAGGCCCTGCTAAAAGGTCTATCTCCATCTTTCTTATTAGCTCCTTTAAGTGCTGAAAGGCTGCAAGCAGGCCTTCCTGCAGCCTTCTCTTCTCCAGACTGTACAACCCCATTAAAGTTATTTATGTTCTTTTTTTCAGTACATCATGGAGTCACACATGTGGCACCAATGTGAATTTTCAGATCAGGGAGAAATTTATTATATTTTAGTTTTTATTGTAATTCTGCTAACTACTCTGACCTGTAGCTGATCTCTAAAGACTTGATATTGGCAGTTCCTCCTGCTTGTGCAGATGAGGTGGGATTTCACCTCAGCAGCTTTGTATCTTGAAGACTTCCAGTGCAGGCACTAGGCTCAGTATAATCACCAAGGCCAAAATACTAGTGCTTACCTTCTTCATTTCCTGAAACAATTGAATACACAATTGTCTGGTTCAAGGCAGCTGCTGTAACAACTGTGACCACAGTTCCTTTTGGTGCATTTTCACTCACAGGTGGAGGTCTGCAGATTGAACAAAAGTATCTGTGTTATCCTCCTGTTGCCTGAAGAGCAAATTACTGAAACTGATTCCTTGGGTTAATGGCTTCATCTATCTATCAGGCTGACAAAGCCAGAGGATCTGTCCTCTGTGTGCCTACAAAAAGACATGTTAGAAAGGCAAAAGTTTAACCTTTGCCTCTGCAAATACACAAAAGCAGTAAGAGCCCTAAGTGAGGAGAAGTGGCAATATAAAGATGTAATGGTTCTTTGATCTGAGTATTGGAAAGCAGAGAATTATGAGTAGAAAATAATAGAAACCACAAGAAGCACCACAGACTGCAAGTAAAATTTAGATCATAATAGCTCTTTTATAATACTCACCTCTACTAAGAAAACACAGTCATCTATCAGAAATGAATGCAGGAAAATATGTTCATGGTTAAACTTCTCTAATTTAAACAAAAGAGCACTTCAAAGCCACCTGCAAAGGAATTTCTACTCTTCAGAAATAGCCAAAAAATCTCCTGCCAAGCCATTCTCAGTATTAAGAGCCAGGATGCTTTTCAGGAATCCAACTGCAACCCAAGCATACACACACATCTTTTAGGCATCCTGATTGCTTCTGAACCACTGAGCACTAACTCATGGAAAGAAAGAAAAAGAAAAATGATTACACTACTAACACATGGGTATCTCATGTCCTTCATACCCTGCAAACACTGAAAACTGAGCATCTCAGCTTCAGCATAGTTTCATCCTATAGAAATAATTTCTTTCTGAAACACAATAAAGAATTACTCCACTCTTTCTCTTCTATTGTTCAAATGCTATCTCCTCAGAAAACGTGAGGAGTAACAATTTCAGATGCTGCTTCCTCAAGGAAACTGTAGCAACTTCAGAATGAACAGAGAGTCTGAGCTAAGGTATTTAAATCATCAATCTAAACAATTTCACCAAGGAGAAGTGGGACTCTTGAGCTAATCTCAGTTCAGGTATTCTCATTTTCATGACAGCATGGCTGAAATCATGCTTAGAACTATTTATGCCAGAGAACAAATCAATTTGAAAGGAAATTGCTGCACTTATCCATAAATGCAGATGCATCTTTATTAAAGCTAGCATTATCCAGATATAACATTACAAAATTACACTTTATTTAGTATCCAATGAAATAAAAGACAGGTGAAGATATGTTGAGATAGTGTCCTAAATAGGAGTAGGTTTTAACAAGTATTTCAGTTCTGATCTTCAAGCTCCTGGACAGGATGCTTTCATTTCAGACAATATTGGGTTAATAAGTCTATGATTCTGTCTCCAGGTATTTTTCAAATACTTCAGCCCATACCACATTTTTCCATTCTAAGGGCAGAAAACTGGAACCCCAGATTTCAATCATACAATCATTTTGGTTGCAAGAGACTGCTAAGATCAAGTCCAACTGTCAACCTAACACTGCCAGGACACCACTAAACTGTGTCCCCCAGCACATCTCTACATCTTTTCAACCCCTCCAGGGGTGGTGACTCCACCATTGTCCTGGGCAGCCTGGGCCAGGGCCTGACAACCCTTTTGGGGAAGACATGTTTCCTCATGCATGTCCAACCTAAACCTGCCCTGGTGCAACCTGAGGCTGTTTCCTGTCATCCTGTCACTTTTTACCTGGGAGAAGAGACTGACCCAACTGCCACCTCATTCCAACCTCGTTTCAGGGAGTTGTAGAGAGTGAGAAGGTCTCCCCTCAGCCTCCTTTCCTCCAGGCTAAACAACACCAGCTCCCTCAGCTGCAACCCACCTTGGTTGACCTTCTTTGGACATGCTCTAGCACTTTAATGTCCATCCCAAAACTGAACACAGCATTCAAGGTGCAGCTTTACCAGTGCTGAGTCCAGGGTGACAATCACTGCCCTACATATTAACTACTGAACCCAAACCTTTGCCATGACAGACCAAGAGACCAACAATCTGCTCTTGATCTCTGTCTTACAAACATTTTATTTGGGATGAATATCCTAGAAAAAGTTCTAGAAAATGACACTGCATATGCAGAATTAAGTTAAAATTTTTCATCAGGTTAATTATTCCTTACTGTTTTAAAAAGTAAAAGCCTCTATTGTAACATTTTCTACTGCTTTATTCACTTGTTCTGATTCCTGTAGAGGGCCCAGTTTGAAATTAAAACTGCATCTTACTGAGCATGGGTGAGGAATCAGTTCTTCTGAGCATCCCCAGGCCTTCCACTGCACAAAGAACAGGGAGAAAATACTGTTCCAGGCTGAGTTACACTGGATCATGTCGTGGGGACTGTACTGAAACACTGAACTCCCCAGGTTCTCCTAACAAAGATGATGGTAAGTTCACTTTTATTCAACCACACATGCACAGAGCAGATCGCTCTTGCTCCCACCCTCAAGGGTGCTATCAACAGCAGAATAAAACTCATTATTGCTACCTGATTTATTAAGCTGCACAACTAGTGCTATAAAATGCTTATTAATGGGCATTTTACAAATGCAAAGGCTAATCTCAGAGACAGGAGCACAAGGCTGTCAAACCTGAAAGCGTTTCTAGCTGTAGCTCTTTTGATGAGAACACAGATGCAGGCCAGCCAGGAAAAAAAAGATTCTTTTCAAACTGCACTGGATGTTCTGTTGTTTTCTTTTTCTTCTGAAGGCATATAATTGGAACAAAACCCCTCATGCCTCTGTATCCACAGGGCCCACGTTCCATCTGAAGTACGGATTCAGTATATCCCCTTAATGCAAATGGCCTTGTAACAACCCTCTGACATAGCTGAATTTAATGAATTGACAAATCAATATCAATTAACAAGTGGCTTTTGTGTTTGCTATGAGAGGCTCTAGAGGGAGTGGATATAAAACCTCCACAGCAATTGTATTGATTTCATTTCCCTGATTTAACTAGGGTGATGGGGTTCAGCAGGAGCAAGGCATTGGCTGCATTGAAACATAATGCTAGGCTCTTACCAACCTCCTACTGAAACATGGAGAAGTGAACCACCAAAGACAATGAAATTCAGCTGAAAAAATACTGTTCTTTACCCTGTACTACAAGCTCTAATGAACTGTCTTTGGGGTAAGATCATTATTTTCCCATTTTTGAATGACTCAGAGGTACAACTGTGCTTTTTTTTAAAGAGGCAGACATACTATTTGAAAACATTTTAGGGGACAGACAAGGAGGGCACTTTGATGCAATAACTATGCATTACTGGTTGATAAAGGCTGGTTATTTTTGTGAGATGTGACACTAGGAAAGCAGTGCAATCCAGTCCAAGCCACCCAGAGAAGGCTTAGAAAACCCACAGCAAAGTGTGCTGCTGTGACTTCAGCACATGGTTAGGGTTCAGAGCATCTGAAGGTATTTTTGTCTGACAGCACTTGCAACACCTTAATGAGCCTCTGAGCATAGCTGCCAATAGAGTCATTATATTGCCAGACATGGGCTTTGACTGAAGATGCCAGTATGTGTCTGTCACTGTCAGCAGTGTGGGACTGGCACACCACTGCCTTTCAGTCCAAGTCTGATTTACTTAAAATCTCAGAATCACAGCATGGTTGGGGTTGGAAGGGTCCTCTGTGGATCATCTAGTCCAACCCCCCTGCTAAAGCAGGGTCACTCACAGCAGGTTGCCCAGGATCACCTCCAGATGGGGTTGGAATACCTCCAGAGGAGGAGACTCCACAATCTCTGGGCAGCCTGGGCCAGTGCTTGGGCACCCTCACAAGAAAGAGTTATTTCCTCACCTCCAAGTGGAACTCCTTGTGTTTCAGTTTGTTCTCATTGCCCCTTGTCCTGTCACCAAACACTACTGAAAGGAGTCTGTCCCCAGCCTCTTGCCCCACCCTTTAGATATTGATAAGCATGGAACAGATACCCTCTGGGGCTGCTCTTCTCCAGGCTAAGCAGCTTCAGGGCTCACAGCCTTTCCTCCTCCCAGAGATGCTCCAGCCCCCTCAGCAGCTTGACAGCCTCTGCTATTCTATGCCAATGTTTCAGTCATTCACATGGCATTTTTCTGTAACCATGGCAGCACTGTGCAGCTCAGGTGGGTAGATCTTCACTTTCCTCTTTTCAGAGAAACAGCAAATGGTAACATGTCAGCTGGCATCCAAGGCAGGATGGATACCAGGAGGGGCAACAAAAACCTTGTGGGAACCCTGGATTTGGCATGAAGCCACCCAAAGTGCCCAAACCCTTCCTAACAAGCTCTGCCAGGAAAAAGAGGGCACAGAGGCAGCAAAGTGTAAACCAGCAGCAGCCTCAGTTGTGCCAGGCTGAGATGAGATCGATAGCCAATGGCCTTGGATCTGGGAGGCATAAAGTAATTTAAAATTAACAAAACAGATGTTCAGTGGTAAGTTTTCTATCCCATTCTTCTGATTTAGTGGCCTTTGCACAAGTTTTGGATTTGCCTGTATTTCTTGAAGGCCTCTGTTGTGTTGCTTACTGCTTCAGTGAGAAACTGTAGTACCAAACGTATTTGCCCTTCAGGAAAAAAAATCAGCCCCAAATTAGAAGAATAACAGGATTAAAACAAAATCATTATATATGCATAAAAGCACTGACAAAGGATAGAAATTGTAGAGGAGTAGTAACTTCTAATAGGAAAAAGTTCCTTACCATGAGGGGAGTGGAACACTGGAACAGGTTGCCCAGGGAGGTGGTTGAGGCCCCATCCCTGAAGGTATTCAAGGTGAGGCTAGACAAGGCTCTGAGCAACCTGATTTAGTTGGGGATGTCCCTGCTCACTACAGGGGGGTTGGACTAGATGACCTCTGGAGGTCCCTTCCAACCCAGATGATTCTATGATTCTATGAATACCCATGCCCTGATCAGAAGGGGAAATGAAGACTGAACACATATGAAATACTTTGCAGGCCATAACTGGTTTTAATGTCCAAACTGAAATAGTCACTTCTCCTCTCTTCTGCTGCTTTTCTCCCTTTGCTGAACACAGCAGACTCTCACCCGTTTTTCAATTTGCCTGGTATCCAATATGCTTGAAATTCACCATGAAACTCTCATATCTCCAAAAGCACAAACAGGAGATTTAATCAGAAATTAAATTTGAAACCAGAAAACCCAATAATAAATTGGAAAATTGGTTTAGTACAGAATTTTAACAGCATGCTGTGTATGCAGTCAGAATTAGACTCTTGAGTCAACTCTATCTGGTGCATATGTTTAAGTTCATGGAGGTCCATACACAGACCTCAGAATGTAAGGGGTTTTTTTTGTTGTTGTTTAATTACATTACTAAGATTCTTAGCTCAACTTGATTAAAATGTCATTTGGACCTCTCCTGGTAAAATTATCTCCCTGCCTTCTCTCACATTACAGCTTCTTACTGTGTTTTGGCCTTAGCTACTTCTAACCCTCAAGGGTATTTTACATGAAGCTATTCCACCCTCTTACATCTGAAACACATTTCTGAGCAGCAGACCCATCCTGCACAGGCTCATTGCTTCCCACTCCTTACAGGAAGTGATTTCCTTTGGCTTTTTGTCCTTCTGATGCTTTGAATTAAAGATAAGCCATGTAGGCCATAAGAATAAATGGAATTTAGGTGGGTTTTTTTGAGAAAAATCAAGTACAGACTGAGCACTACTGTCTAAAAAATGAGGTGAGCTACCAGTGGAGTAATCTGGAAATAAAAACAGTTAATGAAAGGTCTATGAAGAGAGACACTTCACTTGTCTGGATATGCTGTTGAGTGTGTAAATCAGTGAAAAAAATGTACAAACTTCTACCTGGTGCAGCAAACCAAGAAGTATAGAAAGGAGAAAGGAAGAAGTAAACATCACACTGGCAGCTCTCTGAATCCTCCCACCAACACAGCTGGACTTTCTTGGCTTCCTGTCCTTGCTCTAATAAAGGACCTAGTCACATTTTAGAGTAATAAATGATCAATTTCCCAGATTTTGAGTTTCCAGTAAGTGCAACTGCAACAATCTGAACAATTTGTCAGAGACAGTAATTTCTTTTTTTCTGGAAAAGAATAGTTTCCTCTTAATTATATGTATTTTTCAAGAATTTATGTTCAAAGTGTCCTGAGAAGGACCATGTATTCCTTACTGTACTTAATATCCTCACTTTCCCTCTCAATTCTCAAATTGGTTCAAGACATTCTGACCTTTTCATGGTATTTATCTCTAAAAGAGATGACAAGGGAGTCTCAACAGTGTTGCAGTGAACCCCTGTCACAACTTATTATTTTTTAAACCAAATGTCAATTTTTTTTCCTGTGAACTCTGTCATCAGGCATAATGCTTTTGTGCTATCCCACCAATCTTCCTAAATTAAAGTGAAAGACATGAAGACATGAAAATTGCTCTCAGGATTACTACAGAAGCAAAAAAAAGAACAAAAAAGATTCTATCAAGCACACTGTGTGACACAGTCACAAGGGCATATCTAGGGTCCTGCACGTGGAGAGGAATAACCCCATGCACCAGGACAGGTTAGGGGTTGACCTGCTGGTTGACCTTTCTGCTCTGTGCTGAAGGACTTGAGACTTCTGCTGGACAAGTAGTTCACCAGGAGTCAGCAGTATGCTCTTGTAGCCAAGAAGTCTAATGGTCTCTTGGGATGCATTAAGAAAAGGGTGACCAGCAGGCTGAGGGAGGTTTTCCTCCCCTTCTACTATGCCCTAGGGATGTCATATTTGTAGTATTGTGTCCAGTCTTGGGCTCCCCAGCTCAGGAGAGACAAGGAACTACTGGAGAGAGTCCAGTAGAGGCTACAAAGATTATGAAAGGACTGGAGCATACCTGTGAGGAGCAAAGGCCAAGAGCAGATCTTACTAATTTTGATCAGTATCTAAACTGTGGCAGCAAGAGGATGGGGTCAGACTCCTTTCAGTGGTGCTTGGTGACAGGACAATAAGAACAAACTGGAACCCAGGAAGTTCCACCTGGAGGTGAGGAAAAACTTCTTTGGTGTGGGGGTGCCTGAGCACTGGCCCAGAATGCCCAGAGGTTGTGGAGTCTCCTTCTCTGGAGAGAATTAAAATGGACACTGGAACCATTCCTCTAGCTTCAGTTTGAGGAAAAACAGGTGAGATGACACCTTGAGCAATCTGCTCTCTTGAAAGGTGTCCCTGCCCATGGCAGGGGTTTAGAACTAAGTGATCTTTAAGGTCCTTTCCAACCCAAACCACTCTATGATTCTACGAAAGCCCTATTTCTCACACATACACTTCAGAAATGCTGCATTAGAAATGTTGCCAGTGGTGCTTCAGTCTTTTTCATGTCTTTGAGTCATAAAATGTAAATTCCATTGGAGAGGCAGAAGAAGCAGTAGTAAGACTTGGATATCCTGGGAAAAGGGATTACCCAGTTGGATGCTTTGTATCTACTATCATTAAACAAAATACTCTGGAGGAATAAAACTAAACCCTTGCGCACAAGAAAGGGGAAATGACCTCCTAACTGAGCACCATTTCAAATGGCAGTGAGCTGTCACTGGAAGGGGAAAAAGAGAAAACTTAAGCAAACAGAGGCTTAAAGAAATGCAGCTCATGAGCAGTCTGATGAAAAAACAACTGCACCCAGAGGCAGTTCATATCCTGCCCCCTCAGCACATGTTTTCATTTAGGAAGCACCTTGATTCCCTGAACAATGACATTTTACTTCTAGGGAAAAGTTATGAATTCTCAAATTACTTCTCAAAGCAACACATCAGAGACAAATAAGCAAATCAGGAAGAAAATAGCTCTGGAAATCTCACTGTTGCCTAGAGCCCAAAAAAGTTCCCTTCCCCTCCAGATTGCTGGTGCATATGTTTTGGGGGTTTTCCCCCTGTTCTGCTCTTGGTTTGAACAAAGGACATTCTCACATGCTGTTCTCATTTCTGAAAAGAACTTATCACTCCTAACTTTGAAGACATTTATTGATGAACCTGTTCTTCTCCCTGGAATATTCTTTTCATAGTTGCATTTGCCTCTCATGCACTGTAGAGAAGGATGACTAAACTAGTAGAATACTCACAATAAGAAGAGCACAGTTGCTTCTAGGAAGCCTCATGGTGGATGCTGTTCTGTGCCAAACAGCATCTTTTTGAAGGAGACACCGGATTAGTGAGACTTCAAAGGTTAAGTGCTACCCATGCCCTCAATACCACTGTGCAGGATTCCCAATTCTCCATTTCACAGTGAGAATAACTGTTTGAACAGCAGTGAGAGAGAGAATTGGGAAAAGCCTTGTGGAATAACACTTCCAACTGACTCCTGATATGCCTCCATAATTTTGTTTTATGGAATCCTGCTGATCCACAGCTCTTTGCTTGGATACTATCTGCCTACAGCATCAAGGGATTTAATTAAGTGGAGAACATTCCATGGTATCTTCTGCTGAGCAAGCCAGAGGTCCACACCTCACCACACTTTTCACAGTAGAGCATGTTGCCACACTACATTTCCATCAAGTAATAGCCTCAAATTTGCAACTTCACACATTTCCTCATAAATCAGCACCAGACTTCAGAACTGGACACATCTTTTCCAGCAGGTTGGGAACCTATAAAGCAGTACTAACAGAAGGGAAAAGTTTCAAGTATTTTCCTTTTTCTGCTATGAAATGGCTGAACACCTGTTTAATGTGCCCACAGGCAACAATTAGGAACCAGTGATGTTGCTTTCGCTTACCATTTCATTTCCTGCTACAGCAGCAGATTGCTATTAGCGGTGACCTTCTAGCTGCAGAAGATGTGATCTTTATTAATTAACAAAACAAGAAAAAGATCCCAAGTCCCTTTGAACTTCTACTTTTTTGTTAAAATGAGAGCATGCTCATAAAGAGGACAAGCTTGCTTAAAAAAAAAAAAAGCTCTTTATATTCATCTGAGGTTCAATCCACATCTGGTCTCCACTGTTCCGTAGCACTACTAATTATGATCTGTTAATTACGAAATGAAAGTGCTGCCATTACTTGTTTGGAAGAAATGGAAACTTCTGGATCAATTGCCTGCTCTGGAATTCAATCAAGAGGTGATCTGGGTGAAGCTGTCAGAAGAAGAGAAATAGCAGCTTGGGAAAGGAGCTCTCAAACCAGCTGATTTGATTTTCCCAAGTGATTTATTGCCAGAGACATGACTGTTCCATCAGCACTAAGCAGAACGAGATTCAAGTCAGCACTAAAAACCTGAACAAACTGTAAACAGATACAGACAGTCTCATGTGCTGTGTGTGTGCCAACACCTCTTTCTTTACCACCCTGCTGCACCCACCACCCTCAAGCCCTTGCTCTCCAGTCTGTCACTTCAGCTGGAGAAAGGCAGTGGAAGTGGCAGCTCAGGCCATGTCCCTACACTGCTGCCCACCTCCCTGTGTGTCCACGGGGTTCTGTCCTTGTGCCTCCCTCTGCCATCAGAGCTTTGGACAACCAGCAAAACCTGACTGATTGCCAGGCACCCTGTAGGCATATGCAGTGAGAAGAGCAGCAGCAGCAGTGTCCTTCCCCAACAGCCAAAGGTCAAGTGGGCTCCGAGGTAGACTAGCCATCTACAATTCAATGTCTGCATATTATAGGCCCTTAATTCTTTTTGATTTTTGCCTCTTCACTCTTTGCATTTTTATGGGACAGATTTTTGCCTCTTCACACTTTGCATTTTTATGGAACAAGAATGCTTGGCTTGGAAAACACTTTAGCAGGCGCTGCTGCTGTCAGCGCTCTTGAAGTCATATTTAATATCCATGACAAGGTCAAACAAGGATCCAAGTAAAGAAGAATACTCATTGCTAATGCAGTTAAACTCTGCAGCTTCAGAAAGAAGATGCAGGCTGGAAGGCCTGGGATAGCCTACAAGCACCAGCTCAAGTGCGGTGAAGACAGGCTCACATCTAAGGATGCACTAGAGAGATCTACGGGAGTTGCAGTGTCTTGGTGTCTTTGGAAGATGGTCATGTGCAAGGAGGACTAGGTATGGATCATCTGGCCTTTATTAACTACACTAATGGCCTGCAAGACCCTTGAGTGGCACCTTCACAAGCTGCTAGACTAAGTGATGTAGACCTGCTGGCTGATGCTGCTTTGCTTCTAACAGGATGTGAGTGCATGGAGGAGGAATATCCCAAAGCATGCTGCACCCAGGCTGCTGGGGTGCTTGGTCTTGCTAGTTCCCACCAGAAGAGTTGACTGGTTGCAGCAGATCTTTTTCTGATGTACTTCAGCATCATCTATCTCAGTCATTAGGAAGGACCTATATTTGATCACTCATCTGTTGTAAAGCAACTGCTTCATGTTGTACTTTATGGTCCTTAGAGTCCTTAGCTTCCCTTTGCTGTTTTGTATTTAGAAAGCAGCAGCATTTAGAAGTCTCCAGTATAATTTTCACTCCAAACAATGAAAGCAAGGGGATAAAGAGGTTAATTAACTTGTCCCAGATTATGAAGCAAAGCAGAGAGAGAGCCAGTGAATAAAATGGAAATCTCTGACTCTCATCTACTTGACTGGTGCCTCCTCTGGAAGTGACTTCAAGAAATGGATAATAATCAACCAGAGTCTCCCTTAGGATGAACAGGACTCCAAGCAGAGACCCTAATACACTGGTATACTTCTGAGGGAGCAGAGAGCTGCCAGACCAACAGCTCAAGGCAGACTTGCACTTTTATCTCCCTTTCTGCTTCACATGCCTTTCTGATCATACCATCTGGTCCTCTCTCTCCTATCTCTTGTATTTATTTCTGCTTTGTAATACATGCTGTGACTGCATAGGCAGCTTTAGTCTCTAAAACTGTCCAGCTCTGATCTCCTTCTAAATATACAGAAATGAAGTTTGTAAAACAGCTAGAAAACAATGCTGGAATCACCTAGATTACGATAATTATGCAAGCAAAAATCAATATTAATCCACTCTAAAGCCACCAGTTCTCAATCCTTAAGAAATTCTAGTAGCCTATCCCACAGTTTATTATTTAACAAGCAGCATCATGAGTCTGGGCTGACATTTACCCTAAAGACAAACTGTGTCAACTAAAAAGATAAGGTTATATGAAACTTACCAGTTTCAGCTTGCATCATTGTCAAGAAACCCAACACAAGAAGTTGCTAGGGAAAATCTCATGGGACAGGGTACTAGAAGATAATGGGGCCCAGGAGACTTGGCTAACATCCAAGGACCACTTCTTCCAAGCTCAAGATCAGAGAATCCCAACACATAGAAAATAGAGAAAGGGAGCCAGAAGACCCACATGGTTAAGTAGGGAACTGCTGGGCAAACTTAAGTGAAAGAAGAGAGTCTACAGGTCATGGAAGGAGGGGCTGGCCACACTGGAAGAGTATAAGATGCTTGTCAGAGGATGTAGGGAGGCCATTAGGAAAGCCAAGGCCTCCCTGCAATTAAACCTTGCAAGGGAAGCCAAGGACAATAGGAAGGGCTTCTTCAAATACAATGCAGGAAAAATTAACGCTAGCAGCAATGTAGGCCCTCTGCTGAATGAGGTGGGTGCCTTGGTGACAGATGATACAAAGAAGGTGGAGTTACTGAATGTCTTCTTTGTCTCTGTCTATACTGATAGAGACTGTGCTCAGGAGCCTCAGAACCCTGAGCCCCCAGACAATGTTAGGATAATGGAGGAGATTTCCTTGGTTGAGGAGGACTGGGTTAGGGAACAGCTAAGCCATCTGGACATCCATAAATCCATGGGTCCTGATGGGATGCACCCACGGGTGCTGAGGGAGCTGGCAGGAGTCATTGCCAAGCCTCTCTCCATCATCTTTGGTAGGTCCTGCAGAACATGAGAGGTGCCTGGGGATTGGAGGAAGGCAAATGTCACTCCACTCTTCAAAAAGGGCAAGAAGAAGAAGCCGGGTAACTATAGGCCGGTCAGCCTCAACTCCATCCCCAGAAAGGTGATGGAGCACTTTATCCTTGACTCTGTCTCTAGGCACATCAAGGATAAGGGGGTCATAGGGAACAGTCAGCAGGGGTTCACCAAGGGGAAGTCATGTTTGAGCAACCTGATAGCCTTTGATGAGGACACAACCAGGTGGATAGATGAGGGTAGGGCAGTGGATGTGGTTTATCTTGATTTCA